>OY728123.1:603145914-603770914 GCA_963277665.1 Viscum album
CTTTGAGATTGGACATCATTTTGGGGGTGATAGGTCTTACTAAAATTCAATTCAGTACTCAAATCCTCTTGAATACATCACTACAATTTTTTTTCTGAAACTTAGATCACGATCAAATACTATTGAGAGTGGAAATCCATGTAGCCTTACCACTTCCTTCACGTAAATCCTAGCAAGTTAATCAAGAGATAAATCATCCCTAATAGTGATAAAATTGTTATTCTTGATGAGATAGTCCACAATAACCAATATCTCATTATTTCTCTTTGATTTTCGTTGGAGACCAGTGAAAAGTACACAGTGATACTTTCCCACATCCATGTTGGTATGGGTAGTGGTTGTAATACCCATTTTGGATGTTTTCACCCTGCCTTCACTTGCTGACATACCAGGAATCTTGTAGTATAATCCACAGTATCCCTTTTCATATTAACCCATAAAAATGATCCTGATCTTCCCTATACATTTTTTTGCTCCCCAGATATTTAGAGAATTTAGAGCTATTAGATTCTTCCATCACTTCCTTCTTTATTTCTAGAATATATATAACACTTTATATTCTATGAAATTTATGTACACCTTCTTGGTCAATATTGAACATAGGAAACTTCCCATCCCTCACAGCGTCAAACTTATTCTATAAGAAAGGTTATTCATTCTGATCCTTTTTGATCATCTCTAGTATCGACTATTGAAAAATCATTTGGGATAGAGTTGATGATGTCCCTTCCCTTATAATTATCATGTCCATTTTTACTAGGACATGGATCAGGGGATATATTTGAATCCTAATCAGGGATAGAAAAACTGGTTTTTTCCTACTTATTGCATCAATGACTTTGTTTGAACATCCTGGATGATAATGAATTGAAAAATCATAGTCTTAAAGAATTCTAAACCATCTCCTCTGTCTCATGTTAAATTAATTTTTATTAAAATATACATCAAACATCGATGTTCTGTTTATATATCACATTTATCCCCATAAATAGAGCGCATCCATATCTTCAGAGAAAAAACAACCACAAACAGATCAGGATCATGCGTAGGATAGTTTTTCACAAGTTTCTTCAACAATCGAGATGCATAAGAAATGACATTGTCATTTTTCTTGAGGAAGAACCCAATCCATTTCAAAGATGAATCACTAAAAATAATGAATCTTTATCCACGTGAGGGGGGAGTAAACTTGGGTGAAGTAAAAATATCTTCTTTAAATATTGGAAAATTTCCTCACACTCAATGGTCCATATGAACTTGTCCCATTTTTGAGTTAACTTAGATAATGGATTAGAAAGTCATGAATTTGTTTTCAAAAAACTCCTATAATATCTTGGTAATCCACAGAAACTAAGAATCTCATTTATTTTTGTATGATGAAGCCACTCCTCTATAACCGTTGTCTTTTTAGGTTCAACTGTGATTCCTTCATTGGTTACAATGTTCCTAAGGAATGAAACTTATTGTAACCAAAATTCACATTTCCTGAACTTTCCAAAAATCCTCTCTTTCCACTGAGTTTTCAAAATAACCCTTATATGATCCTCATGATCCCCACGAATTTTGTAATATATCTGGATACCATCAATAAAAACTACAAAAAAGTTTTTAATGTTGTCCTTAATGACTCTATTCATCATATCCATAAAAATATATGGTGTATTAGTTAATATTAAGGGCATTACATCAAAAAACATCCCATATCTTGATCAGAAGGAAGTTTTTTGAATATATACATTCTTCACCCCAATTCATGATAACCATATCTATGATCAATCTTGGAGAAGAATTAAGCCCCATAATGTTGGTCAAATAATTCATCAATTCCAAGAAGAGGGTATTTGTTCTTCGTTGTGATCCTGTTCTTTTCTCTATAATAAATGTATAACCGCATTGATCTATCCTTCTTCATCACATAGAGAATATATTCTCCCCTTGAGACACCCTCAGTTAGATAAAATTATTTTTAATATGATCTTGGAGTTGTTTCTTTAATTCATCTTGCTCCACATTTTCCATACTATACGTGGTTATTAATATCAGATGAGATCCAGGTACGAGTTAAATGGATAACTCTACCTCTATTTCTCGGGGAGGTTTGGGTAACACCTTATGAAATATGTCTATGTATTACTAGATTATGGGGACATTTTATATCATTATACCCTATTTTACTTATTCTTCTTCACTGATCAACTCCATGAATAAGAATATAAGATGTTCTTCTAGAAAAAGATCAAGTTGAGATATCTATCCGTAGAAGACAACCATAGATTTTCCATTAATGAATATTGATATTTCATTGCTTCTGAATTTGATCTTACCATTATACATTGGGATTCAGTCCATCCATAGCACAATGCCGAATTCCATAATGGGATTGACTAATATATTTATGATAATATTTTTCTCACTAAATTAAATACTAGAGTTTCTAAACTCTGATTATGATTCTCTAATCCCATCACAAGTCTTCAATTTAACTCTATATTTAGCAATTCAGTGGTTGATTTTAAATTCATTGCAAACATGGAGGAAATAAAGGAATGTGTAGAACTAGAATGAAACAACGTGCTTTCTTGATTTGATATAACAACAAGAATACCTTCCACCACATCATTTGGTGTTTCAACTTTAGCCATAGTGATAGAAAAATCACAACATTTTTCCCCTGGCCCTTGTTGAGGCTTATGGTGATTCCTCTCCATTGACCTTAGATTTGGAAAGTGATGGGAAATCTTCCCAAGTTTTTCACAAAAATAGCAATGGACTTCGGTAGGGCCTGCACCATATTCCATTTTTCATTAGTGTTGGGATATTGAGGCTTCACCTCAATGTGACAACTATGTGCGATATGGCCATATCTTCCACAATAGAAGCACATCCCACACCTGAGTAGGAAGTACCCTAAATGATTCTTCCCACACTAATTACATGTGGTAAGCTGCAAATGTTTTCCACCTATTCCTTGATCAAAGCTCCTCCCAAAGCTTGGCTCCATATATATCTTCATTTCATTGTATTTAAGGGACCACTGCGCCTCACATAAATCCAGTTTGACTTATATATAACTTTGAAGGATCTCCTCATAGATATCATCATCTCGGTTGGACTGATTCTTCCATAGGTGAGGTATTAGTCCAAAGAATAATCTATCAACCTTAACATTAGGATCCATTACAAATCTTGAGGTGTAAGGGGAACGCCTTAGGAAGTTCATCTTGTAGATTCCAATAGATTCATACTGATTATGCTTTAGCTCGAGAAACTCCTTCTTCGTATTTTTCTCATAAAATGAGGGACACACTTTTTGAAATAGATCCCCATAAACTCTTTACACTCCATAGCTTCAACATATACTCTTCCTTGTGTTTTTAATCAGTTCCCACCACTGATTGTCTTCTCCCTCTAAGAGGTAATCAGCCAGGGTGGAAATATCTTGTTTTAAATAGTTTAGCATAGAAATGATATTCCCGATAGAATTTCTCCAATGTTCAGCAGTCAATGGGTCGACAGATCCAATAATGGTTGGTGGTCGTTGATACAAAAATGACTCAACACGATGTTGTTCCCATTACTGTGAAATTGGTTTCTGTTATATCCATGTTATTTTCTATAACATGAGTGAGTTTGTTCATCATTCTAATGAATGTTTTCATTATGACTTCCATCATAGGGCCATCAGCGCTTGGTCCAATGTGGTCACCATTATCATGATCCCTCATATTTACCATAATTTTATAGAATAATACAATCGTAGTGAGAAAATAATTCCTTTTACCAATATTTCAACTATAATGGATTTTTGCGTCTAATAAATTTATCCTTAAATATATTATTCTTGACCAACTATTACATTTATCGATAAATCGTCAATAATGATTAAAAAAATTCTTTTGATTAATCAAAAATATCCCCCAGTAGTGTCAATACAAGAGTGAAAGGAGACCATTATCATGTACAAAGATACCCCGGGTCAAGCCTGAAATCCCCGGTCAAGGTTTTCACTCCTAAGTACATCTGTGACATAGACATTTTCACTTTTTCATATCCGGACATCAATTTAGTTGTTCGGAAACAACTTATGTTGTATTTCAAGAAACAATAGGATGTTTTCTTATATTTAAACTTTTTTATAGGGTTCTTAATTATTTTTTCATATCAAAATTTAAACAAATAACTAAACTATCCTTTGATAAAAACCCTGGAATCACACATTTTTATTACATATCTTTTCATTTGATTTTTCAAATAGAGGATCTTTAATGTCTAGTGTCTCGGAAAAAAGGTACATAATAAAAGAAAACATAAATCATTATTTTATTAACCTTGAAAATATTATTCAAAAGTTCATTCTTTGTAAAATTACTACATCTCATAACCTAGATACCTATATCAATAGAAAGGGTGAGCAGAATGCCCGATAAGGAAAACAAGTGAAACAATTTACATGTGAACTTGAGTGATATAAATAAGAACATGGAGATACAGAGACATATAATAATAATAATAACATGAAAAAGATATATAGTTTGGATACACCATTTAAATTAGAAATTCAATATCATATCACCAAGGTCCATCCCCAAGGTGTCACAAAAATAACCAAGGTTATTTACCACGGTATCGTAAAACATTTCATTTATAGAAATTAATTTATTTACCCAATCCATTAGAGAAATATCAGGTTGAATCCTTAATATGTACTTATTTTCATGTGACACACAAATATCATAGTGAATCATTTCATAAATAACCAAAATAGAATAAATGAAATGGGATTCATTTCAAAACTGTGACATTTTAAAAGTGCTTAAAAACATGAATGTTATGTCATTTATAATCCATTGAAAATTAATGAGAGTTTCATGTATGTAAATTCAAGGATCAAATATATAACTTTTTTATTTTTATTTATAACACAAGAAAGAAAATAGGTTTGGGTATTCACGTAAATAAAATATTTGAATTTCTTGATAAAAGAGAGATATTTTGAGATGAAATTTCTGCCGCATAACGATTATATACCATGGTTTTAGAAAAAAATACCAAGAGAGTGGAAAATGGTATTCCACTCATAAATAAATCATATAAAAATATGTGTAAATAATAAAATATAAATAAGATCATGGTATGGATATTTTAATGACATAACACATGAATTGGAAATAGGAAAGAAAATAGAAGATTTGATTTTTTTTATGAAAATTTGTCTTCCTAACGACATCACATAAAAATAAAAAAAAATTGAATTGATAAGAGAAACAAAGTAATATAATAATATGGAAATAAAAATTATCATAATAGGGATACCTAATATCATACCCCAATATATGAAAACAAAAATTCGATGACCTAACATAAAAGACATTTTGACTAAAAAGGACGGTGAAAATTTCCCTTACATTGATCTGTAACATAAAAAACATGATGGTTGGGACCTTGGGGGAATTGGGGGAACCTTGGGAGGACTCTTTGGGAGGATAAATGGTAGTATATTTATTGAGGATAAATTCACAATGAAAGAAATTAATGAATTAGTTGGAATTTATAGCATAAGTGAGGAAATATTTTATTAATTTCCAAGGGACACATCACTAGTGGTATTTGAAAAACCACGGATCATGAAATATTTTACTGTACATAAGTTTCCCATAATTATTAAATCATTATTATATCATTAATGATGTCATCAAACACTCTGAAAATTAAAACTATATTTTTACAATTCACCGAAAAACAAAACATTTTTTTTAAAAAAATATATAAAATTCATTCTAAACTAATATACATGATTTGAATTAATAAATGAAATATATTTTGTGAAAATTATTTTCTAATTATAAGATATTTTATTTTTATGTAAAAACACTATTTATCCAAAAAAATACTAATACTTAAATTATAAAATCTGAAATTTTTTTTACTTATGCTATAATATCACATTACCAATAAAGACTCCAAAATTATATTTATAAATTTTTTGCGAGGTTAATATTCCATTGGTGACATTATTATTTATAAGGTTAATATTACTATTGATAATTTATAATTCACCAAATATTACGTTGATCTTATTAGAATATAAATCTCTTTACTGACCATAATTGTAGAAGACCATTTTCTAAAAATCATTTCACATTATTAATTATTAAAAGTATAAAAAAATATTTCAAAATAATTTTTTTCCAATATTCATCAATAATATGGAACATATATATATTTATCATATATTTATATTGACATTGGAAATTCACAATTGTTACCATAATAAAAAATAAAATTTATTTATACAATAGGATTACCCAAAGTAACTATGAACTCATTACATAGCCCCTAATAAAACCAACATTGTACATAAGATCAAGGTGTGAAATATTGATAGAATCATGGGGTGGCTTGGACAACATTGCCCGAGTAGTGATCTCTATCAGCTTGAACTTATCCCAATGGAGATTATGGTAAAGATTAATATGTTGAATATTGTCTTGGTCTTGGTCTAGAGGAAATCCTAGTGATACAACCACCTTCACAAGCTCCGAAAGATGGGCTTCGTACGACACAAGTATACAAGATACGGAAGTTGAATCTTATTTCGATATCAATTAACCATGATCAATTTTATTCATAAACCATAATCATAACCTTAAGATTATAGTTTCTAACAGACATATTGACCAATGGTGATAAAATAGTGAAAACCCAACAATATCATTGTAATTATACTCACTTTATTAATAAAAGGATATAATTTTTTTGAGTAAAAAATAAAATAACCTACAAAATTACGAAACAAATGTTATTCAAAATTTTAGTTCATTACACAACTAAACCCTTAGTGATTACAAGTAAGAAGACATTCAAATATTCTTAATGACTTAAATGGTCTAACATATCCAAGAGCCATATTTACCAATTTCCTTAATCTGAAAGTGAAACACCTAAGAAGATACATTCAACAAAACTCAACAACCAATGGAAAAATCCAAAATAAAAAATAAATGACCTACATATAACTTGTAACCACGTAGCATAATAATGAGGAATTGATGTATATACTAAAACCTCACCGACATCTGTTGAATGAGACATGATCCTACCAGTGAGTCCTCAATCACCTCTTCCCAATACCGAGGTTGCATGTATATGGGACCATATAAATTCTCTTAGGTATCCATTCTGATTAATGTAAGGTAATATTTGTTATAAAAAACCATGACCAGTTCTAGATGGGCATCCTAAGATGAATCAAAATCCATGACACATGCATGGAGAATATCCTCTAGGATATGAATAGAACTCTCTATCTTAATGTATATATTTGGCTTATATTCTAAAATTGACCAGATCTAAGCCCCATCACCTTTTGGAGACTCTTCCATAAAATGGAAGAAAATCTAGGATCCTTGATCAAGATAATTTATGAGGGAACCACATGTAGCATCATGATATCTAGCTTTTACATAGTACCTAGATCTTCAAAATTAGAAGCTTCCATGATTAGAAATAAATTAGTAGATTTTTTCAAATTATAAATAATCACAGAAGTATCATTCTTTCCTCTGGTGTTCAATTGTAATCCTATAATGAAATCCATGGAAAACTTATCGCATTTCCAAAATGACATACGAGGATGCTGGGGAAAAGTAGAAGGATTCAGATACTCTACCTTTATTTGTTATTAGGAGTAACACCTGGAAGAAAAATCAATGATTTCATTATTTATATCTAGCCACCTCAAATATTGACTCATTTCACAATACATATTCATATATCCAAGGTGAATTGAACTAATTGAACTACGAATATCATGAAATATTGAATTCATCAGAAATTTTTGGCTGATAACTGAATCTCTCAAACAAAAAATACCATAAGATATAAGAGACCAACCAAAAATGTTCTCCCCACGGACTAAGGTTCCTTTGATTCAAATTAAATCATCATTCTATTGTTGAATCTATAGAATAGATTTATGGAGTAATGAAAATAACTGAATAATTTTCAGAACCATACATGAATAACCACCATATGTATCCAAATTCATATGAGAAAATATTCCTATATAATTTCCATCTTATTTGATTCCAAGATAGCCTATGGTGGATCATTTCTAAGGATAAAATCTGTGATGATATTCCACTTCAAAAGGTTTTAGGTGATGTAGAAATCAAATATTTTAATGTATTATACCCCATCTTTGTGCATGATATTCAATTACTTCTATGAAAAGATATTTCTCAAACTCTTATGATACAAATAGGCTATGAAACCCTCACCAAAAAGATAGTTCCACTAGTATTTAACTACATTAATAGCAATGAAAATATCCAAATCATTAGTGAGGTTATTTCTATCCTATGATCAAAGAGGACCAGATGCATTGGACACATCGTTATCATCCCACATAAGCACACAACCAATACATGCTTTAGAAGTATCATATTATACTGCATACAATTTACCAAGATCATGTAAAATCATAACTGGATAAGATGGAGAAAGTGATTTCATCACATTAAAATAAGTTATAAATTTTTCATCCCATGTAAACAAAATTTTTTATTTCATAAGAGAGGTCAAAGGGGATTCCATCCTCAATAAATCCTAGATGAACCACTGATATTATCCAGTAAAATCCTAGAATGATCTATATCTAAAATGCATACTAAGGTTCATCCCAGGACCAGAAAAAATTCACCATCATATGAATAACTAAAATTCAATTATCATAAATCACATTCCCCAATAAATTCACTTATTGGAGACATGAATTAAATTCATAGACTTTTCATAATGTCGGTGGCTCCTTAAGATATAAAAAATTTGATTTTTTTGGTTCCCAAGCTCAAGTTAAGATAAATAATAATTTATGATATCATCCAAAAACCTAAAAATGAATGTTTTGATATACGGATGGAATATCCTATTCCTCGGATCCATAGAAACTGTAGGAGCATTAATAAGACCATATGTAATGAAAATATATTCTTAATATATATAATTCATCCTAATAGCTGACTTAGAAAAATAAGACTCATTAACCATGAGCTGATGAAAACCTAACCAAATAAAAAAAATTTAAAACTAGTTTTCCTACTTTAATTGATAAAAAATCACACACACATGGAAAAGGTTATTTATTCTTTAAATTAACCCAAATCAATATTAAATAGTCTAAAAAAAGAACAACTCAATAATAAACCTTCATAGAAAACTCCATAGGGGATACAGATGGTGAAACACTAGGTTAAAAGATATATTCTTAAGAAAATTGTCGAAATGAACCTTGAGCACTTTAAGCTCAACCAGTTCCATATGATAAGAGGGTATTAAGATATACTATTCTACTATAACTAGATAAATCATAAAATCAAACCCATTATCTAGAGAAATACTCATCAAGTCTTCTTGGAATACATCATGAATTTATTGAAAACCAATAGTAAGATCACAAAAAGAGGAAATATTATTGGGATTAGTTGTAATGACAGACACCAAACACCACTTCTCTTGGACGGGAGGTCATATATGTCTAGTTCATTGATCCCACATTCCCTAAAATATTTGAGAGATCCCCTCAGTAGTATAGAAAAAATACAATATTAATAATAATCAATATCAGTATGGTGATGTACTAGCTACTCCATCTGGATGGTAAAATAATATAGATATAGATCAATAAATGTGAAATCCAAAATAAAATCCACATCATCTATCGATAGAGGATAAGAGATATATAAAAACCCATATTATTTCCCCTTTTTAGTTGGTTTCAGAATGTCTATAATAATTTAAATGATATCCATTCCAATTTTTAGAAGAAAAAAATGTGTACATATAATTGACTGCGAGGAAATAGTATCAAATAAATCATTTTAAATATATGACTCATTGGAAAATATACCAATAACTATCACTCGACCCACATCATCCTCCACATTAAACACATACAATTCATGATGATACATCACTCCTATGGCCTGTTACTAGAGACCTATTGAATTTTAAGCATTTTACTTTGTTGCCGCAACCTTTGGATTTGAAGATCCCCAATCATAACGATTCATATAGATTGCTTAGTGGAATCTCTATTTATGGACTCGGTATGCACATGAAATGAATAATATTAATGGTTCAGAAAAATAAACCTGAAATTTCCTTCCTTTCCACACTAATAGAAAGTAAAAGGCACATTATGAGCTACTTATGATAGTTTATAGTGGCCCACTACTAAGAACCACCTCTCCCACTTATGCAATTATTTTGTCACTTCCACTTGTTTCCATATTCACCACTAAAGCCTCTACTGGGTGGAAGAGAAGGAGAAACAGAAAAGATATTTCAATCCATGTTCAAATATGAAATCATTTACTTCCCTATAATTTCAACTATTTTTATCCTTCATCATATATACATATGACAGGATATTCTGTCAGAAACCCTATAGTAATATCTAAACTCACGACTGATCATTCACCACCACCTTTAGAGGAAGATGAACCTTATCCAAAAAAAGGATTAATATATTCTGACATCGAGGGATCTCCCTTCTTAAAATATATGAACATTATAAACTTTTATATAATCAATGAATTTGTAATAACTACTATAGAAAGTGGATCATAAAACCCATTCTGTCTAATACCATGTGCCAATCTTCATATACCATGGAATTCCACAACTGCTTACTGGTACCCATGAGTCTAAACATAACAATCATCACCATGATTGACTAAGGCATATCAGAGAAGTCAATGATATAAATGATCTTGCCCAGCTTTTCCTCCACCTGTTTAGATTCTTTCATAACCATAAAATATGTTGGATTCATAAGTTGGAACCCATTATATATGTCTATATCTTCTCCATATCCCGGTTATAACTAATCAAAATGGTTTTTAAGTAATGGTACATTGTAGACCACTACTTGAAATTCCCACAAGATAGAATCCACAATATTTTGATCCAAAGGGTGATTTCATTGAGGAGAATGTTTTGAACCATACTATTGAACCCATGGAAGAAATCTAATAAGTATATTTCTACATGCCAAAATTATATGAAATGATCAAAATTTAAGATATTATCAATTTAAATAAGGAAATAAAAATGAATAAGGTAATAAAAACATCAAAACTCCACATAAGATACTCATATCACCACATCTGATGGTAACATGAGGATCATCTTGATAAGAGTTGTCCATTCACTCACCACGATAAGGCTCAGAAGTACCAACATTATTATCACTCCACTACCTACTTCTAAATACTAATAATAATCATGATATGATACAAAATATTCACATCCTTATCCAGATAAACCTCAAAATGGTACCTGACATTTGATACAGAAAGGCCCGAAGGGCATTCCCAATCAACATGATTTGTAAACTAGCACAAGGGCCTTGAACCAAAACTAGAGGGAAATATTTACTAAAACATGAATTAAGGTACATGATATAAATGTATGTGATAAGGAAAAACTATATAAATAAATTTAATAAATAAATTAAATAGTAGTACAACTAGAACAGAAGACCAATCCCAAAGTTATGTGTATTAAAAAACAAAAACGGACAAACACAAACCATACAATAATACTCCATGTCTTAATGTGGATAACATCCCACCATCTCACAACTAGCCTTCCATCCCTAGCTGACATAATCCTCACCACCTCAATACAACACCATACATTTTCCAATATAAAATGTGGATACCTGGTCTACACATCCCCAAGGGAATAGGGGAACACCCCATAAAGTGAGACTTCCTACCATGTCAACCAATTCCATGATCAGAATTTATCTCAATATATGAATATAATAACACCCTAGAAAGTGATCTCCCGAATATTTTCCAAAGATGATACCCAATACAACAACTTCCACCAAAGTAACCAAGGCTCCCATCTATAACATTTAAAATTATTTAATTTTTTTACCCATATTATTATATAATTTTAGATACTAAAAACTTGAATTGAAAACCCATTTTAAATACAATTAATGATTCTTTGAAAACATCATTAGTTTACCAATATAAGGGGTAAAACCATCATTTATAAAAAATACCCATTTTTACACACAAATCAACTGTTCCACTATCAAAAAATTTCTTTAATATAATATTTTAATAAATGAATATCAATTAGTGGTCACATAACATAGGCTACAAACTAAACTTAAAATCTAAAATATGGGTCATTCACTACCCAAAATAGGATCCACACATCGAAAGGACCACATAACAAATGATGGGGGACCTAGTATCGATTCTGAAATCATAGAATTGATTCCATTAGAAAAATAGTGTGTGGAGAGGATAAAACAAAAAAATTCACAAAGAACATCCATGTCACACCATAACCAACATAAGTGATAGCCCTGAAAGATGATGACACAAGGGATCTAGTTGGATCAAAAAAAAATTATCATATGATAGACTGATTCCATAAACACAACCCAAAACTATAATTTTAGTAATATAAATGTATAATATAAGATGATTCTTAACTGAAGAATAGCAACACAACCCAACTAGTGATAGATCACTGAACAAAGAGATCCGAAAAAGGATGAGACACCAGAAATAATATTAAATATCCTAGGGCTAGAGGAAGGGAATAAAAAAACTAAATAATAAGATAGGGACACAATAGTTGTGATAAAAAGAATGGGGCTGAATGGATTGACATCATAAGTCATATATTTATAACTGAAATCTTCCATAATGGGAGTATGCTGAAAAACACGTCTCCAATGGTTAATTTTATCTCGAGACACTATTTTAGCATATAAAATTATTATATACACTATAAAGAGTTTACATCGTAAAATGGTTTTTATGGCTGATTACCTTGGAAATATTTACATTGTAAGCTATAATCAAATGATGTAAAAATGACTTTCCAATATCACAAAACTAATGCTATAATAAAAACTCCCAAAATTATTCCTGATACCCCTAAACCTAATAAACACTCTATTAATCATAATTGAGAGTTTACCTTTTATCCATGATGTTACAATATTTCTGTTATGAATTTAGGGAATGTGTGTTATTTATTTTTTTAAAAAATTCATCTTTTTTTCATTGTAATAACCTCTAGTTGACTAGTAAAATAAATTCTACCATATAGGTGAAAAATATTTTAAAAAAATCCACTAAGGATGTAGGAAAAAATATGGTGGTGGGTACACATCATAAGTAGGATCCTGATCGTAAAACATTCAACCTGAAAATAATCTCTATCAACTTGTTTATTTCTTTTTATTTTGATTCCAAATTATCCCTTACGACATTTTCATTATAGTGTCATGAAAAAATTTCATAAACTTCTTCCCATGATTAATTTTTTTTTCATATAATTCCAGGAATTGGTTCCTAGAATATTATTTTTGATACAAATATAGTTCACCCATTTTCTATTCATTTTTAGTATTCCCTTTAAAATGAAATGGATTTACTATGTTATAGAAGTACTTATTGAAGGTAAGAGAGTTGTTATTGGAAATTTCATTGAATTCAAGAATTAGATAAATGTATAAATGTTTCAATTATTAATTTAAATCATAATTTGTTAGTCAAATTGAATATGCCTTGTATGAAACTAGATGAAGTTAACATATTATCACACTATGTAGTTCTAATATATATTGAGTGAGGCAAGGTTACTAGTTTTGTATATTCCCTTCTTGGGATATCTCTATCAGCTCTTACATTTCATTTTTTTCCTATGAGATCCTATGTGTATATTAATTTCATTTATTATTGACATTTGGTTATTAGTTTCTGGATCTTGTGGGAATGAATATATTTTTTTATAAATATGCAATATATTAACAATTTTTTTATTTTTTAATCGATTAAATTATTTGTATATTTTTTTATATTTTCTTTATTTCATGAAGCCTTCCCTAGAAATAATTTCCAAATATGAATTTTTTTTATTGATAATTTGACACATCATTATACTGAGATATAATTTTATATAAAAAATTATTTTTTCTTTGGTAGCTTTCTTTATAAAAAACATAAAACTAAACAAACCTTAATATATAATCGAAATATTATATTTTAATTTGGAAATTATCTCCAAGAAATTGGATTGATATGTTAGAAGACCAATAACTACATTATGGAAATTTTATTTTTTAAAAATGTATAAAATGAATTCATTTGTTATCAATTGATTAAAAAATATAATAAAAAACATTTGGAAGCATATGATACATTTTTTCATAAAAACTATTTTAATGTGTGTAATGTGATTTTATCGTAATAAATTAAATTAATCAATATTAGAGAATCAATTCAATAAATATAATATATAATATATTCTATAAAATTTATAAATATTAATCTAATTTTTTAGTTATGTAATAATAATAAATATTGTTTTATGATTTATAACATATTATTAAAAAAAAATTATTTAACATGTTTAACTTATATAAAATTGAGTTTATTCAAGCTATAAAATTTGAATCCTGAAAAATGGATACCATATTTTTTATTATGAGATTAAATTTTTTTAAATAGGGTTGTTTTTACTTTTTCATGATGAATAGTGATCTTTGTAAAAAAAATCATCTTAATAAGGATAAAATGTGTAAAATATGGTTGAAAAATTGTGGTAAGGATTTAAAATACCGTCAACGCATTCTGTTTCCCTATTGGATTAGTTTTTTTTATAAATTTATATCCAATCCTTGAATATATGGATAGATAGTGATATTTTTATTTGATTATGATCATAATAGTAATTTAAGGGAAGAGTAAATACAAAATGTCACTCTCTTGACATTAATAACTCTTGAAGTTTATTATGAGGATAAAATTGAAAAAATGTAGTTATAAATTTTAATATAAATTTTGAATTAATTGTTTTATCATGGTAGTATATTTATATTTTTAGTATGTAGAAAATTTCATTTAATTCCTACATGACACTAATATAATATTTATTTTATTTATAGAAAAACATAACTAATTAGCTTAATAGTAATAAAATTACCTATTATATATATGTCAATGGTTTAGATTTTATCTTTATTGAATTCATGTTGTTTTAAAATTCAAATTATATGAATAGTTCTAAAAACATAATGAATAAAATATAATGTTAAAATTATTTAATTAAATTATTTATTAATAATAAAAGACATGAAGGGGGACATGTAGGATAATATATGGTCTAACATATCATCAATTGGTAATTTATAATCCAATTTTTACCCTATATGTAAAATTATAACTGTATAATATTAAAAATTCATTACTAAGGTTATGATTTAAATGGATTAAAGGAGGGGTTAAAAAATAAATGGTTTAAAATGATTCCAGGACAAATTTAAATATTATTATTTGATGATATTTATATATTTTTCACATTTTATTAAATTATAATTCCATTTTGATTTTTTTTTATTAAGAATGGATTTATTATATTTTATCAATTTTCGTAATTTCACATGTGTCAATTCCCTCCTTTATAAAAGGTACCCTTTTTCTCTATACATTACACCACATTAAGCCAACTATTTAAAAAAAATATTAAATACCTAAAAAACATGCTCTGTAACATTATAGAGGTTTTTATTATTATGAAAATAAAATCCCTGGGACTTTTGGGTGGAATCTAATGGGGATCCTTCAAAGAAGAGGTAATCACCTTAACTGAGGACATTATTTTTTTACAAATTATTTACCCTCAAATAAATATAATATATTTTTCAGAAAATAATAAATTTTTTGTAATTAACTTTCCTAAATTTATTTATGATTATGAATTCACCATTGTCCACCCTCATTCCCATCCGTAGAACCATAATAATGTCACTCATGTGTATATGTGGACTACAACCTCCATGATGCGACATGCTTTGTTTTTAATTTTCAATAGAAATGGAAGGTAATAAGGTTATATTTAATAAAAAACTGATATATATGATATAATAATTATTTTATAATATATAATTATTAATTACCATTATGTCATTTCATTCTTCAAAAAAAGAAAACTGCATTAATGCGTACGTACGACCTACCATCTCAATGAATAGTGTGATTCATTTTTTTATATCTAAAATTGATGGATGAAATTAAATATATATAAATTAAATATATATTATATTTATATTTTCATTAAAATTATATAGTACATGGACCAATGATCAAATTGGAAGTATCAAAACTACAAAAATGAAATTCTAATGAAAATTGAAATAGTTAGCACCCGAAAAAAATGATTTTAATTAGGTATTATTAATGAATGGGTTTTGAGATATTATAAGTGTATAATATATGATATTATATGTGTTTAAATGTCAAATTTTATAAATATAACAAATTTATATTTAATATATAGGACGATAAATCACTTTTTAGTGAAGTTGAACTCTATGTAATAGATTTACGTTATAATCCTACTCTTTATCATGATTTCTTATGATTAATGATCAAATGATGAAATTTTGGGATCATTATCTCATGAAACTCATTCATTTTCTTATAATATGGTCATTTCATATGAATACATTGTTTACTTTCATTTTACTCACTTTAATTACTCATGATACCTAAATAATTTTATTTAAGGAAAAACTGAATTTTCTTCTCCCCTCGGTCAAAAATATTTTTTTGTCCAAATCCATATTGACTATAATTGTATTAAAAAATGTAATGAATATTATTTAATTTTTTATTAATTTAATTTTTACCCATGTTTAAATTTTAACAATTTTTATTAACTTAATCTTCATTTTGATTTCCAAATGAGGAATGTTTTTAATTTTTTACTAAATATGTGAATGAAATATTTATTTTAATGTGCAATACAAGAAAAACATTTCCCACCATCATGTAAACTAAATTATTTGAAGAAATTTTTAAATGTTTTCAATTTTTTAATAACAAGTTATATTCCCTAATATTTTGGAAATTTTAGGATTTAAACATGAAGTTTAAAAATGAAATAGTTATTTTCCTTATGAAAAATTCAAGTGACTTTTAAATGAAAATTTCATCTATAATATAATCAATTAATATTAATTTCTATTTATATTAAATATTCCCCAATGATTCCATATTTATTATTTCACATGATTTTTTATGTTTATCATAATTAAATATCAATGAAACCTATTTTCAATTCCACAGGTTAATTTGGGATTAATTTTTTATGATATTATGGAAAACATATGAATGGATATATGATTAGGTGACAAGTGGGAAAAAATCTGTGCATCTATCAAATTAATTATGTATATACTAAATTTTATGATATCAAGGGGTAAATTTGAGGTTATAGAAATCCCAAAAAATAGGGTATAGGTGAGGTTATCCCATGCTTGAAAAATAGGTCACATTGGTGGTTATACCATGCCAAAAGAAAGTGCATATGTGTTAATAATAATACTAACATATAATAAATGTCATGGTAGATTAACTTGACGTAATATTTCAATGATTATGATAATTATCAATTTATTCTAATTTTTATGAAATTATCTTATGAAACATTTATGCTCTCATATATCATGTTCATTGAACCCCATTATAATTCATTCGTTATTAAAAAAAGCTATTTATACCATGAATCAAGATTATGATCAATGATTTACAAGGTACTATTTTTAAATTTTATGTTTTTATTATCATACCTTATTATCATGTTAGGACGATGTGATCATTGATAT
Organism: Viscum album; assembly: GCA_963277665.1. Lineage (NCBI taxonomy): Eukaryota > Viridiplantae > Streptophyta > Magnoliopsida > Santalales > Viscaceae > Viscum > Viscum album. The sequence continues at coordinate 603,163,622 of OY728123.1, forward strand.
CTTCTTTATTTACCCTTACTGAGCATTTATGATCACCCTTTGTTATGATTTTCCCCAAGGATATGAATAGTTGTATTATGTAAGGCAAGGCTATGATGGGTTATAATTACAAATAAATAAGTGGGGTATGGTTTAAATTTTATATGAATAAGTTATATTTTATATATTTTTTTAAATATACTAAACTTATATAGTTATGGAGTATATCATAATGTTATTGATTTAATATTAATCTATTAAGATGTAATATCTTTGTATAGAATGTATGGTTAACTATAGATGGTATAAGAAAAATGTTTAGTTACCTGATGAATCAAAAAATAAGAAACAATTGGTAGAGACTTTTAGTATAATAATATGTATATGATAATGTATAATGTTATGATAAATATATGAGTGTTGTTTTCTAGAAAAATATCTATTTCTAAGTTATATAAGTCTATGTGGTTATGGAATCAAAAAATCTTGGTGTAATAACCCAAAAATATGTTAGTCGAGTTTAAATTTTTCATTATTCTAGTTCACAGTGATTGTTCAAATGCTGCACACCTAGAAGGACAATCCATGTGGATATTCTTGGGTTAATTCATATTTTATTTATAAACCATCATGAGGTATGGCAATAGATGATGATCATTAATGACATAGGTTAGACCTAATTTTCTATAGATTGAAAAGAAAATGTTAATATTTATACCATCTATAAATAAATTTTCATGATTTAATCCCTTTCATTAATGTCATTTTATGGTCACATAAACCATTTTGATTTTAGTAATAGATTAACGATAGAATGATGAAGTTGTGGTGGTAAATGGAAAGATAAAAATTGATGTATCATATTTTAACTTAGTTATATAAATTCATATAAATTGGGAAATTTTTAAAATAAAGTTAATTCATTTTATCAATAATAAGATGATGAATTAGAAGTAAAACCCCCTAATGGAAAGATGATATCATCTAAAGTCTATCATTATTATCTTACTGTTTTTTTGTAATTTTCATCCTATAATTCTCATTATTCTCCCTCTAGATGAATTAGAAATTACCGTAGACATGATTGAATTTGTTCACAAACATTCCAAAATAATTTCCATAGAAGGGAATCCATATTTGATATTCTGAACCAACCAATGAACACTTATAAATGTGGAAATAAATATGACCATTTTTTGGACATAAAATCAATTATATTGGCCTTTATTCTTATTGATAAGGGGAGTTTATCTTATATAATTTTGGAGAACTCAATTCCGAGTATATGACAATTTTTTAGGAGTTGTTGATGTATTTCAAAAAGTGTTTTCTATTCTTCCACTAATTACTATTGTTGATTTTTAAATGAAACAAATAAGTTATGATATTACTTTTTAAATGAAAAAATGTAGAATGTCCCGATGTTGTGTCAATTGTGTTAGAAACTATTATAGAATCTTGAGAATGGTTTCAATAGGGATAGTGCATCTTCTTGGGGTGCACCGATTTCTTTTGGAATAAAGAAATATGGATCAATGTCACTTTATGTTGACTATGAAGATATTAATAATATTTTTATCAATAAAATAATTATACTCCTCATACTGAATAATTGATTGATTAACATTATAGATCTAAATACTTTTCCAAGATTGGCCTTTATTATACAAATTATTAATTGATGGCCATTAAGGAAGATATACCTAAGAGAACATTTTGTATGAGTTACGACCTCTATGAAATTATAATGATTCCATTTTGTATTAATAAATCCCATGCTATATTTGTAGATTTAATTAATAGAGTATTTTAAAATAACCTTGAACAATTGTTGGTAGTGTTTAAATATTTTATTCTAATATATTCAAAGAACAACGAAATGGATGAAGATCATTTGAGGATTGTTTTGAATACCGTAATAATTGATAATTTCTTTAAAAAAATTATTCATTGTAAATTCTAGTGGCGTAATGTTTCATTTTTAGGTCATATAATCTCAACTCAGGGAATATTAGTGGGTCCATAAATGAAGGAAGTTATCAAACCTTGGCCTAAACCAACCACAATGATTGTAAAGTATTGTTATTTTGGTGTGGTTTTATATTATAAATGTTTTGTGGTGTATTTTTTTTAAAAATATAATCCACTCACCAAGTTAACAATTAAGAGATCCATGTTCCTTTTTATAAATGGATATAATAAAAATTTCAAGGAACAAAAGGGAAATTCAATCAGTGCACATGTTCTTACATTATTATATAATGGGGAAGGGTTTTCTATCTGTATTCATATATCAATAAAGGGCCTAGGATGAAACCTCATGTATAATGACATGGTAATAAATTAATCCTCACACCAATTGTATGTTCATGATAAAAATTACTCAACTCATGATTTTGTGTAATTTATGATAAAATTTTAATTAGTGATATGAAATAATTGTCTTTATGAAGAAAGGTGTGATATAATTAAACAAAATAAAATTTTAAAGTATTTATTATCTTAAAATTATTTTACTTTATTCTATAAAATTTGTTTATATTTAATTAAATATTATGAAATCTCAATACATTATTTCCCATGTAAAGGAAACAATGTGGAAGATACTCTAAGTTGAAAGAATCGTGTTAGCTTATCTATGTTGGGGATCTTTAAAAATACAATTTTTTTTATTTTTAATGAATATATATAGTAATATTGATGTAAGGGGATAAATATTATCTTTCTCAATTTAGAATTCAATCATCTATCTGTGTGAGTATTAGAGTCATAGAAGGAATATGTGGAACTAAAAAAGAAGCATGAAATTATTCTTGAGTTTAACCTTGATTTTTAAGGAATGGTAATGTTCTAGAATCATTTATGTGTTCAGTCCATACCATATTTAATGATGGAGAAGATGTATGAGGCTCATAGTTCATCAATCTCTATTCGTATATGATGTAAAAATATGTATAGTAATATGAAAGAGAATTTTTGGTGGGACAAAATAAAGAGATATATTATATAATTTGTATCCCATTTCTTTGTATACATACTAGTTATGGGTGGGAGAGAACTTTCTAAGGGGTCTTTAGAACCATTACCTATACTAGAATGGAAATGGGAAAAGATAACTAGGGATATTGTCTTCGTACCTCTGAAAATGACTAATGAATATAACGATATATTTGTTGAAATCAATTTTTTATATGAATTTAGAACACTTAATTTATATTATATAATTTTTCCCTAGAGATAATATTTACAATATTTAATTTATGGTAGTGGTAATTGTGATGGGAGTACGACATGATATTTCATGTGATTAGTATCTGAGGTTTACCATGATGTTATGGAGATGTTTTTAGTAGGATTTAGATATATAGTTGATTTTGAGTACTTCATTTCGTCCCTAGATAGATGTTAATACTGATAAAATCATTTATACCCTAGAAGATATGATGAGTTCTTGTTCAATTTAATTCAATGTATTTTGGGATCAACACATTATTCTAGTTGAGTTTTCATACAATAATTGATTTAACTGATGTATTCATACAGATCTTTATAAATCCTTTCATGGAATGAAGTATAAAACTAAAACATGAATATATGAATTTGGATAATTAAATCCCCTAGCACAAGATCTAGATAAAAAATTAAAGAGATAATCATATCCATTCAAAAAAATATGAAGGTATCTCAGTGTTAACATAAAATTTACCTTTTCAATCATTAGTGAAATATTGAATTTGATATTGGTGAGAAGTTATTTCTATGGATTTTACACGGAATAATGATTTGATAATCATAAAGAAGGTAAATAAGAGGTCTAGGTATATTGTCCCATTATAAATTTTTAATTGAGTATGGATGTGATCTTATCTCATCGTGCTTCCGTTAAACCACTCTCAAGTTCATGATGTGTTCAATGTATCGTTCAGGATGAACTACATAGCTGATCAACCAGAAGTACTGAACTCAGAGGTTATACCAGAGGAGTATTATATTTCACAATGATTAAAAATATGTAATAACATTGGATCATAGAGATAATTTTCAATGAAAGAGGACTACTCAACTAGTAAATGTTCTTTTAAAAATAAAAAATTAAATGAAGTTACATAGGATCCTAAGGATGTGATAAAACAGAGATATCCTCATTTTCATATATCAATCTTATGGAATTTTTAACAAAAATTTATTTTAACTTGGGATAAGGTATCAACATGATATTTTATTATATATCTCTCTATGAATAACTTTTGTCTTTGGTATTTTTCTTTTCATGAAATATCATGTTTAATGGAACCAAAATATACCATTGAAATATTATTATATATAATGGAAATTATTTAATATCTATTGGATTGTAGGGAATGAATTATAATAACTATATTTGGAAAAATTTACATTTTACCAAGAAATAATATGAATCAATATTTTATCAATTGAAAATAGTTATATAACATAATTTTAAAGTAAAAGATTTGATTTTATGTGAAACAAAATTAATGAACAAAATGAATTTTTATCTTGGTAAATTATATTGATAACTTTTGGTGAATGATTTTAATGAGATTTATATATTTTATATTTATTATTATGTTTTCAAATTCATCTAATGTTTTTAAGACATTATATTAGAAAAAATACACTTTTATGCTAATTTTGTTTCCCTAAAAATGGTTTTCATAACATTATTCATGATAATTTTGAATGTAATTTCTTCTACTTTTTGAAATTTAATATTGAAAAATGGATCCCATGTTTGGAAGTATGATATTTTATTTTGGTAAACTGGTCCCTATTTTTTTCTTTTCAATAGCCACCATGGTAATATTTTATCAACTTAGTAAGGGTAAAATTTGTAAAAAAGGGTTAACACATTTGGTTAAGGCCATAAATCCTTTTTAAACATGACTTTATCTGATTGGATTCATGGAGTTCAGAAATTTCCTTCCAAGTCTCGAATATATGGCCACTTGGTTCTATTTTTATTTAATTATGACCTTTATATTAATTTTGGAAAATAATCAGTACAAAATGTCAATCTATTGAATTTAATCACTCTAATTGTTTTTGTAAGGATAAAAAGTGGATACGTTAGGTTGTAAATGTTTTTTTCGAAATATGAATTTATTTCTTTAGTACTTTTAATTTATTAATTATTTTTAATGATTAAGAAAATATCTTAAATTCTTACGCAACAATGATATCGTTCTTCTCTAATTAATTTAAAACATAATTAATTATTTCACCTGTGCTAAATTATTGAAATTTTTGTGAATTAATGTAATCCAAGATTTTTGTAGAAAATAATAAAATATTAGTGACTTCTGAATGATTTATATTTTAACCCCATTTCATTCATATTGTTTTTAAGGTGAAATTATGCAAACCATTCTTAAACTAATAGTAATAGTATTTTAGATGTAAAATATTTTATTAAATTATTTTAAAATCATAAAATATATTGAAAGGGGAAAATCAAATAATAAATGGTGTAATATTTATACCCATGGACATTTACGGTCCAATTTTTCCCTTATAAGAAAAAGTATTACTATATACTATTAAAAATTCATGACCATGATTTCGATTAAAATTCGTTAACCATGTGGTTAAACCAAAATATTATGTTAATAATGACACAAAAACCTTTCTATATTGTATAATATTTTTTTATTTTTCTCTGATACATTTTTTGTTTCAATTTATAGAAATTTAGAATAATTTTGTAGGATAATGAATTATTTATATTTTAATCATTTCCATAACTCCAAGTGTATCATTTTATTCTCTTAAAAACGGAAATCCCCTCTATTCATTATATCCATTTGAGCCATATATGTTGACTAAAAAATATAAATATTCTTACCCAAAAAACATATCCACATTATATAGGTTATATTCTACCCAAAATATCAACCATATAGCCCCTAATAGGATATTTAAGGGTGTTCTTTCAAGGAAGAAGAAATCGCCTTAACTGATAACTTTCTTTTTTTACTTCCTCATTTACCTCCTCTATATCAGTGGTATTTATCAGAAAATAATTTTTTAATTATATTATTTATATTTTTATGTTATTATTATTGTAAAACAATAAATATCCACCATTTTTTCCATTCATTAAATAATGATAATATCGGTCATTCTCACATGTAGACTACAACCACCACGAAGCAAGGTGATTGGTTTTTGATTTTCAATTTACATGGATTGTAATGAAGTTAAATTTATGGAATATATATTATATAAAAACAATTAAATAAAGGATAATTACTATTTACCTTACATTAATCCCATTAATCAAAAAGTGAGAACATTGTTCATGCGTACATACAACCTACTATCTCTATAAATGGTGTAATTAATTATTCTATATCTATCCTTTATGGATGACCTGAAATATTTATATTTATAATATATATATATATATATTATATTTATGTCATGACTAAAATTATTGATATTATGTAATCATGATCAAAATTTAAGAAAAAGAATTACCGAATAAACATTCTCATGAAAAAAAATTAACACCTGAATTCGATGTTTTTAATATGAATTATTATTAAATGGGTGTTGAAATGCTATAATTGGGTCATATATGAAATTATAATTATAAAAATTAATCTATTATTGAATTATACCATATATAAATTTATTATACAAGAGGTTTAAAAACATTCTATGTAATTATAACTCGAGTTAAGGGATTTACTTTACAAATATATTTTTTGATGGGATTGTTCAGGATTAGGTTTCTAATGAAGTAATTTTATGATATATCCCTCAATAAATTCATTAATTTTATTCCCCAATATTTTTTTATTTGTTATACACGTTTTACTTACATTTTTATCAATTTGTGTACTCAATATACAGAAATAATGATTTAATGGAAAATAGGCTTTACTTATCTCTTCAATTGGAAATAATTTTTCATCCATATCCATGTTTTATAAAACAATATTCAATTTTTAAATATTCTCAATAGCTGTTTAAATTTATTTTTACAAAAAATTTTATTTTTAATATTTTTAAATATAATTTATTTTATATTTTCTGAATGAGTTACATTTTAATTTTTTTTTATAAAATGTGGATGAATATTTATTTTAACAAACATAATAGAAATAGAATTTACCATAATCAAAACCAATCATCTATTTGAAGGTTAATTTATAATTTACCATCATTAATTTTAAGTAAACTGAGTTCCTTTATACAATGGATATTTTATGATTTTAATATGTGATTTAAAAAATTAAATCTAAATTTTCATCATCAAATATTCTTATGATATTTTAATGGAATTTTCCTTCTATGAAAACATCCTTTGATTTTACATTTTCTTCATTAGTTAAATTATAAAATGAGAGAAAAAATTTATTTCTATATGTGTTTTATGGTTATGATTAAGAAATAATGATGGAACTCATTTTATATTCTTCTGGTTTAGTTATATTGAATTTTTTTGTTCTTATGACTTAAATACGAATGTACTTATGATTTTTTTGATGGGTGGTCCTATAATAATACTACCCTCCGATGAATTGGTTAATGATTAATGTAATTGAGATAAAAGGGTACATTGGAGGTTATCAAAATCCTGAACAATATGGTACATGCGAGGTTTTCAAAAACCAATAAAAGGTACACCTCGGTTTATCCAAATCCTTAAGTAGGTACACAGATGGAAATCCCATGATTGAAAATCAATGTCTATATTGGTTGATATCCTTGACATTAGATTTATACTATTATTATAATTCAAAATTTTATTCCTCTCACATGATGAAAATATCATATGTAAATGTCATTCTATCATGGTGCGTGTTATTTGATCCCATTTTTACTCATGTTTTATGAACTACCAATGTTTATTCCATGAAAAAATATTATGATATTTCATATCTAGTGTGACGACCCCCTCCCCAAAGGATATACCCCTCCAAGTAAAGAAAAATGTAAAGGGAGATAGTGGCCCTGAGTCTCTCCCCTAGTCGGCCGCTGGTTAGCGACTAACACTAAGGGAATAGTAAACATACAAATGAGACGTATTTAACTCTAAGAGAACATGTTAGGAAGAGAGAGATAATACATACACCAACCAACTCAAATTCAGAAAATAAAATATAAGAATTCCCCAGTAAAAGTTTATAATGTCATGAAAATGTACTACAACTGAGACGAAGAACTGTAAGTACCAAATGAATGTAATAATTGAAACAAAAAAAAACCAAAATAGCTCATGTAACCCCAAGATATTATTATCCAGACTGATCTCCAACCTTCTATAAGTGACCTAAAAACTGTTTCTATTTATGTAGGGGGTGTATAGTATTATACTCAGTAGGATCCTCCCTAGACCCTCTCACGCAAAAGTAAAGAAAGAATTATAAAACATGGTGAATAACAAGTGAAACCAATTCAACACCTAAAAAAGTATACAATATTCCCAAAATCACCACGGAGACTCTAAACAATAATCGAAAACAAGATTATATAATATAATAATGAATATCAGGGGAACCTCGCTACCACTTCCCCACTGGTTTTCTACTTGTCCACAACGTCTTACATTCTTAGAATCTCTCTACAAAAAGGATTTCCTAATGACACATGGGAAAAGAAAAACATCATAAACATTATGAATCTCAAAAACTACGTATACATAACCAAATTATCCAATTCATTTCTAGGATACACTAAATCTCTCATAATGTGTATCACACATTAGTCATTACACCTCAAGCCATTACATTCCATACACCAAGTAAGAATCCTCAAGCCATCACATCCTATACACGTTACACCTATAATAGTCCATTGAAATCAATATCCCGAATATATGTGTATGAATAACCAAAAGAAATTACACCCCTATATACACATATATGGGAAAACACTACCCATTGTGCCTATAAGCACAAGTAACTACCAAGAGAGGAGGGTGGGTCCAAAGGGGGTAGTCTGCCATCCATCCTCCCACCGAAATGTAGGGGAAAACACCTCGAGGGCTCATAATACTGGAGGTGTTAGTGAACCTAATTGACGAGGTGGATTAGCATATATAAACACAAAAATTATAGAATTTTAAATATCTCACAACCAAACTATGGTCATTACCTATTATTTGACTCAACTACAGATAATGTCCCTCAGAATCTCTGCTTCCACAGTTAAGACAAGGTATCCTATAAGCACACAACAATTTAAAGAGAAAAAATAGATTACATTATCCTCATTTATCCGTTTCACATTACGTTAATTAATCCATTTAACATTTATTAACTATTATTAATTACACATTACATATCATTAGCATTCCAACCAAGATTGACAGTTCCTTTAAATTGCAACCCCCTCATTTCCATACACCAATTTTTAACCCCATGGGTTAATATAATTTATTTAATAATTTATTAATAACATTATCACTTTCCCATATTCCCATGAATTATATAAAAACACTCTATGATACGAAACACCAAGGGGCTCAACACAATGAGTAGATAAAGTAGCTGTCAAGACTTTTTCACCTACAATGGGAGCATTGACCCATCTTTGCTTGAGAAGATAAACATAGAAATCAAGTGGAATACCTCACACATCACCACCCCTTTTTGGAAGGAGGGTAATAAAGACCAGATCCCTTGATCATTGGGGAATGTAATGTAGATAAACAACCAACATGATTCTATAATCATCCAATCATTCAATATCTGAACCGTTTTATCATCTCTAGTTTTCTCCCCGACACCCACATGAGTAAACCAATGCATCTCTCTAATCTGGGAATCAACTAATACCACATCCATTGGGCCTCCCTCCCCCACATATCACAATACCCATCTTGGATCACATCACAACACAAGTAATAGGAAAACAAAAACCGTATCACCTTAGATCTTGGACCTTTAACAAGACATATAGCCTTCAAGGACAATGAGAAATCACGGCTACAAGAATAAGGCTCAGGGCCTCTATAACCAAGAGGTCAACTCATAGCCTTCTAGGAATTAATTTATATCAAACAACGAGTTATTTAATCCATCTTGAATTAGCCGGTTCAACTAAATATGCATAACTGCATCTATTAAATTATCAACAACTTACCATTAAAACACCCAGATATAAAACAAGCCACATTATCGTTATCCAGTTAATTTAAATTTAATCACATCTTTAATTTAATTAACAATTTCTATCAATAATGAAATTTTAAAAAAATAATTTTTAGATATCACACTATCAAGAAGAACATAAGGTAATTACATACGATCGATACAAATTTATTTATCTGGTTTAAATATTTATTATGTAAATTCCATTGTGATGTAGTGGGTAAAACCCTTTAACTATAATAATGAACATATATTAATAGTTAATCCATGAATACCATACCTCAAAAGGGTTTTGATGTTCTTAACAAGAGAAAAATCTCTCAAAATAGACCACGATCACCTCTCCTGGAGGACTACATCCACATGAGGGTGCAAAGATACCACCACACCAACCAGTATGTATGTAAACTCCATTATAAACATAGAGATCACATTCCATAATCTGGAATTGAGAAAAAAAGGATAGGAACCCAAAATAATGGTGGTGGAACATACCTTATATAAAATATTGATTGATACTTCTAGGTTTCACCAAAATAGTAGGTTCACATGGAGTAGGAAGAAAATACAGGGAACAGATAATTCAAGGATATGACAATACGCATGACCCCTATAGTAAGGAAGTAATGGTTTTAGAATCTGACACTAGGGAATAATGAGGAAGACCAAGGGAGGAAGATATATCATCACTTTAAAAGATTTTAAGGGGGCAACAGTTTAAGATACTCTAGATATTCCATTAAAAGTAGACCACATTGAATAACACAGTTTGACCTAGTAAAGGAATCCCAAGCCATAAAAAAATTAATATTGGAGTTATGGTCTTTGAATCGGCCTTAAATCCCAAAAAACAAGGACTTTAATGCATTTTTAGTCAGGGAAAATGTTAAATGTGAAAAACTGTTGGAAATCTAGAAAAATATAGAAATTTGAAAAAGGAAATTAAAATGTTCGAGAAACACTGTTCCGGAAACCGTTTCTATGCAACCATTTCTGTGATACATTTTATATACTACTATTTTTTTTCTATTGTTTGTATGAAACCATTTATGTGCTACTGTTTCTATGATCCTCTTTCTATAAAAGAGTTAATCTGCTATCATTTATATGCTACAACGTTTTTGCTACCATTTCTGTGAAAACGTTTATTTGTTATCGTTTCTATGAAATAGTTTCTATGACACCATTTCTGTGAAAATGTTTATGTGAAACTATTTCTATGATACAGTTTCTATGCTACTATTTCGATGTTTCAATTTTTGTTATACCGTTTCTGTGAAACAGTTTCTATGATACCATTTTTATAAAAAAAATTATAGTTATAATGTTCCTGTGATGCCATTTATGGGCTACTATTTCTTTGAAATTATTTCTATACTATAGTTTCATGAAATAGTTTTATGAATCAATTACAAAATTTGATAAAGGATATGATATAGTATGGTGAAATAGTTTTATGAATGTGTTTAGAAACATGGGAAATAATGTGACATCAGTTTTTGAAACATTTACATTAAATAGATAAGAAATTTGGAAAAGGATGTGAAATTTTTTCATGACTTAGTTTCATGAACTAGTTTGAAAATTTGGAAATGGAAGTGATAGTGTTTCATGAAACATTGTGGAATTTGGGGCAAGGAGGTGACATAATCTCATGACACAGCTTCCTGAAATAGTTTGTAAATTTTTTGTAATATGTGACACCATTTTGTGAAAAAGTTTTTTGAAAATTTTTGGAAATTTGGCATAGGATGTGACACCAATTCGTGAAATAGTTTCATGAAACAGTGTGGAAATTTGGAGAAGTTTTGGGGAAAAGTCACCTTGACCTCCAAGAATATATCAAACACCACGTTTCAGCAATTTAATTGACCAGAGAAGTTCATCTCATTAAATATAGGGTAGGGGTTTCAAATTTTAGTTTAATTTACTCATACCCTTATGCTCATGTTATGCATTATTGGTCACTGATATCTCTTGTGTTTACCCCTACTAAGAAAATAAGTTCAAATTTTCTTATGTTCTATTTTCTATGTTGAAAATAATTGTACTATGTGTGATATCTCTAATAGGGGTTTTAGTTATGATGATAAAAGTGGGAGATTATGTAGATATTATATAGAAATTTTATTTATGTTTCCATGTTTAAAAAGATACAAAACCTATATGGTTTTGGCTCGGATCATAATGTTTTGCAATGAATATTATTCTAATATGATGTAGCATATCTATATGAAAACATAGTTAATTATAGATACAATGAAAATTATTTATCTATTTCCCATACAGAAAAGAATAGTAACATTTATAAGGGTATAAATCCATAGGTAATGTGTGTGAAATAACTATGAAACAACAAAACATTATGAATATGACATAAAAAATAATTATATATGGATGAATATATATAAAATTTTTGTGTTATAAGATAAGTGATGAAATTATAAGGGATAATGAATATAAATTAGTTAAGGATTATTATGAGCCAAAAAAAAACACTCTAAATGAAACATAGATAATGGTAACACTAATTGAAAAATGGTAATTTTTTTATTTATTCTTAGGAACATTGAAATTGAGTTCCAATGTACAAAAATTTCACCAGCACATTCTGTTGACTTTTTTTGTCCTTAGATGGTTGTGTTCACGGTTATCTAAACCATTGAATTTACCCATATAAATAGATATTTCTTATCATCATGATGAAATTTTAATTTAATCATTATGAATAGTATCCAAATGGAAAATTTATTTAAAAAAATGTTGAAAGGAGATAAAAACTCAATATAATTTCTCATGAAAAGGTTATATAATAAATAATATTTTATTCTAAAAAAATATAGTGGTAATAATATATAATGATATGGAAATAAGTGGTCTTCTCTATCGATCATGTACCTTTATGAGATCTCCATTCCCACCACTACTATGATGTTTTGTGGGTTGTTTCCACACAAAATCCCAATCACTGAATAAATTCTTAATAGATGATCCATACCCAAATACACTAATCCTCCCCCATTTTAATGTAGTGAAATGTTGAATCCAAACACCATATCTCCTATATAGCATCACTTGTTGAATCCCTTATCACTATAAGTCATGTGTTACTATGGATCATATTTTTCATGTTAATACATATATAATCCCTTGAAAATTTTTACATCCATACATGGGTTATTTATTCTTTATTTGGATTACATTGGATGATACAACGATAATATGATTTGTTTAGGGATACATAATATTTTTCTCAGGCTCTCACATAATTATGATTTTTTTTAGAGTTAAGGGTCGATGTGGAATTTAAAATATCATGGCTACTGAGTTCCTAAATATTGAAAACCATTTGAACACAACCTTGATTTGAACTCTACAACACGCATGGTATAATTTGAAAATATAATTAACTCTACATCAGTCCCTAGTACAGTATGTCAGTCCCACCCTAGATTTCACATTGGATTGGAAAGAATATGTCATATTGAAAAAAACTACATCACCTATTTGGGAAATCTACATCAGATGGATGAATACTCCTTCACCTCCCTGTGATTTCCACATTTAGTACATAACCACGTTTTTTTTCAAAAAGATAGGCACCTTCCTCGGAATTTTTCAAATTTCCCAGTATTACTACATGAAATAGTAAAAGTACATGAAAATAATTAACAAAAAATGAAACATTTGTGTTCAAAAATAGAATAAAAAAATGTATTCCATCAGTTAAATAATTAAATAAATTTTTTTTCAAAAAATCACATGAAAAATATAAAAAATGGAACAATGGAATAATTAACCCAGAAATCACACATCATCAAATAAACTAAATAATATTTTACCATGGAAATTAATTGAAATAAAAAAAATTATTATCAAAACATATAAGGAATAAATTCTAATAACTTATTATCATTATTCAAAAAAACTATTATTTCTATATAGATATTTAATAAATTATATTTCAATTAAAAATGACAAAATTTCATTAATTCGTCATAAAAAGAAAATTTTGACATCAAAATATCTATTATTTAATCAATGTGATTTTAAAAAAACGTATCAGAATATATCCACATCACCTTCAATCAAAGTTTCAACTCATTTTCATAAAAAACCTAAGGATCATAGTAGGTTCATTACTTTATTAAAATTTCAACTCATATAAAGAAACTAATTAGGCATTATTGTTAGGAACACCTTATTCTTGGAAAATATTAATATTATTTAGATCCATAACTGGTTAGTTTCAAAACCTCTAGATTGATTCTAATCAATACTAATCCTTTTTCATATTTCATTTAATTTCTAAAAAATCATCGCATCACATAATATAATTTTCATTATGAGATTTTGAATATGATTTATGTATTGAAAATAAAATTTAACACAAAAACACATTTGTTCAAAATTTTCAAATAGTTTATTCCCCTTTTATAAATATACATGAAAATTACTCTTGATCAGCTCTTAATTTTAGAAATAATTTTTTGGGTTACAAGAATATCCGTAGTATATCTTGGATTGCATGAATATTATTGATGCTTGGTGAGAAAATAATCATGATTATCAGTCTCACAAACCATGTAAAATTGACATTGATTAGTGTTTTTTCTAGACATAATCATGCAACAGAAAACATATCATGACTTTGAAGAGGATTGTCACTACACTAGTTCTAACCATACCCTACAACACATTAAGATTTTTGAGATATATTATTGCTCTATGGAAATTATTTTTTAGTGTTATTATAAGAAATAACATTGTTATCACATTAGCCAGTCAGTCTTGAACCACTTGGACTTCCTCTCACCTATTGAAAGGTCCCCACACTATTTTATCCTCCTTGAAATACTAGAAACACCTGTAATAATAGTTTCTATATATAAAAATAGTTGGATTTGGAACTCTAACCTTTTATATATTCCTTAAATCCTTTAACACTCCACAAAATCCATAATTTATTAAATAAATAGTCCTTATTATACTTATATATATAGTCATAAAAATAAAACTATATACATACATATATTTATTAACAAATTCACACACATATATAAATTTATTTATAAGTTTCAAATATAATATATAATTTACACTCTCAAATTAATTATATATATGCACATAAACATAACTATATACTTATACATACTTAAATAGAAATAAATAATCATAAATATTTATAAATAATCACAATGATGTGAAAATACACATATATATTATAGATTCCAATAAAATAGTGAATTATATCAAAATGGACAATTTGTGAAAGGAAATTCCAATGAAGCACGATCACCTAACTATCGTGTGCTAATACCTTATGTAATATGATATATGGGAATGTTGCACATGGTTATGGTAGATTAACATACGTGAATCCATGATTATAGATGCATTCCCTTGACCCATCCACCATGTCGTTGCTAACATCCTAGGATACACCACCTAAAAATGGTATGTGATACCTTGGTAGATTCTCTAGGAGAAACCTGATTAAAAAAAGTGGGTATCTTGCCCCATGAATCTATTCAATTGTATTGAATTATTGGGATATGTTATGTAATTGGGGTATTTGATACATTGCCCAGATCCTTTTGGGGTGAAATCTTATTTTCCCTATCCTCCATAGGTTAAAAAATAATACAATTGTATATACTTATCGCACAATTAGGATTGTGTGTACAATTTATTGAATGATTGAACTATTTGGAACCAAGTTAATGCAGTTCCCACCTTCCCCATGAATCTCACTAATGTCTAGGGTGTGATGTGTGGATGGAGTTTTCCTTGTGAGACATCTCCTTTCCCCTACCTTCTTAGTGAAAAGGGACCATATGACTGGAAAACATTTGACAAGTGATTCATAAGTACAACAACCAACCTCATGGTCCAGATACAGAATCCCTTTCCTATTAATATCATGAAAACTACCCCATTGACAAAAAAATCATGAATAAGAGTGGAAAGAAAGGATCTATAGCACTTGATCACTCATGTTGCAAAAAATGTTAATCAATATTATTGAAATAATGGCAGGAAAACCATGGTACGCCAATTGAGGTAGGTTAATGGTGTTAGGATAACCCCATATGTGGTCACTGTACCAATTTCTTTTCACCCTTACTGGTGCATAATTCTATATTGTATACATAATAATCCCATAGGGGGTATGTACCTATGGTTTGGAGATATAGTTCATATTTGTAATATATTACCAAGGGTCTCTGTGGAGATAATAAAAGTGAAGTGGTCCACATTGGTTCTTCCAATTTTCTCAAAAAATTTATGGATTAATTATTTATTTTCAAAAACAACATTCAAGACATATATTCAGATGAGAAATATTAGGAATATCTTTGTAACGTATTTCACAGAAGTCAAGACATAGAAATGTATAGTTTGGTGAATTCTCCAGAACTGCCAATCCTCCATGATCAATGAATGAACAGCATCATGAACCCCTTCAATAATGAATTCCCTTGATAAATTTTCGATATGGTTCATTATAGAGGATTGGATGAACACTGTAGGGAATCAAAATCCTAAATTCCATAAATAACAAGGCTCTAAATTGGGAAGAATCGAAAGTGGTATCTCCCTACCAAAAATGAATTTCTTCCCCATACCACAAGCCAAGAAAAAAGGGAATTCAACCTAATGTAATACACTATTGTCTATTATTGGAGGCCAGTATCCTACCTTTATTTTTTCCCTCACCCATCAACTGTCTGGAAGTTGGCGATATGGGTTCTCCCCAGACAATGGGTAAAAATTGGTTACCACTGGACCCATGGTGGATTATGTTGATGAAACAATCAATGTTCCAAGGTTACCCAGAAAGGGAATCCTTAATGAATGTGTTACATAAAAATTTAAATGAATTATCCCATTCCATAAGTATGAAATTATATATCTTCTCTAACTCGCATAGCACGCCTCATGTGGTCTTAGAGATCTGATTTTGTCAAAGACATTATAATCATAAAAAATACATGAATATGAAAAACCAATCTTGTTATAAGAAACACTCAATAATTCCCACAATATTAATTATATTCCAATTATTTATTATAGATCCAAATTCAGACAGCTTCAAAAGTGTAAATCCTACGCAAATATTTGTTGTCTCACCTTTCACGATATAGAAATACTTAAGACATAATGTTAAACTTTTTTTTCCGTTGTACATAACACATGATGTTAATATTATGTTCATTTTCCCACCACAAGACCTTGAACCTTTTTTTTCAAACATGTTGTTTTTGATTCCAATTATGATGGGATATGACAGATGCCTCCAATAGGATCAGTCCTGATATCATTAACCCTTTTTTTGTTATCATGGGGAAATATTCCTTTACCTTCCCGCACCCTACCATATTCTCCAAATAACTGATGTTTTGTTATCCAAAGATATAATATTAGAATATTATCCTGATTAGGAAACATCCCCAATATAAAAATTCCTCACTTAGAGGAACACAGTCCCTCTGAAAATCATCATATTTCCCATGTTTTCTCATGTGTCTACCATGATCATAATTATTTTTTTGTTGATATTATAACTAGAATGCATAAATAATTATCATCATGATATATTCTAATTGATAATATCTAGAAATATATTCTTATTCATAATCGTAACACAAGCCATTGTTAGGAATTTTCTTACCAATCATGCATACTCCATGACTTGAAATTGAATAGGTTTTTTCTTATCACTCATCCCTAAACTGTATAACTTGGAATACATGGGTTTGGATTCACTTTCTAACAGGATTTTTATGACACCTATTTCAGGTTCAGTCCTACCTCCCTAACATCTCAGGCCTTCTAAAACTATGCTAGAACTATAGTGCATCCATCTCTATAGTTCTAAACTATAACACCATATAATTGAACAACACTTGGAAGGAAAAAATTAAAAAGACAGGGAACCTATGATACATACATATGTTTTGGTCGAGTTATTCATATTATATCCTTTACACAAGGATAATTAGTCTGATCCTATGAAATTTGGAAGGTTCGTGAACATAAATTAAATTTATAAGTGAGTCCTCTATTAGAAAATAATTCCATATTATTGAGTTTGGTAAGGTCAACAGATGATTCTATCGGAAAAAGAAAGTTCCTAAGTATCACTATTGAGAAACCATAATGGCCGCCTAAATTTTGAAGGTAGCTACATAGAATCATCTCCTTCTTTGGATTTGGGAGCTATTGGGTGTTTTCGAATCATAGAAAAATATCAATTAAAGACCATCTAAAATAGGAATAGTAACATGATCTGAATATTGTGCGACAATACTCGCCCTCAAACAACAGAGAATTTGACCAATATCCTTTTGGGTGAAAAACATTCATATATTTTGTTACACACACACACACATACTTGTATTTGTATATATTTTTCATTAGGTATCTTTAAATATTAACTAATAATAAAAATTTATAAATTATTACTTAATTAATAACAAAAAATAAATATAGTTTATTTATTGGTTTTTATATTTTTATTTATATAATTGTATATCTGAATATTTATATATATATTCAAAAATATATGAAAATAATTAGTATTAATTTTTAATTAATATTTATAAACTATATATTAATTATTATTCAATATATATTATACATTACTTAGTGTTAATTATTATTGGTCATTAATAATATTAATTCATAAATAATGATTGGTTATTAATTATAAATAATAATTAATTAACTATTATTTAAATCATCCATACACACCTATATATAAGTAATGACAATATAGTAATATATAATTATATGAATATATATTTATGTATGTATTTATTCATTTTTATTTTATTTTTTTAATATTCAATTATTTATACATATTTAAATATTTTTATACATTTTTATGCATATTTAGACCCACATACACACATAATTACATACAAAACTACTAACGCACGTGCACACACACAACCATCTAATTAATTTTTAGAATTTTATTTGGAAAAAATTGGTATTATTTATTATTTTAAATTTATAAATTTTTATTAGTTATTAAATATCAATTACCAAAAACATATTTATACATTTAAATGTATTTATACCTTATCATGATGTCATTGAATATATTTTATTTATATTTACATTTAAATGATTTCACAGACATATATATATATAATTAGGTACATATAATTAATTAATTAAGGTCATGGATGTTTAAAAAAATGGAAACAACTCATATACCCCAAGGATATAAAAGAAATGTCCCCCTCTTCTAAGGGTGGAACCAGTACATGTGTGGTCCATTACAAGTTAATGGACTAATGGCCCTGCATTTGATAGCCCAAATGACCATTTATCATTGTCCAAAATCCCATACTATGTGCCAGCCATGCTGCGAGTACTATGTAGCACTATTTCCCTACCGTCGCCACATCCCTCCAATTAATGGCATAAATGGATTATAAATCCCCCCAAATATGCTTCCAAGACCTCAACCATAGTTCGTTTATAATTTTGTGGTGAATTTACTACTCAGGCATGCCTCCAACTACGATCAAATATATGCAATGGTAAATAATTAGTAATTAGTATTTTTTTCATATCTATTTTTAAATAAAGAAGATATATTTAATTTTTAATAAATAATTACTATTAATGTAAAATTGTTAATTATTATTAAAATATTTATATATTTACTTATTTTTTTAATTTCACACACATATATATATATAATTACTAGTTACAAATTAATTTTTATCATATATAATTAAAACATATATTTAATTAAATATAAATAATGGATATTTATTTAATTATGATATATATTAAAATATATATTTATGATTATTTTTTAATAAATTATTATTATTAAGTAATAGGTAATTTAATAAATTTCTAGGAGGAATCACTAATAAAAAAATACCATTTATTATTTACAAATAGATTCAATGGACAATAAAAACATGATAATAAATAGTTGTGGGTTATTTTTGGAAAACAACAAATACATAATAACACTATTTAAAAACTATTGAAAAAATTAATGGATACATTAAGTAGTAATTTAAAAATCCATTATTGAATTACTGATTTTTTTTATGATTAAAAATACATGGCCAAAATAAATTGATAAAATGTTTATAGTTAGTTTGAGTGATTTTTGTATTAAATATTTTGAATATAGTAATATATTGATTGATGTGTGTTATATAAACAATTCATAAGGGTACGAGGTATATATTCTAAGAGAAAGAGTTGAATATGCACCCAAGGTGTTAGATTTGATCAAGGATTATGAATAATCAATAGATTATCATCACAGAAAGGAAAAAAGGGTGGATAATTATCTTAGTTGGAAGAATAAGGTTACCTTATGTATGATATTGATTAATGTGGACATAGTAATCATGGATATGTAAATTACTGATATGGAAATCAAAAGGAATGGGATGAATTCATATGTTTCCCAAATAATTTCTCAACCATTCTTTCATGTGAAAAACAAGATGAATAAAACGGTGTTATTGTTTTACAAAAAAAGGTGGGAATTTTTTAGAGTATATCCATGAAAAATAAGGGGTTATATGAATTAAAACATATATATTTTTCCCATTAAAAAAACATTATAGAATAATATTTTTAATTATTTACATAGATCATAATTTATTATTCACCTAATCAGTATAAAGATGTATAAATTCCTTTTAGAGCATTTCTAGTTGATAAACATGATGTTGGAGATTGTAGAGTATATATAACAATGAATGTTATTCTATAAAGTTAATATTGGATGTAAAATGTTAATGGGGATGATGAAATCATTAATCACATCCATATGAAAATGTGATTACATTACAAAACATTTTTCTCTGGATATTATCAATAAATATTTTGTAAACAACTCCATTTTGGTTGTAGTTGATCGCCTTATGAGGATTACTCGCTTCATTTTTGTTCAAGTGTATTTCATTTTTAGTTAGTTTGACATGATATATATAAATATATATAATATATGTTGTAATGATATATAAAATATCACATTGAGTTTTATATTTTTCGTGATAAAAGGTTAAAATAAATGTTTAGGAGACTTATCAAAGAATTCCTAAATTGGAAACTGAACATTAGACATACATCTAATCCTAAAATGATCTTCATTTTGCGAAGAAACTTCAAAACATAGAAGATATACTATTATCTTGGTATATGGATTTACAAGGAGGCATAGATCAACATATTCCATTAGTAAAGTTCTCATACAATTATAGTTTCTAATAAATCATTCAATTGAAACCATACGAGGCTCAATATGTGAAGTGGAACTTAAACATACTGGATGAAGTTATAGATTGAATATTTTTTTCTAGAAATATCATTATTAGGAAATTTGAATGAATATTTAAACAAATTAGTTATATTTTAATTGAGGTAAAAAATGATTAAATATTTATTCTAATAATCATAATTATGATATGGAATTTAATGTTACATAAAAATTATTCCCTCGAAGATGAAATCAAAATAGAGTAATGGAATTTGGGGAGAAGGGAATGTAAATCCATATGACATTGTCCCCTTTGATATTCTTCACAACATGAAGACATTATCATAAAAAATATTTCATTACTAATCCTCTTATATGTGCAGACATGTTCCATGTAGCACTTTTGATTAACTATGTATATGTCAACCATGGGTAATGAACATAGATATTTTAAAAATATTACATGATCTCATTTATGAGGATAAACCATTTGAGATCTTATACCTGAGAGATAATGTACTATGAAATAATACCACCCACCTAGGAAAATATTTACTTCCAACTTATAACTTTTAAGTGGATTTCAATAATACTTCATGAAAGACCCCATCTCAAATCATAGCAGGGGAGTATTTCTCTATTAATATATTAGTACTATAGATGGTGATGTAGTGGTATTATTTTAGTGGCATTATTCACCCATATTAGGCCTTCAAGCCTCAAAACTGGGCCTTTAACACATAGGGTGTTTTGGCCACCAATGAGCCTTTGGGATGTATAGACTACTATCTAAAATATTTAAGGAATATGGGTATCCGATATCCTATGAAATTAATCACAGTAGGTTTATCTTTTTGAAGTAACCCCATTATAATATATCATATTAGAAGGCCTCACTAGGTGGATAAAAATGGACTTAGGACTTAAGGATGGATATGGAACCAATAATCAGACTGTGTAGATCTAAACAAGTGTGCTTCATGTTTTTAGCATAGTATGGTGGTGAGCTAATAATATGTCATCCATCCAATTTATTACATAATTTTTCATTATATTTTACACACATGGTATCTTTTGAAGTTTATTGTCCTGGAAAAAAGTTGCATATTACATCAAAACATAAAAAATTCTTCTAGGACATTTGAAATGATTAATTAAAGTTCATCCAGTGTACATTTATTTCATCTCATAACCATGGTACATACATCAAAGGAATGGGTGAACATAAGGCCCAGTCATGGAATAAAAGGAAAACAATTTACTATTGATCCTGAGAAATATTAGTATGTACCTTATGAAATAAAAAAAGGCATGTAAAGTGGAAAAGAAGGAATATCAGAATAAAAATTTACCTGATTTATTAAATTGAAATGTCACAATAACATTTAATTGAGTCATTATTATAAAAACAACCCGATTTATCATTGTGGTTAAATAAAAATTAACAAGGTTATTTACCAAGGAATCATAAAACATGTCATATATTGAGATTTAATTATTTACCCAATTAATTGGGGCACTATCAGGGTGAACCATTTATATGTGTTAATTAATGAAATCCACAAATATCATAATAAAACATTACATAAATAACCCATAAAGAATAAAAGAAACAAGTTTCATTTCAAAATGATTCTGGTATTGAAAGGCTTTTAAAACTGAATCGTTTTATTATTTTACCCCCATGGAAAAGTAAAAATATTACCTAAAAAATCAATTTATAAAATTCCATCACCATTTTAAGGAAAAATATTTTTAAAAAACAAATGATCGAATAAAAATTTTAGTTAAAAATGGCATTCCACAGTAAGTGAATAGGTCCTTGACACATAACCCCTTAAAACACCCACATACAACCTACATTTAAGGTGTGAAATGGGGATAGACTCTTAGGGAAATCATACAATATAGCATGAGTGGTATTCTTTTTTAATGTGAACTTATCCTCTAGAAGCCTTTGTTTAGGGATAACATTTTTATGTTAATCTATGGTTTGGTCAAGAGAAAATATTAAAGATGTTACCTTCTTTGCATGTTATAAAAAATGGTATTTGCAAGACACAACTCTAATAGTTGAGGCCATCAACTCTTCCTTCTGCATTAATTAATCATTATCATTTATATTTATAAAAAATAATCACAATTTTAAGAGTATACTTTTCAATGATGATATTCATCAACACTCACAATTCACCATAGATCATATAATGGTCTAAACCCAATGGTCACAATAAAATATAAATAATTCATCATTAATGAGATATATTTTTTTTGTATGATAATATAATACATATTTTTAGGAAAAAATTATTATTAAGAAGAGTGGTTCATTACATTATTCCCCCCTTAAGAAATTTCTTCCCATAAATTTCTACTCGTTATATTATATTAGAATGAATTTAGGTACTTCTAAATCATTTTTTCCTATGATTACCATGTGGCTTCTTCATATTTGTGGTTCATCCATA
This sequence comes from Viscum album, assembly GCA_963277665.1. NCBI lineage: Eukaryota > Viridiplantae > Streptophyta > Magnoliopsida > Santalales > Viscaceae > Viscum > Viscum album. The sequence goes on from OY728123.1 coordinate 603,187,441, forward strand.
ACATTTTAATGAGGTGGGTAGTTTTGTTACATAGAAAATTGTCTTTATGGTCCAAGATATCCCTCGTCTTCTCCTCATAAGAGGTTTCATGTTCTAGTTGTACTCTCCCTGGATTAAATAACTGTGAAGGGTTCGCTATGTACTTCCTAAGGAGAGATACATGGAAAAAATCATGAACCTGTACAATATTTGAAGTAAGTGAAAGCCAATAGGCCACTACTCTTATATGATCGAGGAATTCATAGGGGCCAATGTACTTGGGGTTGAGCTTCCCTTTCAATTCAAACCTCATGACTCTCTTCCTAGGTGAAATTTGAAAGAAGGATTTTTTTACCAACATTAATCTCTAAGTCCCTTCAACGGATGCCCGCATAACAATTCAACAAAATCTTGGAAGCCTTTATGTGTTGTTGGATGGAATGAACCATTTCTATCATCTATTGAACAATATCAGGGCCAAGAATCAATCTCTACCCAACATCACACTAACATATATGTGTTGTAAATTGGTTCTCATATAAGGCTTTATTAGATGCCATTTGAATAATCAAATGGAAGATATTGTTGTAAAAGAAATAAAATAATGGGATATATTGATCTAATTCGCCATTAAATTCCACTGAGTTATATCTCAGTAGTTCCTCTTGTTTCTAAATACTCCCTTCGTATTGGCCATCATTTTGGAGATGAATGGACATACTGATAATTAATTTTTTACTCCTAGCATGTTTAAGACTTCTCAAGAATTTGGATGTGAACCTTGGATCATGATCAAATATTACTGAATGTGGAACTCCATATATCCTTACCACCTATTTTATGTAAATCTGGACAATTTTTTTAAGAGAGAAATTATCCCAAATAGAGATAAATTGGGAAGTTATTGTGAGACATCCCACTATAACCCATATCACATTGTTTACATTGGATGTTTTTTGGAGAGTAGTGACAATTTCCAAAGTGATATTGTCCCACTTCCATACTAGTATGGGTAATTGTTGTAATACCCCTTTAAGAATTTGTTCCGCTTACTGCAATTTTTGACAAACCATACACCATGAAGTATATTATGAAATATCCATTTTCATGTTATCGCACAAATAATGATCCCACAGGTTCCTATACATTTTAGTGCTACAATGATGTACAAATAAAGATGATATTTGAGATTCATCCGTTAGCTACATCATATTTTATGGAATAAATGGGACAAATATACTTGTATGAAATTTTAATACACCATCTTGATCTGTATCATAATTAGGAAACATCACATTCCTCATAGCACTTATCTTCTTTTATAACAAAGGATCATCCCGTTAATATTTCTTGATCTTCTCTAATAATGATGTTTTATAAATACTTTTGGATAAGTTTGATGATATCCCTTCCCTTACGAGTATCCTTTAGAGTTTTACTTGGTTATTGATCAAAGGATCTCCATGATGCCTCCTCATTTCTAAAGTAAATGGGTCTTTCCTGCTTAATTCATATGTGACATTTTTTCTCTTCCGTGGAGAAAAGGAATTAAAAAATCATAGTCTTAAAGAAGTTCCAAACACCTCCAAATTATTACGTTTACTTACCTTTGATTGAAATTATACATCAAGCTTTGAAGTTCTGTGTATATATCACATTTCACCCCACAAATATAGTGCCTCCATATCATTAGGACAAAAAAGTGCATCCAAATCCAAGTCAAGAGTTGAATTGTTTTTTTGTAATGTTTCAACAATAAAGATTTTTAATCAATTACTATGAAATTTTTCATGAGGATGCACCCACTACCTTTTAGAGATGCATCAATAAAAATAAATAATCCTTCTTTGATAGAGGGTAGTGTTTGCAACTGTGCAGTAACCAATCTCTTCTTCATCTCATGGAAATTTTCTTCAAACTTTTTTTTCCAGATGAACTTGACCCCTTTTCGAGTTAATTGGTTAGTGGATTTAGAATTCTTGATTTTTTTTGATAAGACTCCAATAATATCCTTATAATCCATGGAAACAACAAATCTTAGTTACTATGTTAGGATGGGGCCACCCCTCCAAAACCATTGTTGTTGTAGGGTCATCTGAGATGCTGTTAGTGGTTAAAATATTCCCTAAGAAATCAACTTCTTGATAAAAAATTCACATTTTCTAAACATTACAAATTTCATATCCTTCTTCATAGTTTACAATATAACTCTTTGATTATCCTCATGATTCTCACAACTTTTATAATATATCAGAATGTCATCAATACAAACAACCATTAAATTACCAAGGTAGTCCCTAAAGAATATATTCCTGAAATCCATAAAAATAGAATGAAAATTATTCATGCCCATGGGAATAAAAAAATCATAATTACCATATCTCAATCATAAAGAGGTATTTGAATTATCTCATTTAATCACCCTCAATTATTGATAACCAGATAGAAGATCAATATTTGAGAAAAATTGAGCCCCACAAAGCTAGTCAAATAAATTATCAATTCTTGGAAGAGGGTACATGTTATCCACTATGATCTATAATCAATGCATAAGCACATTTATTCATCCTTCTTCAACAAAAAAATAAAAAGATTCACTATGGGGACACACTTTGCCAGAAAAAACCCTTCTCCAAAAGATCATGGAGTTGATTCTTTAATTCCACCAGCTCCACATTTTCCATTCTATATACGGTATTTGATATCGTCTTGGTTCTAGGGATAAGTTCAACGGGTAACTCAAACTCCCCTTTTGGGAGGGTTCCAGGTAACTCTTTAAAAAAACATCAATCTATTCCTGAATGATTTTGACATTATCTATTCGTATACATTTATTTCCATCATCATATTTAATGATTATTTTCATAAATAAGGCTATAGGTGGTGATTCTATAAAATACTTTGGTCACGATATTTATCCTTTTATATATATATAGCTTTTCAAATCCAGACTACTGAGATTTCAATTCTTAATTAGTTGGTCTTATTATTATACATTGAGATACATTCCTTCCCTAATATAGTGTCATATTCCGTTGTGGGAATGAATAAATGATTTGTCATGATATTATTCACACCAAAGTAAATAAAATAGTTTATATACACTTTTGTTTCTTGGATAATACCTACAGGAGCCTCGAATGAAAAATATAATTCTAGATGTTTAGGGATTGATTCAATATTCGTTGAACACTTGGTGGATATAAAGGAATGCATAGAACCAGAATCAAATGAAATACATTCTTGTTTTGAGAGAAAACTAAGAGTACTTTCCACCATATAATTTAAGGAATCAACTTCATCGGTCATGATAGAAAAAGAATGAACTTACTCTATTTTCCTATTCTGAGGCTGATGGAGGTTCCCCAATAATGCCCTATGATTTGGAAAGTGATTTTAAAAGTGGACATGATGCCTACACTTGAAGCATTGGACATTAGAAAAATCCTGAACTATCTTCCCTTTATCATTTGGGATGAGAGGTTAAGGCTTCAAGTCACTACAACTGTTCTTTGAAATATGGGAATCTCTTCCACAATTTTAACACTTCCCACACTTGAGTGTATAGTTACATAAATTAATCTTCCCACATTTGTTTAATGTGTAAAGTTATACTTTCATTCCTTTACTTCCATGGTCAATGATCCTTCCCATTTTGGTTCTAAATATATATTCTTTTCAATCGATTTTTGAGACCACTACATCTCACTGAACTCTAGATTGACTTTCATTACAATTATCACTATCTCCTCGTAACATCAAAAGTATCAATTGGAAATATTCTACCATAGATAGGGTCTTAGTACACGGAGTAATCAATCGAATTTCCCATTATGATCCATGAAAAAGATAGTGGTTTAAAAAGAATATCTTGTGAAGTTCATCTCATATATTTTCATTAATTAATTTTCCTTCTTTTTTAGCACTAGGAATTCCTTCTCCATTTTCATTTTCATTGAATAGGGGAAATAATTTTTGAAAAAAATTCCCAGGAAAATTTCCCACACTATAGTTTCAATATCCCCTCTTGAATTCATATTTTTGACCAGCACCCACCATTGATCACCATCTCCCTCTTAGTGGTGAAATAAAAGGCATACTTTATTTTCTTCTAAAAAACAAAGTATAAAGTTATCTTTTCTATTAATAATATAAACTATTCTTAAATAAATTGGTCAATATATTCCAAAAATTTTGTTTCTAATTGATTCATAAATGAATAAATACAGAGTTGTTTCCATCAAGGTGAATCTAGTGTCTCAGCTTGTTTCACATAACTCATGTTAGTTGATTTATCATTCTCATGAGTTTTTCTATTATGGATTCTATCCGGAGGCCATCAACACCAGGTCTGATGTGCTCATCATTTATGTGGTTTCTCATATTTCCATATATCTTCTAAAATAATAAAACCATAGTGAGAAGTGTGTTTAATTTAATAATCTAATAATTATAATGTAATTTAATGTCTTTAAACATCATGCTTAAATATGTTATTCTTTTAAAATAATTAAATTTTGTATAAATCCTTCATAATGGTTCCTAAAAACCTTGTGACTAACCAAACATATCCCCAAGGAGTGTAAAACTAAAAGTGAATCAGGGATCATTATCATGAACCATTTCCCATTTGAGTCTATCTCTATGGGTTCTTTAAGGGTTTACCCAATTATACATCTTTTCTAGAGAAAAATCCACTTATTTATTTCCAGAAGGGGATTTCTTTTCTTAGGAACTACATATTTAGTATTTCCCCAAAATACTAGGATATTTAACAATAATAAAACATATCTGAAGGGTTCTTACTAATGTTTTAAAATTACAATTGACACAAATAACTAAATATTCCTTTTATACCAATTATGGAATCCCTCGTTTTTACAATAAAAATTTTAATAAAATTTTGCAAAGAGAAGATTTTTTAAAGTTTAGTATCTTATAAAAAAGTCAACAATATATGAAAATATAAAAAATTATTTTATTTCACATGAATGTTTTCTTTAAGGTTTATCAGAAGTACATTCATTTCATTTCATAACCTGGGTACATGCATTAATGGAAAGAGTGAAAAAGTCCCGGCAAGAGAAATAAAGTGAAACAATTTACTTTTGATCTTGAAGAATATCAATAAGAACAAGAGAAAATACTTCAAGGAATAAGGAATGGAAAATAGTTATATAATAAGAAAAATAATATGATTCATAACATATAAATGTGGAAACAACAATAAATTTATTCATTCATAAGCATATAACCTTGTTTAATCACCATGTTGTCATAAAAATTTCAAGGGTTTTTAACCAAGGTATCATAAAAATTGTCATATCTTGAGATTGAATTATTTATACTATGCATTGGAGTTCAATTAGAGAGAAAACATAATATTACTTAAATAATGTTAGAAAAAAATATCATAATAAAACATTTCACATATAATACTTGGAGAATAAAATAAACATGTTTTATTTCAAAGTCATATTATTTTAGAAAGTCCTTATAAACTAGATCTTTTTTTCTATTTAAACCCATGAAAAAGAACATCGCGTTTCATGTATGATAATACCGGAAATAAATAAATAAATTTGAATTCAATTTGAATACCCCATGACAATAAATAGGGCTCTGTATTCTTATAAGAAGATAAAAAAATTTCTTTATAAAAAGGGTTATTTTTGAGATGAAAATCTAGCATCACAATATATATGTAACATGGATTTAAAAAATATCAAAAAGATATGGAAGAATTGTTTAACATTAATAAAATAATCTTAATACAGTAAAGGTATTGAAAATATTGATAGAAGAACATTGTCATGAAATTTTAAAGACATACCACATAAAAAAGAAATTGAACGGAAAAAAGATGTTGAGATTTCCCTAACCATGAATAGTAACTCAAAAAAACTCAATGATTGGGACATTGGGGGCTTGAGGACGCATTTGGAGGTCTACTTGGGAGGTAAAAGTATAAATTTTTTTTGGATTATGAATTTTATATTAATTTAAACAAATAAATGGGTGGTTATTTGTATCAAGAGTGAGGGAGTTTTTTTTATTAATTTCAATAGACTCCTCATTAGTGTTATTTACAAAACCACGAGTATACCCAGAGAATATTCCCATGGTATTATCCAATAGGGGAACATATTATAATATTTTAATCCCAAAGTGTTTAAAATAATATTATTGTACTAATTACATCATTATGACATAGTTGTGACGTCATTAAACATACATAAAACCACAAACTATACTTTTACATTTCATGAAAATCTAATGTATTTTATTAAATTCTAATAAATTTTTTGTAGCATAATATTGATGTTATACTTTAGAAAATGAAATTTATTTTATCTTAATAATTATCTAAATATGATAAATATTAACATTTAATTATATAAATACACATTTATTAAAAATTACAGCAGACATAAAATGCATAGTGAAATTAATTGTAAAATTTTCAATACATGAAAAAAATAAAATTATTTTATCATTTATAATTGAATAAGAGCGTTTTGATTATAATATTTCCTTATAATAAATATAAATACATCCTTAATTTAGTATAATAATTTATTTCCCTTTGAAAAGTAAAATTTTATCCAAAAATTTTAATCTATCAAATTCTAACTAAAATTTTTTAAGGGAAAATATTCTTTGAAAATAATTGATGGAATATAAATTTTATTCAAATAAAAAAATTACAAAACTTGGGATAAATACCATGAAACATAACCCCTCAAAACACCCCCATATGACCTAACTGTAAGGTGTGCGATGTTGATAGACTCTTGGGGCGACTTAGATAACATTTCTCAAGTAGTAATATATACTAACATGAACTTTTACAATAGAAAATTTCATTCATACATGACATGTTGAAGATATGATCGGGCTCATTCAATATAGAATCCTAATGATGCTACCTCCCTCCCACATTCTGAAAAATTGAATTCCCCTGACAGAACCTACTAGATGAGGCCATTGACTCTTATTTCATTATTAATAAATCATTATCATTTCTACTGAAAAACAATAATCATAACATTAACATTATAGTTTCCAATGGTCATATTAACCAACATTAATATTGACCAATGACAATAATTGACCGATGGTCATATAACTATTGAATCCTACTGGTCACATTAAAATATACTCACTTCATTATTAATGAGTTATAGTTTTGTTGTTTAAGATAATCTAATATACTTTTTCAGAAAATAATTATTGTTAAATAGTTTGGGACTTTACAAATAAATGCATAAAGAAGTATTAGGGAGGAGTTTTTATAATGCAGTAGAGTAATAAATATATAAGGGCCTATTCCCTTGGGATTCTGAGCTTTGTAATGCAACATTTTTGGTATCTAAGCCTCTAGGTCATGTAAGTGATCCCTATAAATGTAGATAATAAGTTGTAATATCATATTATAAAAAAAATATATAATTGGTGATTTATGTGATGTGGGTACCCAAAAAATAATTGAGAAAAAATTCATCTAATTTTTTTCATCTATGTAATGAAATTACTGCGATGATATGGTTGTTGGTAATGAAAATGAAACACCAAACTTTTTATGTATAATTTTAATTTTAATAATTATCATCTTTTGGATATCGTTTCTTACACAAAATATCAAGAAAAAGTGAATAATTAATTTATTTCCTTAATATAGATTATTAAAACATCAAAAAATGGTAATTAATTTTAAATAACTATGAAAGAATATTAGGATAAATATAAATGGAATGTGTCTATCTGTTAAAAAAATAATATGAACATGAATTAATATTCATTTTTTGTCCCTATAAAGATAATACTAATAATAATAATCCTCGAATGAATGCAATTAATTATACATATTATAGATATGTTCAAGAAGATAATAAAATAAATGATTTGAAACTAGTATGTATGATTATATATGAATAAAAAAGTGTAATATGAATATTATTTAAAAATTGGATATATTGAAATTTGAAATACTATTGTAAGTGACATCTTTATAGGTATAATATATATTTTCACAGTTGAATAACTCTTGTTGACATATCATAACAAAAAAATATTAGTCATAGTTCATCCCTGCATTTATACTAAATGAATTCATATAAAATGAAGATAATTCCATTAAATAATGAAACCTATCCATCTTTTCATTAATCACACACGTTATTATGAAACACTAGATTTCATCTAATATATAGTTCTATTTAAATTTTGCTTGAACCCATGTATTTTTCATAGTTTTATGGGTTTCAAGGATTAGCTATGACCCAGAAATTTTGAATAAATTAAGAAGGTCTATAGATGAAATGGATACACACTACTTTCATTCATGCTTTCACACTATGTCCATTGTGTGAAAAGGATAGACTGATCAGAGGAGGGTTTTCAATTTTTTTAATTAATTAATAAATTTTTTTATAAACATAAAATAATGTAGATGGGTCAGGCCATTTTAGACAGTAGTACTGGATGCACAACCCCATGATTTATCATGTTCTAATGGATTCCCCTTTTATTTGCACACAAATATTGGTGTTTTTCAATAACATGAGGTATCATAGGTTATGGATAACACAAGTTTTAATTCATTTTTTTATTTCACACATTGACTAGAGGTATTTCTCTCTTTATAGATATTTTTCCCTATTTATAAGCATTTTATCTCATATTACTATACTATTTTTTTGAACATGAATTAGAGGTTGATAATCGATGATAATGTTTATATGTTCATAAGTTATGGGGATCATAGATTTGTCCTAAATTTATATATGTGTTTTATGATGTGTGTTAAATTGTAATTGGAAGGTCAGTACAATGAGGCAGGTTATGTACTATTTTTAGAATTTTTGGATCCTAGGTTACGATGGTGGGTAGTATCATAAATGGAAGGGAATGCTTCATCCTAGGATGAAATGAAAATTGTGATTTTTAACTCTATGGTAGGTTGGGAATAATTATATCATATATAAAAATTTATATAATGATGTTATGACTAATTTTTTTCTACAAGAATCTGTTAGTAATAGTCAATGTAATCATGGGTGATGTTGATCACTAGTAATGAGGTGACATGGTTCTCCCATATGAGGTGGATTTTTAGGACCATTGTTGAGGTTGGGATACATGGTTCATAGGTGGTGATGAATGTTTTCAGGAGTTGTGTCCTAGGATTTTTGTTTATGCCTCTCACTATGGTTGGCCAATGGTGTCCTTGAGGTTGTGTCCACATGGGATATGACCCAAATAAGTGGGGTTGACCACTATTCATTGGAGGATGGAACTATATATTAAGAAACATAGGTCTTGGTGTTGAAAATTATTATAGATGTGTTGGACATCGTATAAGGCAACAGTTGATGGTGCAAGAGGAGATCTGATTTTGGTCAAGGCTTTCTCTTTGTACTGGGACTGTAGGGGATGAATTATGAACAGATGTGCTTCATATTACCTTTGATTCTTAGGTATATTGATCCAGTGTTTAGTTTAAAAAAATTTAAATTTAATGGGAAGTGTGATATGTCATGTGGATGTTCCTTTAGGACACTGAATTGACTTTAAAGGATTGTGTATGAATGTTATAAGGCGTTTCCTTGTAATATAGGTGGATGTGTTTTCATGTGACAATGTGTTATATAGAAATAATTTTCTGACTGAGGGATCTCTTGGTATAAAAGAATATAGATGTATCATTCCACATATTCACTCGAGGAGGTTTTTAAAGGATACCTTTTGGATTCAAGGGACAAGTGGAGTGATTTGTGTGACATATGTAGATTATGGTTTATTTATGTTTTTCAAAACACTAGTATATGTATGGATATATGAAAGAGAGAATATTTTTTTGGTTTCTTACTGAATTTATACTCTCATCCTACACTATCTCTTCGAGATACACAAAGAATATGTTGTTTTGAGTATAGGAATTGGACTAGGATCGATTCATGGTCTTAGTGAGAAGGGGTGTGTAGAGGGGGTTTAAGCTTGATGGCATGAAATTTGGAATATGGGTCATGTAAATCCTCCCGGACAGTCGACTGATATTATGGGTTGTTTTTATAAATTAACATTTTTGACTTGCCCAATAATGATCCTTTTTACTCATGTATTAATAGAATGAAAATTAGGTATTATTTGGTCAATAGAATGTGTATTTTGGATTACTATCATTGTTTAAAATTTATTCTGTTCTATTTTATTAATCACTTCTGAAGTATTCCCATTATTATTATTATAACTATTTATTATTATTGTTTTCACCAAATGGTATAGTCTCCTCAATATCACTTAACAACCCCTTTCTACTTTCCAGTAGGATTTGGTGTATGAGGAGGATCTCCTAAGGTCATGTGGTGACCACCAGTGCAGTTACTATTCTGAGTAAAAGAATTTGGAGGGAAGTTACAATATTAATGACCATTTAGAAGCATCTGAAAAACTCCTTCCTCCTTTGGAATCCATAGGTTTAGGAATGACATAATTTTTCGGTAGGATTCTCCTTTAATTTATAGTGTGACAGTAATTTTGGTTTAATGATAGAAGGATATATGTAACGTTGCGGTTCCAGAATCCAACCAAAGGCACCCCGTACCCGGTTGGTCACATGGACTCAAGCGCATTTCCCCAAACACCAGAGGTTATGGACTAGCAGCGATGGCCTTGGGTGTGATAGTGGGGAAAATGTGCCCTCTTTGACGGAGTACGCAGTGGATGTAAAAAAACATGCAATAGAGGAAGCAATAAATATCCAATAAAAATGCACTAGTAAACAACAGAAGACAAAAACAATAAACCAATGAAGAACATATTTATATATGAAATGTGGTATAATACATATCTCGGAAAATATCCAAACAGGTAACAATGCTGGAAATACAAATAGTACCAAAACAAGTACAAAATAAAAGGTAAATAACTCCTCACCATTTCAAGCCTAAGCTTGGTACCATGCTCTCCTGCTATAAAGCAATCAAGTACCAGAAGTGGAAGGGCATTGTCCCTTTTCTATACCTACAACAACATAGAATTTTTGGGCCCAAAAGCATGACCCAAACAGAGTGTGAGACTAAATCCTAGTAGGCAAACACCCAGATATCTGTTCCAGATAGTCAGAGAGAATATGGGAGGTAATAGTACAGCAAGAAGTGGACAGTAACAGTAAATAACATGCAGTAATCAGCAAGCAGTAACATGATGATATACAATAGTAATCAATCCACAGAACAATAAGCAGCAGTGATGAAAACAGTTAACTACAATAGGAACCCCTCTGGGAGGTACTCGCAGCCAACCCATGTGGTCCTATCCAAGAAGTACCAACTACCCTATGGGCAGTGCACTCAGCCTAACCCATCTAGTTTGGTCATACGAAATTATAAGACTCTCTGGGGAAGCTCTCTTGGTCAATTATTCTTATAGTCTACGATAGTCAAGAACTCTCCGAGGAAGATCACACATTCTAACCCTCTTATTTCCCCAAGGTCTAGAAACTCTCTAAGGAAGCTCACTCGGTCAATTCCTCTTGTAGTCTCTAGCCTATCACAGCCTCTCTGAGGAAGATCCCTTTTTCAATTCCTCCTGTTGCCTGGAATGGAATAAGGAAATTAAAACAAGTAAAGACTCTCTGAGGAAGCTCACTTGGTCTACCCTCCCGGAGTATATAATATCCAAGAATCTCTTGTAATCTCACTCGGTCTATCCCTTGTATTCTATAATAACCGATACTCTCTAAGGAATCTCACTCGGTCTACCCTCCTGTAGTCCATAATATCGAAGACTCTTTTGGAAGCTAACTCTACCAATCCCGTATAGTCTCTAGCACCAAGATATCATAGTCCCGTTCTAGTCAGTGCATAATAATGTTATAAGGACAAAGTACACCTATAGAGCTACTAGGATAACCATTCTACAGAACAACAAGCATGTAAAGAATATCATTCCATCCTACGGTCACAAGGCATGAAAAACAGGTATAACGACCAAAGGATAACAAAACCCATAGGTCATAAGAAAAACAAGGCTTGGTAAAAACATCCAAACATAGAAATTAACCTAAAAAATGATCAAATTACCTTTACACAAGTATACAAGCAAGGAAAGAAAACAACAGCGGAAAAACGGTAAACACGCAATACCCCGTTCATAGGTATTGGTGGAAATGGCACATAAAACTCAGAGAATTTGTAAGGTAAAGCACAAACCACCTACCTTGGTGGTAGGAAATCAATATACATGAACCATGAGGCTTGATTCTCTATAGAATGACATTGATCTACGAAAAAGATCAAAAATATTCAACCCATGATATCTCGAGGAAGTGGGAAAATCATGGAATAAAACTCAAGAGGAAGGAAGAGCTCACCGTTGCAGTTCCAACGCAATCAACGGTGGTCGATTCGGAAAACAGACAGAGTCTTAGGGGCTCAGAGGATATTTGTGGCTGTACAGATGCTCCTAGTCGAAGAACCTAGAGATGAAGGTGTTTTTGTCGATTAGACGCAACCCCGGTCCGTTTAATGAAAAAAAGATAGTACACACCATGTACTTCTGGGGTACATGGGGTGTACATGGCCTTTTTGTAATCTACTTTAAGCATCCTCCACATCTCCACTACACACCGTGTGTGTGGCCCGGACATGTCTAGCACACGACCCACGTGGAAATAAGGTACACGGCGTGTACTTTAAAAATTTCCAGAATATCCTCCTTTTCTAAAAAATGACCAAAAAGGAAAAACATACCTGAAACGAAGATCCGGGTTCTTAAAAACTTCCCCCATTAATAATATTTGTCTCCAAATTTCCCTAGAGAGGCATAGAAGAAGAAACCCCAAACAACTCTAGCCACTGCGATCGTACATCGGGCTCCCTCTCCCAGGTCTCATCCTGTACTCGCTTGTTCTACCATAGAACCCATACAAATGGAATAGACCAGCGACGAAGAGCCTTCGTACTGCGATCAATAATCTGGATAGGATGCTCCTCAAATGACGCATCCACTTCAATCTCAACCTCCTCAGGTTGAAAGACATGAGATGGGTCTGAAAAGTAATGTCTGAGCTAAGAAACATGGAAGACGTCGTTCATAGCCTAGTAACTATGAGGTAACATCAACCGATAGGCAACCAGGACAACTCTCTCCAACACCTCAAACGGCCTGACGTACCGCAGTGAAAACATACACTGTCTCTGAATCCTCTTGTGTCCCAACCTCTGTGCGACACGCAGGAAAACCTGATCCCTGACCTCGAACTCCAGAGGTCGTCTCCGCTAATCATCAAAATGTTTCTGTTGAGACTGTGTGGTAGCCATCCTCTTCTGAATCATCTCTATCTGCTCTGAGTTCTCCTGTACAGGACAAGGTCCCATCAAAGCTGCCTCTCCTACCTCCAGCCAGCACAAAGGTGATCGGCATGGCCTACAATACAAAGCCTCATAAGGTGCCATCTGATTGGTCACCTGAAAACTGTTTTTATAGGAAAACTCTAAAAGTGGAATATGCTTCTCCCATGAACCTACAAAGTCTAGGATGTAAGATCGGAGTATATCCTCAAGCACCTAGATCGTACGCTTGGACTGGCCATCCATCTGGGGATGGTATGCTGTACTCAAAATTACATGTGTACCCAAAGTCTACTGAAGCCCCCGCCAGAACCGAGAAGTAAAACATGCATCCTTGTCTAAACCAATGGAGTGTGGAACTCCATGCAGACATACAATCTCTCAGATGTGCAACAATCACAGATCACCAACACTAAAGGTCTTCTTGATCGTCAAGAAATGAGAAAACTTCGTATGCCTTTCGATGACAACCCAAACAGCATCACTCCCTCGAGGTGACCTCGGAAACCCAGTCATGAAGTCCATCGCGACATCGTTACAAATCCACTCGAGAACGAGTAACTGCTATAAAAGCCCAGCTGGTCGCTGATTCTCCTCTTTTACCTGCTGACAAGTAGAACATGTCATAACTAAACCAGCAACATATCTTTTCACACCTGGACACCAATACTGGCGATGAAGATAACGATACCTCTTGGTGACACCAGGATAAACTGCCCAAACAGAGGAATCAAAATCCTGCATCGGCTCCTCGCGTATGTCTGCTGGCACCCATTCGCGTCCCTAGAAACGCAAGATCCCATCCTCACACACTTTCCATCAAGGATGAGGGTTCTCTCTGGACAAAATCTCCCACAGGACTAGGCCTTCTGAGTATGATAGCTGTCTCATCTGTACCCGATCAAGAAGGGTAGAGGTAACAGCTACAAAAGATAGAAAAGTCTGCCCCTGCTTGTCGTGAACCTCCAAATGCATCTCAAAGAATAGAGCCATAAGTTGTCACTCACTACTGGCCTCTAGAACTGCCTGAATCTGAGTTCTTCTGCTCAACACATCAGCTAATGTGGTGCCCTTTACCAGCATATATGCAAGATCAATGTCGAAAGACTGAAGATACTCGACCCACCTATGCTATCTCAGATTCAGATCATGCTGAGTGAAGATGTACTTGAGAATCTTGTGGTCGGTAAACACCACAAAGTTATCTCCCATAAGGTAATGTATCCAATAACGTATGGCATGAACAACAGCTGCCAACTCTAGATCGTGTGTCAGGTTGTTTCTCTCTTGCGGTCTCAACTGCTGAGACCCGTAAACAACGACCCCATCTCCATGCATAAGTACATCTCCCAGCCCGATACCTGTAGCATTGCAGTAGACTGTATAACTCCTGCCCGACTCTGGAAAGACTAGTATCAGTGATGGAATCAACCTCCCTTTCATCTCCTGAAAGGATTTCTCAAAAGAATCTGACCATAAGAACTTCACACCGTTCTTGGTCAGACCTGTCAGTGGTGCTCGAAGGTGTGAGAAGTCCGGGATAAATAATCTATAGTATCCAACCATACCTAGAAAATTATTCACCTCAAAGACGTTATTTGACTGCTCCCAGGAAACTACATCTCTCAGCTTCTCTGGATCTACTAATGCTCATGTATCTGTGATATCATACCCCAAGAAGTGAATATAATCCATCCAAAAGTGGGACTTTGAGATTTTAGCATAAATCCGATGATCTCTTAGTGTAATCAGAAGGATCTCAAGATGTGTGGCATGGTCGTGTTGAGTGTAAGAGGACACCAAGATGTTTTCCACGAAGAACATGATGAAGGAATCCATGTATGGATGGAACACTCAGTTCATCAGTGCCATGAAAACCGTTGGTGCATTCGTGAGTCCGAATGGCATGATCGTAAACTCATATAGACCATACCTACTCCTGAAGGACGTAAGGGGTATATATGATGGTCTAACGTGCTACTAATGATAGCCAGATCTCAAGTCAATCTTCGAGAACACTCATGCTCCCTGAAGCTGATCAAAGAGGTCATCGATCCTTAGCAGGGGATATCGGTTCTTGACCGTCAACTGGTTTAACTTCTGATAATCCAAACAAAGCCTAAGGGTGCCTTATTCCTTATTCGCAAATAGGACATGTGAATCCCAAAGAGAATTATTGGGTCAGATAAAATCCTATGCCTTCAACTCCTCCAACTGCTTCTTGAGCTCCTACAACCCAGGTGCAACCATCCTATAAGGAGGAACAGACATCGGTGCCACTCCTAGGACAAGATCAATCTAGAAGTCTACCGTACGATATGGAGGCAAACCTGAAATGTCTTCTAGAAATAAATCCCTGAAACGATCCACCACTATAGGAATGTCTAACTATGAAGACCCCTGGTCATCTAGATAATGACTGGAAATCTGGGATGAAACTCCTCCTATCCCAGGATGCTTTGGTCAAGATCTACCCACCTAGACATCCCACTCGCCTCTATGGAGAAAAGTTCTGCCCTCTGTTGATATGAAAATCATCCTTTGGGGATAGAAATAGATGACTTCCTATAAGGGAACTAACCAGTCCATACCGATATCATAGCCTTTCATCTCTAGGACATAGATGTCCCATATGAAGTGACACCATGAAACCTCAAGAGGGCACTCTCTTCAATAATGTACGCTAGACGTCCTTGTTCCCAATGGTGTATCAAGAGTCAACATGTTGGCAGACGAAAAGATATAGAGCCCAAGGCCCTTCACAACAGAAACAGAGATAAAACAATGCGAAGCACCAGTATCGAAAAGAGATGAAGAAAAAACTAAGGCGACTAAGATCATACCTCGAATTGTAGAAGGGTCGGGATCCTTCTCCTGATGGGTCTTCTCCACGGCAAAGTCCAGCCTCTACCACGGCCCTGCACCCCTGGCTGACCATGCTGAGCTGATCCACTCTGCTGTTGCTGGTAACCTGGTGACCGACCACCCCGGCCGTGACCTCCACCTCGACCCGAACGACTAGAAGAACTCCAGTTCCCAAACTGGTGAGAAACATGCAATACATCTCTTGTATGAGGGGTCATAGAGGAATCCCTACCACCAGCTGTAAGCGAGAAGATCTAACAAAAACGCTGAAGATGGCCTATCTTGACAAAAGATCGACACTCCATCGGGTCTCTCTGACACTGAGGCCTAGTATGCTAGCTCCTACCACACTTGTAGCATACAACCTGGCTGTCCGAAGATACATTCCGCCTACCCTGATCTCCTCGAGTAGAATCCCTGCGGCGCTTCCTGCTATAAGTAGAAAGAACAATGACTATGGATGCCGAACCGCCCTGTCTCACTACTCCAGAATCTCTCAGATTATGATCATTGGTCAGCGCCTGGTTGACGATCGAGGATATCGAAGTCAACCTGAAGATATTCCCCTGGGAACAGATCTCCTGACTGAGACCATCCTCAAAGTTCCCAGAAAGGAACTACTTATCACCTGCTGGAATCGGTATGAAGCATTGCAGCTTGGTAAAATGGGACGAGTACTCCATAAAAGAAAGAGAACCCTGCTCAAGACTCATAAACTCTCAGGCTCGGTCGGCCCTCAAGGTCTCTGGATAGAAGTAATCATAGAAGATGTGACGAAACTCATCCCAAGTCATACTTTGCGGGCACCCTGACTGTGAGATCACCTGCCACCACCTCTTAGCGGTGTCTCGGAGCATATAAGTAGATAGCTTTACCCTTTTCTCTGAAGGTATCTCCAGATTCTTGAAGATTGTCTGCGTGACCTTTAGCCATGACTCAGCAGCCTGGGGTCCTCCATCCCCTGAGAAAGTAGGAGGATCCTGCTATTGGAAAACCTACGTCAACTCAGCCATCGACGTGGCATGATACGACGCTCCCTGAAATGTCTGCACCATCCTCATGAAGTCCTCCCTGAACAGTGCATCGGTGCCTGCAATGGGTATAACTACTAGTGGAAAGGCTAGCACAACAAGAGGATCTGCAGGAGGTCCCTGATCGGCCATATCCAGTGTCTGATCACCATCTCGCAGCTGAATTACAACTGGAGGACGTCCCATAAGAATAGATTTGAAAGATCAAAAGCACACCTTAGATCAGGTTTATAAAGGACAGAGAAAACAAGAGTAAAGAATGGTAACAGGAAAAAGAAATACTCAAGTTTCACTAAACATTATTACACGTTGTGTATAAAAACTACACGGTGTGCTCCTTAAGGCCATTCACATGGGCGTGTACTTATGCCACCCTTGGTCATGTAACACCCCAGACTACATGGCATGTATCCCCCACACACGGTGTGTAATTCATCTCCATTCCCCTGCCCGAGTCTCTTTACACGGCTAACTCACATGTTACTCTTAACCCTAGACTACATGGCGTTCCCACTATGGACACAACATGTACTACACAAGGATTCGGCGACCCGTGTTTTTAGTTTCACGGTTGGATACATGGCTGACTCTTACACAACGTGTTCTGAAAAAACACGGCATGTATAAGAGAGAAAACATCACCCCGTGTTGTTCGTGACGTGGACGGGTTCCCATAATAAGACTACATGGCATGTTAATACCCAACATGGTGTGTACTACACAAGCTTCCCTAACCCATGTTGTTACTGACACGACCGGGTACACGGCTCACTACTACATGGCATGTGACGATTGTACACGGCGTGTTTCTGAAGACTTTTTCACCACCCTGTGTGTAACAACCCGATATTTTATGAGAATTATTATTTTTAATTTCATTGTTGTCTTGTGTTTTAATCTAAACCAAAAGGATCTTACATTACATGCATCTCTGACTTGTCTTGCATAAGGCGCAATCGCAACCTTTCTCGATAGCGTGTGTAGTACGCAATACCATTTTTCACTAAACAACGATATATTATTATAGTATTATTATGGACTAGCCATTACGAATTGTATTAACTACATTTTTAATTTTATAAAATTATTATTCATCTTACACATTTTCTAGAACATGGTATGAGAAAAAATTAATATTTCTGGTAAAATAAGTATTTTAAAAAAAAATGCAGTTTTGCCGCCTTCTGATGGCGCACCAACTTTAAATAAAGTTTTTGAAGTCTTTATAAGTTTAATTTAAAAAAATAATATTCTTCTTTGGAATCATGAAATAAAAATTTATTTTGGATAAATTTGTCATATTATTCTGATAACTTTCATATTTTTATGAATAGTAAAAACACGCTATATATTAATTAAAAACAACTTTTTTCATCGCAATAATTTATATGGTTAAATTATAATATTTAATGGTTTTAAAGTATAAATAGAATATATTTTTACCATTTAATATAATTTATGTCATTAAAATTTGTTTTACATTGAATTCATAGGTAATAACATTTCAATCATGGGCAATATTTTATCTTTTAAAATCCGTTTTCTTAACAATGTGATAAATTTTAATTGAATTACTGAAACTTCTGTGTTTCAAATTTTGAAAAATGGATTCCATATTTTTATTATGTGGGTACAAATTATTTCAATAGGTTACTTGTATTTTTTTTGATATTATGAATAGTACCTACGGTAATTTTTATTTATGTCAGTTAAAGATAAATCAGGTAATTAAGGGTAAACCTAAGATTATAAAATTACCCTAAAACCTAAAAAAATACTATTGGATCACTAAAAGTCGAAACATATCACCTAAGGGGTGGATTATATTCATTTTATGGAATTTTTACAATTAAAATAATTTAATTATTATTAAAACCAAAGAAAGTGACAACATGCCACTCTCTTAAATATTATAAGTATAATAATTTAAATTTATTGATAATATTCATGAAACTTCGAACATGAATAGTCTCCAGAAATCTAATAAAATTATCTACATCATGTGAATTTATTTAAAATTTTTATGGATTATATAATTATCATTAAAGGTGACACAATAGTGATGTTGAAATTATTTTATTGATTGAAATATCAAATAAATGGTTTTAAAAAATAAAAATAAATATTATATAAACTATTTAATGTGATCCACGAATTTTCTAGATAAATCTGACATGTTATGAATCTATTAAATATTTTGGTTCGAACATATCTTCTGTGTGGATTTTATTCAAATTCAAATAAATTAATTGTGTCAAAATTGACACTATTGATATTTTATATTATGAAATTGCTTAAAAATCAAAACAATATTTTAAAAATTACAAATTAAAATTTATATGCTCTAAAATGTCATAAAATATCAAAATATGTATAATTAAGAACACATAAGTAAGTAATTATAACCATATAAAATTTATAACATTATTACCATAAATAAAATTAAATAGATTAAATAAGGATAAATCAAAATGATAAGGTTTAAAATAAAATAAAAACATTTATAAATTTAATTTTTTGATGATATTACAACCCTATATCATCTAATATCCTAATTTGAGTAAAATTTAATGTTTTTATGTGGGTTTTAGGTTTATTATAAATTAATATTTTAGAGGTTTCCAAAAGTGCCCCTCTCCTCTCTTATAAAAGGGAACCTCCTCCCTCTTCTCTTTACACAACATTGAGCCTTCATGTTCGGAAAACCACTACCCATTCTCTTTTAAACATACCAAGTAATATTATTGAGGTTCTCGTCTTCTGAAAAGACCATCTCTAGTCCCTTAAGAGGACGTTTAAAGGTGGCACGTCGAAGAAGATGTAATTTCTTCTACTGATTCATTCATGTTTCTTTCTTCTTCAACATCTTCTCATTTAGTTGTTTCAATGTAATGTAATAAAATCAGTATCAGTAATATACTTATATGATATTATAAATATGATACAACACCATTTCACCTTCTATCTATCATACGGAAAACGAAATCAACGCACGTGCGTACGTAAGAAATACCGTCTCCAAGCCGTGGTGTAATTAGTTTTTCCACCACCACCTAACATGGATGGGTATAATGGTGTAATGAATAAATATATATGCTTATTATAAAATCATAATAATTCTGAGATATTATATCATTCCCCCCAATTCTATTCTATAATTATGGGAACGATATCATCGCTCCTGCGTACGTATGGACTACCGTCTCCACGGACGCGACGAGATTCATTTTCCAGGATTAAACATTAAAGTATGATTATAAAGTATATATATAATAAATAATCATGAAATGTATTAAATAATAATGATACTAGATTTATGTACATATATGTTTCATTTACTTAATTTGTCACGACCCGCCCTCGGGGTCCGTGCCGTGACTACCCCATGCCCGCCTCCCATAGGCCAGGGGCTGGCGACTAGCACCAAGGCGTATATCCCGGTAAAAAGGGAAGGCATTGACTTTATAAAGTAAACAAACACAACAGAGTAAGCAAGCGGAAAGTAAACACTAAACAAAAGAAGAGTACAACTGAAAGTGCGGAAAAGTAAATGGGCCAGTATACAAACCCAAACTGAAAGTAAAGTACAACTCGAAAGGGAAAACAGCAACTGAAAAGTAAAAGCCGCTACACCGAGCTGTCCACTGGAAATCCCACCTGAAGGGTGGGTACAGATAGCTCCACTGCTCCACGGGTCCCGCCGTCCGCTCCGAGCACGTCCCGCCTAGTGGTCCACCTCCTGGTACCGTCCTGCTCTGCAAGCCTCAGCTAAGGTCAACGCTGTCCGTCGTCTGCAACCAACACAACGTAGTGTGAGAAAAGCCCGTGCAGGGGTGAGTATAAGCTACTCAGTAGGGACCCCGAGACCCCTGAAGGTCTCTCAAATCCACAAAGGATAAACCACGAAGAAAAGTACAATCACGAAGTAACAACCGACACTGCTTAGGTATATGCCCATACATATACCTAAGTCATCAATTTCAAATACGCTCCAACCTCCGATCCCAAGTACAACTCAGTCCACACAGGAAAGTAAACGTATTCCACACAGGAAAGCAAAACATAATCCACACAGGATAACACAACACAATCCACACAGGAAAGTAACAGGATTCAGCTCACACAAGATTTTCATTATCAAAAACGTAACTACTGAAGAGCCCCATCTCTGAAGTGTATAGTGTCCTGTCACGAATCTAAGATACTGCTCACTAACCTAAGACTGCTGAGGTACTCCTCCTGTCGAGTACCGCGGGTCTGCCGCCAACTACCGGGCGCTCCGTCCGCTGAGGGTCTGCTGCCAAATACCGGGCGCTCACCCAAATAGCCTACAGAGGTACTCCTCCAGTCGAGTACCGCGGGTCTGCCGCCAACTACCAGGCGCTCCGTCCGCCGTGGGTCTGCCGCCAAATACCGGGCACTCCGTCCACTGGGCTGGTCGACTCACTCCAAGTCGAGTCGGTCGAGCAGTCTTCAGGTCTCAGCCGGCTACACGGTCTGCGTACTCCATATGCTCGTCTCCAGTATCGCAGGTCTGCCGCTACAACCAAGCGCACCACCTCTATCGAGTAAAACAGAAGATTCAGCTCACACGAATATACTTCTTCGGATGACGTTAAAGATGATCATTGAACCATCTAAGTCGTCGGACCCACGAAAGATCGATAGGTACTAACCCCCGCAGTGACCTACACAGGATCAGACCCACACAGGATCGGGCCCACCCAGGACCTGTAGCACTGATCCACGTAGGATCGGTGAGTGCAGTAGTCGTCGTCGTCGAATCCACATAGGATCTCTGTACTGTCGTCGTCGCAGTCACAGTAGCAGTAGTAGCAGTAGAAGTCACAGTAACAGTCGCCGCCAGCACTAGGGTTCCCGCACACAGCAAGCTCGTTCGGAGGGTCCGCTCCACGAGCCGAGAGGCTGATACATCAACTGTTACAAGGTCCAGAGTTGATGTATCCAAAAGTTCCGTATCGTCAACAGGAACTCAACACAACAGACGGCGCGTCGATCGGACGCCCGGTCTGAGAGTTATTGGCATTTTCGTCCCCGGGGCCCGGTTGGTTTTTAAGGCAAAACCGACCCGACCATACTCCACCTGCATCCAAACCTCAGGCGAAGTATGCCAAAAGACCCATCTCACTAAGAGGAACACAACACAGCTGACGACACGTCAATCGGACGTCCGTAGCTCAAGATATGAGCGTTTCCGCTCCGATGGCCCGGTTGGTTTCGTGAACGAACCAACTCGGACGAACTCAAAGTAATCTGAAACCTTGAGTGCGATATACCGAAACGACCGTCTTGATCCAAGGATCGCGTTGCCGCAGACGGTTCGTCGATCGGAGGTCCGTGGCTCATGTTATGGCCAAAGGACCGAAACTGATTCAAAACGGGGGGTCCGGGTCCGGGCTGACCCGGCCCGACCCCCCCTTGGGTCGGCCCGAACCGGGGCGACCCGACCCGGGTCCGACCCGGCCCGGCCGGCCGGCGACCGGAGGCGCGGCGGCGCGGGGGCCGCGGCGGCCTGGCGCCGCACGGTGGCTGCACGCGGGGGGCAAAGCCCCCGCTGATTGGGATGACGGCGTGGCTATATGCCGCGCCCCTTTTTGCAAAACCACCCCCCACCCCACGTGGGGGGCTTGATTGGTAGGAAACGGGGGGCCTCCTGCCCCCCCCCTCAAGGAAACTACCCCCCTCATTAAGAGGGGGGTTTTGATTGCTGGCCGGGGGATTAATTCCCCCGGTTTAATGCCATCCGGCCGGCCAGCTGGCCGGCCGGTTTTCTCCAACGGGACCGGAAAATCCGGTCCCCTCTTCGGCTTCCGACGCCGGCGGCCCGGCCGCCGGTCTTCTCTTCCGCCACGGCCCGGAACCGGCCGCGGTGTTCGTCGTCCGGCGCGGTGCGACGGCACCACGCCCCTCTTCCGTGCCTTGATTTCTTTCAACGCGGCGCGACGACGTCACGTTCAAGATGTTTCTTCCATGGTGCGCACGCGACGGCGTTGCGTAAAATAAACACACGATTAACCGCGTGGTGCGACGGCACCACGCCACCTTGTTTCCACCTACGAGGCATTTCAACAAGAACGATGGAGGGGTTCGGCCGTGTTCATGCGGTCCGGCCCCCTCACGTTAAACAATAACACAACTTAAAATATTCAAAGCCTCACGTTAGACATGCGATATCCACGATCAATAATAAAATAAATTAACAATAATAAACAACCCCTACCTCGGGTATAGGTTCGTAGATTTGACAACGTTCCGCGGAAGACAACGTCGCGGAGGTCGGGCGTCGCGGTCGTCGTTCGTCAAATCCGATGACGAAGAGGTGCGTCCGATGTGATACGTCGTTGGTGAAACTTCGTATGCCGACGAAGGGAATCCGAGGAGGAAGCGGCGTTCCCTCTCGTTGACACGGAAGACGAAGAAGAGCGGAGCGGCGTTCTTCGTCGGAACTTGAGCGTTCTTCGTCAAGTTCGAAGGTTCTTCGTGTTCTTCGTCAGAGTTGAAGAAGAAGATGAAAAGCTCCCAAAAGCTCTCAAGGTGGCCAAAGTGTTCTAACCCAACCAAATAAAATAAGATCTTATTTTATTTACAAACCTAACAAAAGAATTTCAAAGGTTTGAATTTCAAAAAGATTAACTCCAATATTAAATGACTCAAGTCATTAAAGAGGGGTTAAGGGAGTTGGGAGAAGATGAAAGGTTGGGAGCTTCGTGTGGGCCCCACCACACTTAATCCTCCCAAGGGAGGTTAAGTGGATGTGGGTCCCAATTCCAACCCCCTTTGGTAGGATTTATCAAGTTAAAATAAAATTTGTTCTTCACGAATTTTATTTAACTTAAACTAAAAACTCAAAAACTAACTTTCAACCCGCAACAAACGCAACTTCCGAAAAGGTCTTCTTAAGCGAATATCGGCGCTGCGAGTTCATCGGTGTCCTCGGATTTCAATTCCGAGCACCGGATCAAAAGTTAGGAATTCTCGCTCGTTCGTTCACTGAACGTACCCGAGCCAAACTTCGGAAAATGATTCGGAGCACTCCGGGCCTCGGAATCAGGTGCCGTCTGAAACCGCGCTCTTGTAAAATTCTAAAGAAAATTAAGAAAAAATTTCCCTTGAATTTTACGGGTCTTTACATTACTCCCACCTCAGGGCTTTACATCCCCGTAAAGATACATCAAAAACAAGGGAAACAAATGAGGGTACTGAGCACGCATCTGAGCCTCCCGCTCCCATGTGCTCTCCTGGAGATTCCTGTGCTGCCATCTGATGCGCACAAGAGGAATCGATCGCCCACGCAGGACCTGCTCCTGTCGATCCTCTATCTCCACCGGGACCTCCGTAAAAGTCGCCCCATCGTCAACGTCAAGATCCCCATGGTCAATGATGTGCGTCGGGTCGTGCACGTATCTCCTCAGCTGAGACACGTGGAAGACGTCGTGCACCCGGTGCAACTGAGGTGGTAGAGCCAGGCGATAAGCCACCTCACCAATCCTGCTGAGAATCTGGAAGGGTCCGATGAAGCGCGGAGATAACTTGCCGCCTCGGCCAAATCTCCGAATACCACGTCGAGTTGAGACCCGCAAGAAGACGTGGTCGCCATCCTCGAACTCTAGTGGCCTCCGCCTCCTGTCAGCATATGACTTCTGCCGGCTCTGAGCTGTACTCATCCGCTCCTAGATGACCTGGACCTTCTTTGTCGTGGCCTGGACCATCACAGGTCCCACAAGAGCTGCAGGATTTCTTCTTTGCCGAAAAGAGAAATCTGGTCTCATCCCCTGGATGAACCACATTCTTTTCCTAAAACAGTCAATCCTAACATGGATGATACTAATCCATACCAAGGATGACGTCGTAAGGCCTCGGCGCTACTAATAAGAGATTCAACCGTTACTCTCGCCTCCAATGGTTGAGTCACACTGTCGGCATCAGTGTGTGGTAACTGGGTCTCCTCCAGTAGATGTCTCACAAGTGAGGGTCAAGTCAACAGCCAAAACTGGAACCTCTTAATAACATCACGAAAGAGGACAGGAACGAAAAATATCACAAAGTTATGTGTCTTTTATTATTGCAGCTCATAATACAAGACACTACACAAATGCAACAAGGAACCAGAAGCACAAAGGATGTATCCACTAGTTCTGCTCCTGTCCATCGGCTCCCAGAGCTCCATGATCGAAGGCCTCGGCTGCCTGAAGTTGAGCTCTCGCATGTTCACCTACTCCCTGTGGTCGGGGTGGACCTCCTGGTGGTGGTGGTGGTAGAGCCTCAAAGCGTCGTCCACCACCTGCTGCTCGGCCAGCTCCTCTGCCTCGTCCGCCTCCTCCCTGCAGACCGCCACGGTCGAACCTCTGCCTCTGCCTAGGTGGTTCCTCAACCGTCTGCTGCTCCTCCGCATGGCGGGTCGGGCAGTCATGAGCCATGTGGCCTTGCCCGCCGCATGCAAAGCACTGTCTTCCACTCAAAAGACTGGCTCCGCGCTGTGTGCCCTGCACTGCTGAGCCAGTGCCCTGAGGTCGTCTGCCTGAAGGTCTGGTCTGTCTGGACCCCTGAGTCATCTGTCGGCTACCTGCTACCGAAGACTCCGCTACGTGCCGCCCTGCGGTGGGTCTCTGTGCTGGTGTAGACTCATCAAGGAAGCTCTCGATCAGAAGGGCCCGCTCCAGTACTCCTGTCTGAGTCGGTATGTTGAGGGAGATCAGCGATGCCCTGATCTCGTGTCTCAAACCCTGCTCGAAGGTCCGGGCCCGGAAGAATGGGTCTCGTACCATGTCGGTCGAGTAGCGCGAGAGATCGGTAAATCTCGCCGAGTACTGAGCTACCGTCATGCTGCCCTGCCGCAGCTGTAGAAGCTCCTGGATACGCACCGCACGAAGGGTGGCTGGGACGAACTCCGAGCGGAAGAGGCTCTCAAAGTCCGTCCAAAGAAGAGATGCCTCATCGTGCACCTGGAGAATCAAGCTCCACCATCGTCCTGCTGCTGCGTGGAGTAGGCTCGCAGCGAGGATCACCATGAGGTCTGCTGGTGTCCTCACTAGCCTAAACACTCGTACCACTGCCTCCAGCCAGTCCTATGCTGCCTGGGGATCCGTCTCCCCGCGAAACCTGGGCGGTCGCTGGCGCTGAAACTCATGCAGTGCGCTGAGGCGATGTGCATCGTCAGCGGCTGGTGCTGGAAGTATCGGGGGCTCGGCGGGTAGTGCTACCGCCGGTGCCACTGCTGACAAAGGGCCCTGCACCGAAGCCTCGTCGCTCGGTGGGCTGTCGTCACACTCGACTCTCGGAACCCTAGCTGGCTGTTGTCGTGGGGCCATCCTGAATAGGAAATAGGTGCGCCACGGTCAAACAGTATACCTGGTGAGCTGATATAAGTAATGAAAAAGAAAACATTGAAACACAGACGCAATCAATGTTTTCGTGCATTAAGTCGGAAATCAGAAGACAGGGTCCTGGTGTACGGATACGTCAGCCGCCGCATCAACACTGGACTCCCTGGACTGATATCCACACTCAATACGCTAAACATTATTGCTTCACATAGAAAAGATCATAGTTTGCGGTAGAACCGAACTCCTCTGATACCAATTTTTCACGACCCGCCCTCGGGGTCCGTGCCGTGACTACCCCAAGCCCGCCTCCCATAGGCCAGGGGCTGGCGACTAGCACCAAGGCATATATCCCGGTAAAAAGGGAAGGCATTGCCTTTGTAAAGTAAAAAAACACAACAGAGTAAGCAAGCGGAAAGTAAACACTAAACAAAAGCAGAGTACAACTGAAAGTGCGGAAAAGTAAATGGGCCAGTATACAAACCCAAACTGAAAGTAAAGTACAACTCGAAAGGGAAAACATCAACTGAAAAGTAAAAGCCGCTACACCGAGCTGTCCATTGGAAATCCCACCTGAAGGGTGGGTACAGATAGCTCCACTGCTCCACGAGTCCCGCCGTTCGCTCCGAGCACGTCCCGCCTAGTGGTCCACCTCCAGGTACCGTCCTGCTCTGCAAGCCTCAGCTAAGGTCAACGCTGTCCGTCGTCTGCAACCAACACAACGTAGTGCGGGAAAATCCTGTGCAGGGGTGAGTATAAGCTACTCAGTAGGAACCCCGAGACCCCTGAAGGTCTCTCAAATCCACAAAGGATAAACCACGAAGGAAAGTACAATCACGAAGCAACAACCGACACTGCTTAGGTATATGCCAATACATATACCTAAGTCATCAATTTAAAATACGCTCCAACCTCCGAGCCCAAGTATAACTCAGTCCACACAGGAAAGTAAACGTATTCCACACAGGAAAGCAAAACATAATCCACATAGGATTGCACAACACAATCCACACAGGAAAGTAACAGGATTCAGCTCACACAGGATTTTCATTATCAAAAACGTAACTACTGAAGAGCCCCATCTCTGAAGTGTATAGTGTCCTGTCACGACTCTGAGATACTGCTCACTTACCTAAGACTGCTGAGGTACTCCTCCTGTCGAGTACCGCGGGTCTGCCGCCAACTACCGGGCGCTCCGTCCGCTGAGGGTCTGCTGCCAAATACCGGGCGCTCACCCAAATAGCCTACAGAGGCACTCCTCCAGTCGAGTACCGCGGGTCTGCCGCCAACTACCAGGCGCTCCGTCCGCCGTGGGTCTGCCGCCAAATACCGGGCGCCCAGTCCACTGGGCTGGTCGACTCACTCCAAGTCGAGTCGGTCGAGCAGTCTTCAGGTCTCAGCCGGCTACACGGTCTCCGTACTCCATATGCTCGTCTCCAGTATCGCAGGTCTGCCGCTACAACCAAGCGCACCACCTCTATCGAGTAAAACAGAAGATTCAGCTCACACGAATATACTTCTTCGGATGACGTTAAAGATGATCACTGAACCATCTAAGTCGTCGGACCCACGAAGGATCGATAGGTACTAACCCCCGCAGTGACCTACACAGGATCAGACCCACACAGGATCGGGCCCACGCAGGACCTGTAGCACTGATCCACGTAGGATCGCTGAGTGCAGTAGTCGTCGTCGTCGAATCCACATAGGATCTCTGTACTGTCGTCGTCGCAGTCACAGTAGCAGTAGTAGCAGTAGAAGTCACAGTAACAGTCACCGCCAGCACTAGGGTTCCCGCACACAGCAAGCTCGTTTGGAGGGTCCGCTCCACGAGCCGAGAGGCTGATACATCAACTGTCACAAGGTCCAGAGTTGATGTATCCAAAAGTTCCGTATCGTCAACAGGAACTCAACGCAACAGACGGCGCGTCGATCGGACGCCCGGTCTGAGAGTTATTGGCATTTTCGTCCCCGGGGCCCGGTTGGTTTTTAAGGCAAAACCAACCCGACCGTACTCCACCTGCATGCAAACCTCGGGCGAAGTATGCCAAAAGACCCATCTCACTAAGAGGAACACAACACAGCTGACGGCACGTCAATCAGACGTCCGTAGCTCAAGATATGAGCGTTTCCGCTCCGAAGGCCCGGTTGGTTTCGTGAACGAACCAACCCGGACAAACTCAAAGTAATCCGAAACCTTGAGTGCGATATTCCGAAACGACCGTCTCGATCCAAGGATTTCGTTGCCATAGACGGTTCATCGATCGGAGGTCTGTGGCTCATGTTATTTCCAAATGACCGAAACTGATTCAAAACGGGGGGTCCGGGTCCGGGCCGACCCGAACCGGGTCGACCCGACCCGGCCCGGCCGGCCGGCGGCGCTGTGGCGCGGCGGCGCGGGGGCCGCGGTGGCCTGGCGCCGCACGGTGGCTGCACGCGGGGGGCAAATCCCCCGCTGATTGGGATGACGGCGCGGCTATATGCCGCGCCCCCTTTTGCAAAACCGCCCCCCACGTGGGGGGCTTGATTGGTAGGAAACGGGGGGCCTCCTGCCCCCCCTCAAGGAAACCGCCCCCCTCATTAAGAGGGGGGTTTTGATTGCTGGCCGGGGGATTAATTACCCCGGTTTAATGCCATCCGGCCGGCCAGCTGGCCGGCCTGTTTTCTCTAACGGGACCGGAAAATCCGGTCCCCTCTTCGGCTTCCGACGCCGGTGGCCCGGCCGCCGGTCTTCTCTTCCGCCGCGGCCCGGAACCGGCCGCGGTGTTCGTCGTCCGGCGCGGTGCGACGGCACCGTGCCCCTCTGCCGTGCCTTGATTTATTTCAACGCGGCGCGACGGCGTCGCGTTCAAGATGTTTCTTCCATGGTGCGCGCGCGACGGCGTTGCGTAAAATAAACGCACGATTAACCGCGTGGTGCGACGGCACCACGCCACCTTGTTTCCACCCGCGAGGCATTTCAACAAGAACGATGGAGGGGTTCGGCCGTGTTCATGCGGTCCGGCCCCCTCACGTTAAACAATAACACAACATAAAATATTCAAAGCCTCACGTTAGACATGCGAGATCCACGATCAATAATAAAATAAATTAACAATAATCAACAACCCCTACCTCGGGTATATGTTCGTAGATTTGACAACGTTCCGCGGAAGACAACGTCGCGGAGGTCGGGCGTCGCGGTCGTCGTTCGTCAAATCCGATGACGAAGAGGTGCGTCCGATGTGATACGTCGTTGGCGAAACTTCATATGCCGACGAAGGGAATCCGAGGAGGAAGCGGCGTTCCCTCTCATTGACACGGAAGACGAAGAAAAGCAGAGCGGCGTTCTTCGTCGGAACTTGAGCGTTCTTCGTCAAGTTCGAAGGTTCTTCGTGTTCTTCGTCAGAGTTGAAGAAGAAGAATAAAATCTCCCAAAAGCTCTCAAGGTGGCCAAAGTGTTCTAACCCAACCAAATAAAATAAGAGCTTATTTTATTTACAAACGTAACAAAAGAATTTCAAAGGTTTGAATTTCAAAAAGATTAACTCCAATATTAAATGACTAAAGTCATTAAAGAGGGGTTAAGGGAGTTGGCGGAAGATGAAAGGTTGGGAGCTTCGTGTGGGCCCCACCACACTTAATCCTCCCAAGGGAGGTTAAGTGGATGTGGGTCCCACTTCCAACCCCCTTTGGTAGGATTTATCAAGTTAAAATAAAACTTGTTCTTCACGAATTTTATTTAACTTAAACTAAAAACTCAAAAACTAACTTTCAACCCGCAACAAACGCAACTTCCGAAAAGGTCTTCTTAAGAGAATATCGGCGCTGCAAGTTCATCGGTGTCCTCGGATTTCAATTCCGAGCACCGGATCAAAAGTTAGGAATTCCCGCTCGTTCGTTCACTGAACGTACCCGAGCCAAACATTGGAAAATGATTTCGGGCACTCCGGGCCTCGGAATCAGGTGTCGTCTGAAACCGCGCTCTTGTAAAATTCTAAAGAAAATTAAGAAAAAATTTCCCTTGAATTTTACGGGTCTTTACATAATTCCATTCAATTAAATAAGGAATCAAAAACTGCGTTCATGCGTACGTACGGCCTACCGTCTTCATTAACGGTGTATTTCATTCCATTTATCGATCTATCATATATACTGAATATATATTATATATAAATCATGTTCTACATTCAAGAATTATGTAAATAAAGATATGAGTAATAATATCAAGAACAACAAATCGAAACACGTATGATAAATGAAACTATTTTACCCAAAACACTACTTTCACATGGAATTTACAAAAGAACGGGTAATATAAAGTCATAAGTGAACCATATATGATATCATAACAGTGAATATGATTCTGTGATAATTCAATGACATTATTTAAATCATTATACAGGAGGTTCGGAGACATACAAATCATATCATACATAAGGTAAGGAATAATTTTACAAATCACATTTTTATCTGAGATTACTTATACGTAAGTATTTACTGGGGTATATTTTTCATCCATGTCCATAAAAAAGTATTTCATAAATTGTTCAATATTCATCAATGTATTTATAAAGTCATGTTTAACCCTCTTTTACTTTTACTTTGTGTTATGGAAGGAATCTCTCTTTTGTTTACCATACGAGGAATGTTTTGACTTTTCCGACAAAAGTACGTGGGGAATAATTTTTTACTTATATGGCATGAACGGATTTTTTAGGTTTTATAATGCCTAATTTTCATGAATATTCCTCTACAAGTTTTCATGATTATTTTCAACAAAATACTTTTCTTTTAATATTAAATGGTATTTTGAGAAAAGAAAATTATTTTGAAGAAGAATGAATATTTTCCTCAAGAATTCATTTCATGTGATTTATCCAAAATATTTTCTATCTAAGATGAAATTATTTAGTTTTTTATGTTTAAAATATAATAAATCTATGATTTACATGGTTTAAATTACTTTATGATGAAATGATATCCATTTGTTTTATATGGATTATGTTATGATGCTATGATGTATATGAAACCCATTTTATTCTTTGGGTTATGATGAATGATTTATATTTATGTTGTGGCACACGTAAGAATTATTTCAATATGAGATGGGTGGGACATATATCTCCCTCTAATACATTGGGTGAAGATTTATATCTCAGAATATAGACATGGCTAGAATGGTAAGTTAATCCAGTTCAGTGATTCAGGATTGGAACGAGGAGTGAACACGATTCAGAAAGGGACATTATCCACTAAGATGGTCTTGGCAGCAATTCCTTGGCTAATATTGAAAAAATATCATGTTCTTAATGGTTTGACACAATTACATGTTTTCTTCTGATGATATTTTATCATTATTGATGTTCCCTGATGATATATGTCATACGTACTTCCAATATTTATGTCTTTGCTCAAGATTTTTATGTTTAGATTTTATGTTCAAGTTTTTGCATTCAAATGTTTATGAATTGTTTTATGTTCTCTATTTTTTCCCTTAATGAGCATTTCAGCTCACCATTTTTATGTTTTCCTTTCCCCAAGATATAAATAAAGGTTTTAGGTAAGAAAACAAAAGGGGAATATCTTTATGGGAGATGTCGAAGATCTTTCACCATGATTAGAAGATTATGTTCCCAGTTTCCAAAGACACTAAACTATTACGGTACTTTGATTTCTGTTTTTTTTTTTTGTATAAAGTATTCAGAAAAAGTAAGGTAATGTCTATGTACGCCATGTATGGGTCTCTACAGTTGGTATCAGTGAGAGGTTTAGTTAACATTTGGAAACTAGGATGCGAAATCATTACTAAGATCCCTAGAGATATTTCTAAGGTATGTCTAGGGATGTCCCTAAGGATAAGTATAAGTATCGGTTATAGTCTTAGAATTATGTTAACAATATTATAATTAAACCTAAGATGTAAGATATTGGAGGTACTCCCCCTTTATTATGTTGTTTTCCTATCATGAGTTTTTCCTCTCACACTGTTCTTTTTGGGTTTTAGATGTTGGCTGGAACCCGAAGGAACCGTGTTGATCAATGTAATGGAAAATGCAATGAATTTCCTATAGAGCAACCAAATGTGATGTGATATGGAGTGAAAAATCTTATTTCTATACTTACAGAAGTTATGAATCATTCTGGACTTCCAAATGATCAGAGAATGGAACAATATTCTATTGAATCCTTCATGAGTCTATGTCCACTGTCATTCAATGGGTCTTCTGATCCACTTGTTGCTGAACAATAGATCTTTACCATTGAAAAGATATTTTCCAGACTTCTCTGTTTAGAACATGAAAAGTTCATTTTATCTTTTTACAATTTAGAAGGTGAAGCAGACCAGTGGTGGAATCTAATTAAGAATACAAGGCCCCAAGATGAAATTGAATCCATGGAATGGGATGAGTTCAAGAACTTTTATTTCAGTAAGTAATTCACTCATATTCTTCAAACAAAGATGGAAAAGGTGTTCCTTGAGCTTAAGCAAAAGGATGATGAATCTGTTGGTATATTCGAAGAAAATTTTACAAGAATTTCAAGGTATATATCTGGCTTTATCATCCAACATGAAAGTAAAGTTGATCGATTCTTCAGTGGCTTAAAACCAAGTCTTCGAAGGGCATTATCTATAAGAGAATCCAGTAGCTATAAAGAAATTATAAGTTGTGCCATCAAGGTAGAACTGGAAGTTGCTGTAACATATCCATCTCATGGTTTTAACAAGAAACAAAATATGGATTTCAAGGAAAAACCTCAGAACAATTGTGAAAAGAATGTGAATGTTTCATTATGCTCAATGTGTGGAAAGAAGCATGGTGGAGATTGTCTAAAACGTACTAGAAAATGTTTCATGTGTGGAAAAGAAGGTCATTAAGTATCTGAGTGCCGAAGTAATGGGAAAAAGGTTTCTACTGACGTGAATAGAGAAAAGACTATAAAGAACTCTCCACCAACACTTCAATGATTCAAGTGCCAGGAAATGGGGCATTATGCTAATCCATTCCCTAATCCAAGGGTTAATGATGATCGACCTGAGAAACCTCTTAAGGAAAAGAACAAAGGGTAGTCACGTGCGATCACTATTGGAAATGTTGTGTATGAAAACGATGTAGAGGAATGATTATGTGTTTATATAACAGGATTCCAAAATAATGTTGTGGAATCTAATTTATAGTACTGTGGAATATTGGAATATATGTGTATTGGTTTGTTATGGTTTTCCATAATTATATGGTACCGGTAACCATGAAAAGTAATTCAAATATTTTTGAAATTAGACGATATGCGCATAATGAAGGGATAAGGAGAAAATAATATTAATGAACTCTTGCCTGATATAAGGATAAAGTGATATCAGGGTTTGAGTATATTGAAATTTTGGGATTTAGGTATATGGAAAGAGTTACCTTTTGACAGAATTCATGTTTTCACTATTGTTCTATGATAATTCATGTTGCAAGAAAATACAAGATTAAGGTATTCACATGTTTGGAATGCTATCAACAGGATATATCTTATGATATATGGGGGATAAATGATGGTATTCACATGCTTGGTTAATGAAATTTCTAGTAATCATTTTCATTATACTATGAGATTGGAAAAATGTATTTTGGATAAGTCTAATAACTAGAATGGATTATGTCAGACATCAGATAGTTTTGTTTAAGGCTAGAACTTTTTTCGATATTATTTTTGTAATGTTATAATAGTGAAGTTTTAGAAAAAAAGACATCATGCAGGACGGGAGACAACCCGTCGCATCGGAAAAGGTTACGGGAATTGAACCCACAACCAAAGTGCGATAGGCCATTATTTCCTACCACTAGCCTAAAAGAAGTCCCTGTTTTGTTGAAACTAGTTTTATTTTATTAATTCATTTGATATATGAAGTATAAGTCCATTTCTGGAATCATATACGATTAACATCACCATAGATGGACTTATGTATATTTGGTAACTTTTTCTAACCTTTTGTTTGAGACATATGGAATGGACCATCATTCAATCACATGACGTGCTAACACCTCAATAATGACAAATTCAACTTCATTTCATTAAGATATGAAATGGAAATTTTTCGAGGCACAGACAATGGTGATATTATATCAAAATAATGTAAGTATTTATTCTAATTCAAATTATTCAATTTTTGGGAAATGATATTGAAAACGAAAAATGATGTCCTAGTGCCCTTATATCCAATGAATCAGATGGTACCTTAGATCATCACCAATTTATGGCTTTGTGATTGTTAGCTTTTTCATAGCCATGATCTCTACCACTCTCCATCTGAACATGATGGTTAGGTTTCTCTTCCATATCAATATTTTCACCTATGGTCTCCTATATGGAAACCTAGTGATGAGTTAATTTGGGTAACCGATATGTTTCATACTTTACTTTTTAAAATTATGTTTTAGTATTCCTTTTTATGATGTGGGTTTCTATAAAATAAAATTTCAAGTAGTAAACCATTTATAACCCTGACTAATTTCAAGGGAAAAATTAATTTTAAGGTGGGTAGAATGTAATAACCTGAGATTTTATGAGAATTATTCTTTTTAATTTCATTGATGTCTTGTGTTGTACACTACACCAAAAGGATATTTCACTACATGCATCCCTGACTTTCCTTGCATAACATGCAATCACAACCTTCCTCGACAGCGTGCATAGTACGCAATAACATGTTTCACTAAACTCCGATATATTGTTATAATATTATTATGGACTAGACATTATGAATAGTATTAACTAAAATTTTAATTTTATAACATTATTATTCATCTTACCCATTTTCTAGAACATGGTATGAGAAAAAAATAATTTTTTCGGGTAAAATAAGTATTTTTAAAAAAATGCAGTTTTGCAACCTTTTGATGGCGCACCCACATTAAATCTAGTTTTTGACATGTTTATAAGTTTAATTTGACAAAATAAAATTCTTATTTGGAATTAGGATATAAATATTTACTTTGGATAATTTTTCATATTATTCTGATAACATTCATATTTTAATGAATAGCAAAAACACGCAATATTTTAATTAAAAACAACTTTTTTCATCGAAATAATTTTTATGGTTAAATTATAATATTGAATGGTTTTAATTTCTAAATAGAATATATTTTTACCATTTAATATAATGTATGCAATTACCATTAATTTTACATTGAATTCATAGGTAAAAACATTTCAATCTTTGGCAATATTTTAACTTTTGAAACCCATTTTCTAAACAAAGGGATCAATTTTAATTTAATTACTACAACTTCTGTGTTTTGAATTTTTAAAAATGTATTCCATATTTGGATTCAGTGGGTACAAATTATGTTAATACGATACTTTTATTTTTTTGATATTATGAATAGTAACTACGGTAATTTTTATTTACCTCAGTTAAAGATAAATCGGGTAATTAAGGGTAAACCTAAGATTATAAAATTACCCTAAAACATGCCAAAATTCTATTTTATGACTAAAAGTCAACCCATATCACCTAAGGGTCGGATGAGATTAATTTTATAGAATTTTGACCATGAAAATAATTTAATTATTATTAAAACCAAAGAAAGTGACAACATGTCACTCTCTTAAATATTATAAGTATAATGATTTTACTTTGGTGATAAATTTAATGAAACATCGAACATGAATAGTCTCCAAAAAGATAATAAAATTATCTACATCATGTAAATTTATTTATAATTTTTATGGATTAAATAATAATCATTAATGGTGACACAATATTGATGTTGAAATTATTTTATTGATTGAAATATCATATAAATGGTTTTAAAAAATAAAAATAAATATTATATTAAATATTTAATGTGATCCACGAATTTTATAGATAAATATGAAATGTTATGAATATATTAAATATTTTGGTTTGAACATATATTCTGTGTGGTTTTTATTTAAATTCAAATAAATTAATGGTGTCAAAATTGACACTATTGTTATTTTATATTATTAAATTGTTTAAAAATAACAAAAATATTTTAAAAATTACATATTAAAATTAATATGATATAAAATGTATTAAAATATCAAATTATGTATAATTAAGAACACATAAGTAAGTATTTATAACCATATAAAATTTATAACATTATTATCACGAATAAAATTAAATAGATTAAATAAGGATAAATCAAAAAGATAAGATTTAAAATAAAATCAAAACATGTCTAAATTTAATTGGTTGAATATATTAAAACCCTATCTTATCTAATATTCTAATTTTAGTCAATTTTAATGTTTTTATGTGGGGTTTTTTATTATAAATTAATATTAGTGGTTTCCAAAAGTGCCCCTCTCCCCTCTTAAAAAAGGGCACCTCCTCCCTCTTCTCTTTACACAACTTTGAGCCTTCATGTTCGGGATAACCCTGCCCATTACTCTTCTCAACTTCCATAGCAATATTCTTGAGGTTCTTTCTTCTCAAAAGACCATCTCTAGTCCCTTAAGAGGAAGTTTAAAGGAGGCACATCGAAGAAGAGGTAATCTCTTCTACTAATTCTTTCAAGTTTCTTTCTTCTTCAACTTCTTCTAATTTAGTGTTTCATTGTAAAGTAATAAAATCAGTATCACTAATATAATGATATGATATTATAAATATGAAAAAACCCCATTTCACCTTCTATCCATCCTACGGAAAATGAAATCACTATTGCATGCGTAGGTACGGAATATCATCTCCACGCCGTGGTGTAATTAGGTTTTCCATGACCACCTTACATGGATGGGTATAATGGTGTAAAGAATAACTATATATGGTTATAATAACATCATACTAATTCTGAGATATTATATCATTCACTCCGACTCTATTTAATAATTATGGGAACAATATAATCGCTCGTGCGTACGTATGGCCTACTGTCTCCACGAACGCGATGAGATTCATTTTCCATGATTAACCATTCAAGTACGATTATAAAGTATATATGTAATAAATAATCATGAAATATATTAAATAATAATGATACTGGATTTATTTACATATATGTTTCATTTACATAATTCCATTCAATTCTATAAGGAAACAAAAGTTGCATTCATGCATATGTACGACCTACCGTCTTCATGAATGATGTATTTCATTCCATTTATCGATCTATCATATATAATGAATATATATAATATATAAATAATTTTTTACATTATGGAAATAATTAAATCAGGATATGAGTAATAATATCAAGAACAAAAAATCAAAACACATCTGATAAATGAAACGATTTTATCCAAAATGCTTCTTTAACATGGAATTTACAAAAGAACGTGTAATATAAAGTCATAAGTGAACCATATATGATATCATAACAATGAATATGATTCTATGATAATTCAATGACATTATTTAAATCATTATACAGGAGGTTCAGATACATATGAAGCACATCGAACATAAGGTACGAGATATTTTAACAAATCTCATTTTTATCTAAGATTGCTTATACGTAAGTATTTACTAGGGTACATTTTTCTTCCATGTCCATAAAAATGTTTTTCATAAAGTTTTTAATATTCTTCCATGTATTTTTTAAAGTCATGTTTGACCTTCATTGAAATATACTTTGTGTTATGGAAGGAATCTTTTTCTGTTTACCATACGAGGAACTTTTTATCTATTCCGAAAAAAGTACGTGGAGAATATTTTTTTAACTTATATAGCATGAAAATATTTTTTCGGGTTTTAACACCTAATTTTAATGAAGCATCCTATACATGTTTTCATGATTATTTTCAACAAAATAATTTTCTTTTAAAATTAAATGGCATTTTATGAAAACAAAATGATTTTGAAGAAGAAAGGATATTTTCCTCAAGAATTCGTTTCAAGTGTTTTATCAAAACTATTTTCTATCTAAGATGAAATTATTTAGAATGCTTATGTTTCAAGTATAATATCTATATGATTTAAATGGTTTCACTTTTCTTATGATGAAATGATATCCATTTTTTATATGGATTATGTTATGATGAGATGATGTTTATGAAACCCATTTTATTCTTTATTTTGTGATGAATGATTTATCTTTATGTAGTGGAACACATAAGAATGATTTCATTATGAGATGGGTGGGACCTATATCTCCCCCCAATGCATTTGGTAAAAATTTATATCTCATGAGATATACATGGATGGAACAGTAAGACAATCCGGTTCAGTGATAGGGGACTAGAATGAGGACTGAACTCAATTCAGAATAGGACTTTGTCCACTAAGATGGTCTTGGCAGCAATGCCTTGGCTAATATTGAAATCATATCATGTGCTTAATGGTTTTCTATAATTACATGTCTTCTTCCCATGATATTTTATCATGATTGATGTTCCATTATGATATATGCCTTACGTACTTCCATGATTTATGTCTTTGCTCAAGATTTTGATGTTTAGATTTTATGTTCAAGTTTCTGCTTTCAAATATTTATGGATTGATTTATGTTCTCTATGTTTACCCTTACTGAGCATTTGAGGTCATCCTTTTTAGGTTTTCTTTTCCCAGGGATATAAAGAATGGTTTTAGGTATGAAAACAAAATGAGAAGTTCTTTATGGGAGATGTTGAAGACCTTTCACCATGATTAGAAGATTATGTTCCAAGTTCCCAAAGACACTAATGTCTATGTATGTCAAGTACGGGTCTCTACACCATGTTTCTTCTCACACAGTTAGTGACATGGTTTAAAACTACACGGCGTGTAGTCAAGCACACGCCGTGTATTCAGGGTTTTTCCAGGTAATAGCACAAGAAACTGCACCGAAGACCAGAAAACACGGAAAAACAAACATAAAGGTTCCAAATTCCAATCCATGAGGGACCATACTCCCTGCGAACCAAAGCTTGGCATATCCTATATATCATATAAAAGGGAACAAGTCAATGATCCACCATGTTTCGATTTATGAGGGCCCCTAACACCTCAAGAACCAAAATTTGGCATTAATTTAAGCAAGGAACAATAAAAACAATTCCTCTATCAAACATCAGGGATTCTATCAAACCGTCTATCACAACAGCATACATAATCTACAAAAAGTCTATCACAATAACATGCAATCACAAATTCACCCTAGATGGCATGACAAGAATGCATGGTATGTGATTTATAACAAGTTTCTATATGATGCATGAGATGGGATACCCTTATCTCATCAGGTTGCGATAGAAATAGAACCGCAATAACAACAATTGAAAAAGCACAAAGCATGTGACTCAATCTAGGTGAAATCATATCAACTATAAAATCTCAAACCAAAAAACTAAAATAACGAGGTAGTTGGGTTTTTCCTGTACACGGGTTAGCTACTACCGGGCACAACTTATTACCAAGTACCGAATCTGTCCTATCCCTGGCTAAAGGGTCCAAATAGTAAATCATGAGAAAAGAATTCCTCTGATAATACTTTGTGACGTCCCCGTTCCGAAATCCACCCAGAGGCGCCCCGTACCCATTGGTCACATGGACTCAAGCACATTTCCCCAAACTTTAGAGGATGCCGACTAGCAGTGAGGGCCTTGGGTGTGATAGTGGGGATAATATGCCCTCATTGGTAGTGTACACAGTGGAAGTAAGAAAAACATGAAATAGTGGAAGTAGTAAATATCAAAAAACATTGTACAAGTATACAATAGAAGACTAAAACAATAAACCAATGGAGAACATATGTATATATGAAGTGATGCATGATACATATCTAGGAAAATAGCCAAACATGTCACAATGCTAGAAATACTAAAAGTACCAAAAAAAGTACAAAATAAAAGGTAA
The DNA here is from genome assembly GCA_963277665.1 of Viscum album. NCBI lineage: Eukaryota > Viridiplantae > Streptophyta > Magnoliopsida > Santalales > Viscaceae > Viscum > Viscum album. Next base: position 603,227,786 of record OY728123.1, read on the forward strand.
ACAACTCCTCAACATCGTAAGCCTAAGCTTGGTCCCATGCTCTCCTTCTCCAAAGCAATCAACTACTATAAGTCGATGGGCGCTTTCCCATGTCTATAACTGAAACAAAATAGTCTATTTTGGCCAAAAAGCCTAAATCAAACATGGTGTGAGACTAAATCCCAGTAGGCAACCACCCGGAGATCTGTGCATAACAGTCTGTGAGCATATGGCAGGTAATAGTACAGTAAGCAGTGAATAATAACAGTAAACAACATACAGTAATCAGCAAGCAGTAACATGATGATATACAAAAATAATCAATCCATAGAACAACAAGAAGCAGTTAAGAAAACAACTAACCACAACAGGAACCCCTCTGGGAGGTACTGGAATCCAACCCCTTGGGTCCTATACAAGAATTACCAACATCCCTCTCGGCAGTGCACTCAGCCTAACCCCTCTGGTTTCTCTATATGAAATACCAAGACTCTCTGGGGAAGCTCGCTCGGTCAATTCCACTTATAGTCTAGGGTAGTCAGGGACTCTCTGAGGAAGATCACGCGGTCTAACGCTCTTATAGCCCCAAGGTCTAGAATATCTCTGATAAAGCTCACTCTTTCAATTCCTCCTATAGTGTCAGGTCTATCACAGACTCTTTGAGGAAGCTCGCTCGGTCAATTCCTCCTCTAGCCTAGAATGGTTTAAGGTAATTCAAACAAGTAAAGACTCTATAAGGAATCTCATTTAGTCTAATCTCATATAGTCTATAATATCCAAGAATCTCTGGGAAGCTCACTTGTTCTATACCCTGTAGTCTATAATAACCAAGACACTCTAAGGAATCTCACTCGTTCTACCCTCTTGTAGTCTATAATATCCAAGACTCTCTGGGAAGCTCACTCTGTCTATCCCTTATAATGTATAGCACTAGGTTCTCACAATCTCGTGCCAGTTAGTGCATAATAATTCTATAGGTCCAATGTACACCTATAAAGCTACTTGGCTAACAATTCTATAGAACAACAAGTATGTCAAGTATATCATTCCATCCTATGGTCACAAGGCAAGGAAAACAGGTATAACGACCAAAGGCTAACAAAACACATAGGTCATAATATAAAAAAGGCATGGGAAAAACATCCAAGCATAAAAATTATCCCCAATCATGAACAAATTACCTCTACAAAATCATACATGTTAGGCAGGAAAATAACAGGGGGAAAATGGTAAACACGCAATACCCCGTTCACGGGTATTGGTGGAAATTGCACTTAAAACTAAAAGATTTCAAAAGTTAAGGCAACGAATACCGACCATGGTGCTAGGAGGTCAATATACTTGAACCACGAGGCTTTATTCTCCATAGAACAGTGTAGATCTACGAAAACACACAAAATGTTCAACCCATGATATCTCGAGAAAGAGGGAAAATGATGTAATGAAATTCAAGGGGAAGGAAGAGCTCACTGTTGTGGTTCTAACACAATCCACAGCGGTTGATTCGGCAAATAGACGGAGGCTCGGGTTCTCGGAGGATGTTCACGGTCGTCTGGATGCTCTCGGTCGAAGAACCTGGAGAAGAAGGTGTTTCTGACGATTAGGTGCGACCCCGGTCTGTTTAATGAATAAAAAAGAAAGTACACGGCGTGTACTTATGGGGTACATGGCGTGTAATTGGACTTTCCGTACTCCACTTTAAGCAGCCTCCACATCACCCCAACACACCGTGTGTGTGGCCTGGACATGACCAACACATGGCCTCGTGTGGCAACAAGGTACATGGCGTGTACATATAAAGTACACGACGTGTAATTTGAAAACATCCAGATTTTCCACTTTTTCTAAAAAATGACCAGAAAAGAAAAAACATACCTAAAATGATGATCCGGGTTCTTACAATATAAGAGGTTTGGAACTGGCTCAACAAATTTTATAGATATGAATGAAGGGATAACATTTCCACAACCTCAACCTTCTTCATATATTCCTCTAGGATTCTCCTCTACCATTAATAAAATTTTCATATATGTTACATAGTGTCTAATTCAGGAATTATGGTTAATATCCCTTTATAACAATAAACTCTAAACATTGAAATTTAAACACTTGATTTTATTTCGCATTCATTTTATATAATAATTTATATCCCATCATGTTAGAAACATGAATATTAATACATAAAATTTTATTACATTATCAGTCATTTCATATGAAATGTCTATATAAAAACACTTATCGTATAATACTATATGAGTGAGGGAATGGAAGAATTTATTTGATATCACTATGTAATATCCAATGATATACCCTTCCAAGTAATTTTTTATGCCCTTGTATCATAAATATAATAACTGAATACTTCCCTATATAATCTCATGTGATATGGACATAATTCATCCTATTTATAATGAGATTTAGTGTATGTCACTATTAATATTACATATAATCTAAAACCATGTAGCCATTTATCCATTTAACCGTAAATTTTATAATGTACAATAACATATAAACCATAATCTAATACTCATTTATAGATTATTCCAAAACAATTTTGGATGGATATCATCTATTAATCCATGTATCCTATCACATAAAATTATTTATGAATATATATCTAATGATCTCATTAGATAAAATAAAAATAATATTTTGAGAAACACTCTATTATTTAATAATCATAATCCCCATTTTTCCAATGTGTGGTCCCAAAATCCTTCTGAAAATTGAAAGTAATTATGAGTTATCTATGTCATAAATGTACGTAAAGAAAATACTCATGAAAAGTATCAATGTGTCTCAACCTGCAAAATTATTTGGAAAGATCATCATAAAACAAATGTATCTTGACTTTTTTAAATGGTGGAATCATATATATGTATATATATAATCCAATAAATGTATGTAAAGAAAATCTTCTATAAAATAATCAATTTTACTCAAGCTATAATTGTATATTGATTGATCTTTATCAAGAAAATGAATCTTGATTTTTTTTCAAACGGATGTATCTTGTATTGGTATATATATTATACAATAATCTCTTTTATCAATGCATTATGAAAGTAAGATATATGGATTATATCAGTGTAGTATAGTAAATAATATTTTTCTTGAATCTATATGTATAGACTATCCCTGTAAATGTAAACATCCTTCGAATTTAGCATAAAGAATACTAAAATAAAATTCACATTAAATAATATATATGAATATCACATGTTAATTTTCTAGTATTAGCTATGTTTTCCTTAAATAAATCTCAATTGATTACCCAAATTTTACACTTATCATAAGAGATGAAAAATATCATCTTTCTTAAAAAAGTCAAAGAAATGTAAAATAATAAACACATTGACACTATGATTAGCTCTTTCACAGGTTTGGAAGATGAAATTTAGGAAACTATTAATGTTATAATGAATGTTATATTATCTAGCATCGGGTATGGTGATTCAATAGGAAGTATGCTCCCCTAATATACCAAATATGAAGTATATAACACTCCATATAGTATACATGGTGTGTCATTGAGTAGAAATAACATGATTGTGTCTGAAGAGAAAATTCAATATTTTTATTTGAAATCATACCCATCGTAATCATTAAAATTATTTAAAACATCATTTATCCATAGAGAATATTAGTCAGAGAATAATTAAATTAATATATTCAATACATCAATTAATACTTAAAGAATGATTTATATTCAGATCCTATATGATATTATACTAAGGAAGCCTCATTTATATTTCAAATTAAGGGTTTTGTTATATTAATTATATCTCTATGTAATTCCTTCCATATTTATATGTAACTAAGCCATAAAACACCCCTCTAAATCCTTTAAAGATAAACAGCTACAAAAAATGTATATTTTAAGAATATTAAGCCTAACAATCACATTACTAATATTTGACTGTTTAAACAAGATTTCAAAAATCTTTACTTTATAATATCAAATGATACGATGTAAATAACATATATTGTCTACCTAGACATAGATATAATTCATCATAATTATGGTAGAACATTTCCAATTAAACGTTTCTTAGATATTACATTGGAAAAAATATATAAATCCTTACATTCAAATATTTCCTTCCAAATAACAGCCTAAAATCATTATGTATGTACTGTTACATTAACATTGAATATGAATAATTTAATTCTTTAGTTTTCAAACATTTAACCACTTTAAAAAATATCCTAGATTAACTTTTCTATATGTAATAAAGAACCTTTTATCCTTGTATTGTCTTCATACATGTTACAAAATTAGGATAATCATAACAATTTATATCTAAATCAGCATATTATTTACATATAAAAATATTAATAATAACAAATCCCGATAACATATAATAGAAAAATAATTTTAAAAATACAAAATGTTTATTTTGATCAATTATATATTTAATGTAACTAACAATATCCATATCCTTGTTAAAGAAACCACTTGGTCCATCATATTAATATACACTTCAAACATTAAGCACCAAAATATCTTCTATTCTAAAATCTTATAGAAATTTATAATAATTTTCTAATGTATAGTCATATTATATATCCATTCAAATCTAAAAATATATAGTTTGTAACCCTATTATTGGGTATGGGATCTCCATGAATTGTTTCATAGCAATTTCATGTATTATAGTAAATTGTATCTATGGGAAGAACATCCCATTCTTCCTTACACCATCATGTTTCACTGGCCTAGTTCCAAAATTAGACTATCAAATCTTGTTTTCCTGAAATGACTTTTTACCCTTCAATAAAATCAAAATACCATAAGATTAATGACATAGAAAATACTTCTCATCTTCCAACATATGAAAGTGATATTGGGGAGTAAATTATTAATGTAATTTCTAATTAATTTCTAAAACAATTCTTGATAATGAGGACATAATAAGTCACATTTTCTGATTATATCTCCTATTGTTCTTTAACCTACCTACATTATTATAATACTAATTTATATAAAGGGAAATAGTGATGCCATAAGTATACATATTAATTATCAATATAAAAAATATTTTAAAATCTCATGCGAATCCTTTTATAAATAACATTATACTTTATATCATCTTATTGAATAAAATTTATAATTGAATACATACGATGTTGTTTCTTGGATATGTTGAATTTACCTTATTTAATAAAAATTATTCATTTGTTTTGGTGACAATTTAGGGAGTTTATTTTAATAAGAGCATTCATCCATTTGATTAATCTCAAAATAATGTTTCATGATGATGATAACACTTTATCTATAATATCACATTTTACTATAGGAGTATCATGTTTCACATTCCATTATTATCAACTTTTATTAAAGGTACTTATTCTAAAATAAAAACCAAATTCAAATAAATCAACGTCATAAGTGGGTTTATATTCATATATGAAAATTAAGTGAGTCCAATTTATAGTTCCTATGACAACATAGTTATTTAGTTATATCACCATGGAAATCATAAAATATACAGTTCATTTATTGTTAAGTGGATAACATATTGAAAAAACTCATCATTTGGATTTTCCAAAATATATTCCTTTGGTATCTTATTCTAATTTTTGTATTCTAATTATGAATGACCCAAATATCATTCCAGATATGGGAATGTATTCCTATTAGGGCCACCCATTACATTTTTTACATGCAAAATATAATTCATGGGTAAAAAAAATTATCATGACCTACTATATTGGATGATCGTGGTCATGAATAGTGTTCACATCAGAAGGAATACAATAGTCAGGGTTTTCAAGTGGTTTTAAATATATCACTATATTATCTCAATTATTTCCTTTTCATGTATGCATGATTATAATTATTTAGTTTTGAATACCAATTCCTTCAACAAATATAGTATTTTCAAAACAATTTTGATTTCTAACTCTTTAAATAACACATAGCTTTTGTTAATAACATAAATTAAAATCCAACTATATTAAACATATAAAAATTCATTTCATTAAAATATTTCAAACAAAATTAATTTTAGGGTATAAAATCATATAAAGATCAATATATGGTATATCATGGTGTAATAGTTTTATGACCACTCATTTTTTAAATAAATCATAAGAATCCGAAAATGTCGAGAGTTTGACCAATGGTCACCCAACCCAGGGTTAAAAACACATTATATACCACAATTCTATCAATAATTTTATTACATAGTATGTAAAAAAATTAATTAAAGGAAAAGTCACGCTCCTAACTAATTTACAAGATAAAGATATGATTGGAGAAAACTAAATCAACTTTTATACCTAGCATGCATCTCCTTCAATGAATGTATGATAATTTAAGGAATTCCTATAAAAAATTTATTCTATATCATACATTAATTCATAATTTTAATAATTTTTATTTATAAATAAGTAAAACAATAATACTAAAATAAACTAATATTTCATTAATTTTAATATGGAATAACCTTTTAAACATTTCATAAAATAAAAAATTATAGAAAAATGTAATTATATAATCATTATTGACATTTAATAATTGAATAAATTTATACACTTTATATTAATTGATAATAATAAATCCATTATATTTTCATTATATATATCAATTTTCCCAATATATGATATATAATTGAAATTATATAATTTAATATTTTATATGAACAATTTTTATATTATATAATTATTTTTCATAATCAAAATACCAAATATTTTATAATAATTAAACCATGAACACATAAATTATCAACAATCATTTTCATATGAATCAAATATATTATCAAAATAAGACTTCAATTATACTATTTTAGATTAATTATTTTGACAACTCATTAATTAATGTAAATGATATTATATTTTTAACTTATATTTTAGTTTATAAACAATTCATAAAGTACATTGTAATTTTCAACATATAATATTTTATATCAAAACTTTTATCCAAGAAACATTTATTACAGTTATTTAATAAATTCCTAAAAACATTTAAAACTTAATTATAAATTAATTATATTAATTAAATTTAGAGAAAATTTTGAATTACAAAATACTGAAAAATGAAATTTTCAATATTTTTTTAATAATTTTTCAATTTTCAAAATCATTTAATAATTGAAGAAATTTTAATAATATTTCCATGTATATCATATTTGATAATAAATTATATATCATATGTTATGGTATAGTCATATACTTGTATATTCATTAATGATTCACACTCAATTGTCTACAAAAATATTACCGAGACCATATTTAAAAGTTAACAATAAGAATATAATTGCTCTAGATGTCATCTATGAGTTCCATCAATCCTATTTAATGATATCCTCTTTATTATAAACATGATAAAATGCCCTTTTTAGAAGCAAAAATAGTATAATCAACACTAAAATATTTTTCAATTGGCCCATATCTTATATTTTGATATTTTTAAATAGATATAATTTCATTTAACAATAAGCTACAATTTTATATATTGTGAATCAGGATCTCATAATTAATTTTTAAATACCATATAATTTTTTACTATGTATATAAAACTCCTTATATTATTTTATGATTTGAAATATGACATTAAATTTTTAATAATTTTAAAAATTATTTCATTGATCTATTGAAGCATGTAAAGGATTTTTAACCACTAAAATTGTTTATCGTGATCAAATAAAATTTATTAAGGTAAAAAAAATCAACTCCAAGATTATCCATGATATTGAAACTAATGAAAAACATAACCTATAATAAAAGGCATAAAATTTATTAATGATGGAATAACCTATAGTATAAAATCACACTATTGATTGAGTTAATTTAGAATAATTGAGTGGAATCATTACTCCAATGGTATACGTGGGTTGAGGAATCAACTATCATTTTCACAGGGTTCCTATTTTATCTGTGTTAAATTAGTACCTTGGGATTAAAGGGAGAAGGGTAAGGGATATTCAGAATTTATAAAGTCAATTTGATAAACTAGAATAATGGTATATCACATTGAAAATATCTAAATACTTTACATATTCCTAATGGATGATCTTGGAACATTTATATTAAATTATCAAATAATAAAATTGTATAACTATTGCATCATGGTTACAAACAATTTATAACACATAACCAATCTTTTTAATATTTAAATAATTTATTGGATTCTATATTAATGTCAAATAATAAATGATAGCCACGAATGGATGAAACCTAATTGTTAATTTATAATGGAAAAATAATATATATGATGTCACAACCCCTCCCTCCAAAGGTACCTCAATGGGCTAGAAATGAAGGAATATAGATAATGACTCCCAAATATCACCTTTTGTATGCCTCATGTTGGTAACTAGTAGTAAGGGAATAATATTCTCATATTTGGGAGGAATTAACCTCTATAACATACGACTGTGAGATAAAATAAATACCATAAAAAACTACAAGGAATAATAGAAAATAATTAAATCTAAACAATCCCTCAAATCACGAAGAATCTAAAAAATACATGAATCTCCAAATGAAATATCCCAAAATATGTTCTAAGGCGGAGAGAAAATAAAAATCTCTAATGATCGATATTTTAATTTAAATCACGGTATATATAGTTGTATAGAAAATATGAAAATATTATATATATATATATATATATATGTATATATATATATAAGTTGAGTAGAATAGTAATACCTAGTATGTTCATACCCCAAAAAACTCATGAACATTTGAAAAGGGTAGAAAAATACACCTGTGAGAAGACAAAAGGACCAAAGGCACCTAAATAGGTCAACAACATATCTCATCATCAACATGACATGATAACCATATAATGTATTCATTTTTAATAATATATTAAGAATAATAACTTTTAATGGGTACCCTGCACAACTTTTTCATTGGTTTTCAGCTCTCGCAGTCTTATATCATAATTCATAGCACTTATATCCCATCTGTACTATCACATAACCTTACACCCAAAGGCCCTTAGGCCAACACATCACATCTCACCCAAATATACATAGTCCATCACATCACATCTGACCCAAATATACCTAGTCCATAACATCACATATTTTCAATGGCCACCAAGGACATCACACCAAATCTTTTCTAAAAGATATCTAGGCCATCACATGACACAACTCCAGAACCGTATAATCAAAAAATAGAGTATCATAAAAATTAATGATTATAACCTCATTTACTCATTAAAAAATTCAATATCACCTCCCTTAAGCACCTTAACACCTGACAATCTTCATTACTAGTGAACTTTCAAATTCTAGATATCACATCATATGCATTCAAATATCACATAAAATTGATGACCAGGACCATTCGGTATTGATCCCTCCATCCATGCCATCATAGTTTTGGAAAAAACCCCTATAAAATTTGGGTTTCATAACATAGTTCTCAACATAGGAGCGGTGCATATTGAAATCATAGGGGAATATATAATTTATATATAATAACCACATGCAGAAACACAACCAAAGTTATTTTAATAAGAAAAATGTCCCAAATCATACATCTCTAAAATGACACAATCTTTTCTACTTTATCTTCTACCTCTAAATGAAAAACTCCACAAAACAAACCACACCATAATCCATAATCCACATTCCACATTTCATTTAAGGTAAGGAAAATTTATATAATTTCCATTAACAACCAATTTCATTTTTCCATATCCTTCATTACATGTTAATAATTAATTACTTCCAACAAACATCTCATCTGAAATATAATTTTAATTATACATTCTAAACCATAAAATTAAAATTCATCATTTAAATTTTAATTCATGTACTATCAAGAAACTCGAATAGAAAAATACAACAAAACAACCCATCCCCCTCATGAAAAAAGCCCCACATTTCACCATTTCACATCACAACCTCTTTTCAGATCTCCAATTACACCCATCACATCCATATATCATCAAATAAACCCTACACATCATAACTACACATGGAAAAAACATTAAAAAAAACAAAGAAACAAATCTTAGCCTAAATTGTTTTTATAAATCTAGTTAATGGGATTCATTAAGATCACATTTTCTTTTTTGCATGGGTTTATTATAAAAAATTTCAATATTTTACAAGGGAAACCATTTTTTATACATATATAAGTAATTTTACACCTATTAATGGTGATATAATGAAATAAAACTCTCAAGGGTTCCATAAAAATATCAATTTCAATATAAAAAGGTTATTAATCGCTATTATTTTCATTATGTATTCAACAATATATAGTCTCAGAAATGCTAATATCAAAAGTGGTAACATATGTTATATATTACATATCCTCTTAAATTTCATTAATCCAATTTTATTATATTTATTTTTTGGTGAAAACCATACACCTGAAGGGAAAAAAACATCACAATCCTACCCGAACAATAAATGAGAAAAGTTGAAGGATCCACTAGCATAACAAAGATTTCTAGATTTATGTACAAGGTCATAAAAAAGAAGACAAACCCCATGAATCACAATGAATAGAAAAATATATCAACTAATTGAAAAATATATAATATCATTCCCTTAAAAAAACTATAACCATCACCCCCTTGACTATATCCTCCTCTAGAAGAAGAGATGGTAGAAAATAGACTGAACGAAAGAATGAAACACAAATTGAACCACCAAAGATACATCTTCCATGTATAGGGATGAAATAAAATGGAAAGTCACTAGAATAACTCATATGGATTCACTTGGGTCCACCAATAACAATGATAAACTATAAAATAATTTTTTAAATGGATTTTGGATTTTATACCCATTTTTTAAAACCAAATAATATGGTGTAGCCTACGTCAGAATGAAAGAGAATTAATTAAGTGGAACTAGACCCCAAAATAGTGTAAGAGACCATTCTATAGTGAGGATTATAAAAGAATAATATTATAAACATAGTGTGTTCCATTCCATAGGTCTAAAAAATAAGGGATGAGACCATAATGTAATAAGAAACACCATGCCACATACTGAAACAACTGAGAATGAGGCAACACTACAGCACAGTTCCACAATGTAGCTACGCAAAAAAATGGAACCACAGGACTCTCCCCTCTAGGAAATCATGTTGTGGAAGTTACAAATTCAACAGTTATGCTGAATTTTTCATAACCACCAAACACCACCCCATGGATATATATAGCCACCTCTCTCTATATGTCTTAGAACTAACCCATTGAGAAAAGGATTACACCATAGTCATACACAATGTTGCTTCCATGATAAAAATAGAAGATCCACCAAAACACATCATCCACCCCTAAATAGTAAAATAATATTATCCATGATTTTACATACCTCCTCCATTACACATACCAAGACACCCCTTCATAGAATCCTCCTGATCAAAAATCTATATTCCACCACTTCATTTTTCCCTCAAAAAATTCCTGGAACTTATACCAAACACCTTCACCAATTTAATTACCAGAAAATTAGTGGTATTTTAGGTTGGTACTATCGTATAATATAAGTCTCAAACTATTGTCACCCTAAATAATAAAAAAAAATCCTTTAATGGAAAGAGGAAAAAGTCAAAAAAAACTATCCTAGAAGATACCTATCAAGGATATCGTTACAATTGAACACTAAAACCAACAAAACACACTAATTTAAGTAAAAAACTCTCATAAAAAATTTCAATCAACAGTATCTTTTACTGATGCCTCAAGATGTAACTTCCCTATATAACCATCCAAACTACCATATCATCCTCCACACAACCCAAACAAAAAAAATCCAAATCCATCATTATAAGTCCCTATGAACATATGTAAAGGAATTATATGTTCCATATAAGGATATTGACCAATTTGGGTGGCACTAACTCACCCAAATATTTTCATTATGTTCCATAGTATAATTTACCATGAATAGAAACTAGGTTTTCCCCACATTTCATGGTCGAAGCTTTAATACACATCGCATTTACAAGTAAAGAAACATTTCATAACCCAACAAATATCACCCAAAACATCAATAAGATAAAAAAAAACAAAAAAAAACAAAAAAAATCATGGTATATGGAACACATTTGTTTTTCTCTCTATTAATTACTCTTTTCTAGGCCACCATGCATCCACAACACATGAACTAAAGGAATTGTCCATCCATGTTGTTGTTTCTCTCAATGATCATGGATATTTACTAGATGATTAAGAAACTTTCATCCACCGAAATCTTTAACACTCCCCATTCAATGACATGGTAACTATCATGAAGATATCGATGGAGCTGAGAGATTTGGATAATTTCCTAGATCCTTCCTAACCATGTTGGGAGTGCTAACCAATAAGAAATCTCTCCAACACACCCCAATACTTTTAAGGGATGGAAAAACTAATTCAATGGATTAATCCTCCTACCCAACATCCACTACCCATGTTATTGAGAAACCCTTCAGGAAAAGTGGTCTCCAACCACAAATTTCATGACCCTACTCATGTAATTGTCATTAGACTTATTCCATTATTATTCAAACTTCAACTCTCATGAACTATATGAAATTTCAATATCGTGATTAGAACCAAACGAGGGCTAAGAACTAGGGTCTCAATAACATTGTTTCAACATAAAAGTAAACTAGATGATTGAATATAAAAATCCTCAAATGGGGTCATAATGAGGGATGATTGATAGCTGTTTTAAAAGAAAACTCGACAAGTTGAATGTTCTTAGATCATGATCCACTAAAGTCCAAGATGAATTTCAATAATATATCCTAAATAATATGAATATTCTACTCTATCTACACATATGAATGAGTGTTGAAAGACATGTTTCAGTGTCACTGATTCCCAAACACATGCATCAATACTATCCAAAATTACTAGGCTAAATGAGCATTCTCATCCAAGATGATAGACCACAAAACTCCATGTATCCACACAACCTCCATCATGTGTCTCCTTTTCAATACATTCATGGTTCCGAACATTCCTTCACTAGGAATTGAGATGATTTCATTATTGGATACACAATCACCCAAATAGTATCACATTCCACCAAATCCAAATGTTACCCTATGATGAATTCCATCAATATTTAATCCAAAATTTTTCCAAGGAAATCCAATGGATGCATCAGACCACCATGAACATGATATAATACTGTTACCTAATGGAAGACCAAATACTGATCCAAAAACTCTTCAACCACCCATTTCTTCCAAGGTCACCTAAACTACATTTTCATGAAATGGAATATCATAGATAATACTTGGTGTACTAAAAATGGTCTAATATGAAACTTAGAAATGAATCCCTCGTGAATATTCATTGGATCAAATAGCTTCCATGAGTCATCATAATGTTTTGACCAGCCAATGAACATTCCTCCTAAGTGTCCACATGACCACCATGATCGTACATAACCCCATAATGAATGTCTCCACTTCGATCCACCACTATGCTACAAATTATAGAATAAAAAATCATAATTTTAAATAATAAACAACCTTCATAAACCACCCTTTCAGTATGGTACAAGGGTTACAAATCCTCAATTTCCATACACGCATCTTCAAACTCCTAAACAAAATACTTTCATGAAATCCTACTCAACATGTTATCCAAAAACGTTATCTTTTCTATGTTGTATGGGATATCAAAGTCATAATCCATAAGAAACTCAATCCACCTCCACTACCAAAATTTTTGATCACATTGAGAAAATACAGACATCAATATCCTTGATCTCTGAAGACCAAAAATCATTATTCAATTATGAAATTTCTCCACAATTATGACGTAAAAAAATACTAACTCCTGATCATCATGGAATATTTATTATTGTGGGGGAATAATTTATTATAATGATAAGAAATCACTACCTTCTAGAACAAAAACAAAAATCCCAATCCCAGATTGGAAGAATCAGAAAACAAATCAAGAATCTCCATTTTCATTAGAAACTAATGAACTGAATCATTGTCAATATCCCCTTCAGGGATTCAAACATGGTGGACATTGATTAGTCTAGATAAAATCATTTTTCGTCCTTGTAAATGTTTGCAAAGGGTATACTATCAATATGAAATAAGAAATCAACCATTATTAATATCCTACAATACCAAAAAATCTATAAATGTGTTCCGCATTCTTGGGTGGTGGGGAAGAAAAAGTGGCCTCATTTTTTTTGGGTGGATGACTATACCAAAATTTGATGCCAAATTCTCATGGAAAAACACCTATCATGTAAAAAACATAAATTCTGAAAACATTACATAAAACTAGTGGCATCATAGATCTTGAAAGATGGCTATGAGAGTATCAGTTTGATCATCCTATATCTTCGAGTATATCAAAATTTCAAATATGAGCACTACAAAATACTGGTCTAGGAAATCTTGAAATATAGATTTCTTAATCTGAGTGAATTGATATGGTGTGTCTGTAACATCAAACAGTTTGACCGTGAAATATATGAACCAATACATACATCAAATGGTTGTCTTGCTGATATCACCATTTCCCAAACCCAACTAGTGATACCCAGTCCATAGATCAATTTTAGAGAACCAACTATATCCTCTCAATTTATTGAGAATGTCATCTATCCTTCAAATATGGTAATGATTATTGATCATCACTTAATCAAATGTTTTTAATTATATACATAGTCTCATACTTCCATCCAAATTCTTGAATAATAACAATGGAGAACCCCACGATGCTATACTAGACCAGATGAAACCCCCTTTCCTCAGACAATCTATCAACATCCTCAACACCCCCATTTTAGGGGGTTTCATCTGATGAGGAGCCATTGAAATCAAAGAAGTAACGAGATGCAGGTCTAACATGAATATGATATCATTTGAGGGGGTATCATAACAACCTCCATAGGGAAAATATTTAGAAAATCACCAATAACCAAGGGAGCCTCCACAATTCTAGCATATACTAATTCCATAGGTAGGTCATATAATAAATAAATAATTAACCCCATGTAATGACCCATACATTTAATAATAAAAATTACTATTGATATAATTAATTGTATTACTATGTAAAATGTATATATAACATATAAAAATCGTTGGATTTATGATTTTGGATTTCTAAATATCATTGAGATATGTTCTCATTTCAAATATAGCTGTTTAAATATGATCAAATGATTAATATAAATATAGGGCATTAAAAATGAAATTTACTTAGACAAAGGAAGCGATGGCCTCATCTAATAGAATTACCCCATTCGAAGCCCATTTTTCGGAGCCCCGAAAGGAGGTGGAATAATTGGGCATCACACTTAACCATGTCCAAGAAGAGCTTCAACACATTCAGCTCAAACAGAACCACCTACGAGAGAAGTGGTAGATATTACCACCCGAGCGATGTTATCCAAGCCACCCGAAGTGTATATCACCATCACACACCTTACCCTTAGGACTTATGTGGGAGTCATAAGGGTTTATGTAAAAAGACCATAGTATTATGGTCATGTACATTATTATTTTATATATTATAGAATATACATTAATTTTATTATTGTTACTTTGCAAATAGTATTAAAGCACATATAGTATTTTTAGTTAATATTCAATTAAGAAATATATGATGATGAATTAATGGATTTTTGAATTAAATAATATTTTAATAAAATGTTATTAATAAAATACATTTTATTAATATATTATTATAAAAATTTTCATGAATACAAATGTAATTTTTATTTTGGTTTGAAACCTGTTTTTCTCAAAAACTCATAAATTTTGGAAAAATGTCGATTTTTATTTTAAATGAAAAAATTACATATTTAGAGAATTATTTAGAATAAATTTATATTATTTTTGGAATCATGATTTCAAAATTATTGAATGGTGAATTTTTCGTAATTTTCTGAGATAGTCGAATTTTTGGGTAAAAATTTAATACTATTTAATTATATAATGTGTTTTATGACATCATAATGGCCGAATAGTGATGTAATAAAATAAAATAAATGTTTTTTTCAGACAATATATTTTTTAACTTTAAAATAATGTGATTTTAGGTTTTTTTGTTTAGTTTACAATGATTTAGTGGATCCTCCAGGACATGTAAATCATTTTAAGATTTAAAATGATTTCTTTGAGAGTGTGACTAACCTCAACATAAGAAAGGCTCATATTCTAATAATTTATGATATTGGACTTATAATATAATTTTTTTCACTCCCCTCTAGCAAAAACCATGCGAAAAACCCATGGATTGGTTTATGTTTCTAATTAGTTTAATGTGTCGTGTCAAAAACCTAAATAATAAATAATTACATCCATTTTCATATATAAACCCACCCATGATCCCACTTCCTCTTCACTAAAAGCCATTTAAGCTAGAACTACTCATTCCCTACTCTCTATATAATCCTCACAAGGTTCACCAATCTCCCAAAAATCCTCTCCCAAGCCCCTCCCAAACCTTTAGGATCACACTTCTACGTAAGGGATTTCTTCCTTTCTTATTTTGTCCAAATTTCATAATTTTTTATGCCCTTTTATTTTAAATTAAAATTTTTATATTATGATTTAGTACCTCACCCATACTACCATCCTTATTTTTAATAGATGAGATACCCCTTTTTCACTCATTAATGCCTCTCATGTAAACCCACTTCCATGCAGATATATCGTAAGGAATTTATCTCTCCTCATTTACCTTCAAGCAATTCTTTTGTATTATGAATCCAATCTCTATTACATATGATGGCCCATGTATCTATATGAATCCCGTACTTTCCATTTCTTGTAAAGATTATGTGAAACCCATTTCACTATCATCAACCATTTTTTTGAATTCTTATGTAACATTGTTGTGCTGCTGTTATTACTCTGCGATTTTCCAAACCAAATTCATTTTGAAGGGAATACCATGACCATTTCTCAATAAAGGGTATTCAAATTTATGCACATTTACGTATTTATTACATAGTTTCATGTATTTATTCCACATTACTTTATCAGAGAATAAATGATGATGTTTAATTAATCTATGTTATATGATCCATGTGGCACACTAATGCATGTATTGAAATGAATAAGAACAGTGCACCCTAAAAGTGGTCCAATGAATTGGGTAGAGATTAGTATAATGATATTTCAAGTGAAATTATTTTTTAATCATTCTAAATCATGTGAAATGATGGTTTAATCATGAATAATGTTCAATTGACCTTATATTTTTCTAATATCATGTAAAATGTTGTGGACACATTTCCATTTTTTTGATAATCATACTACATCATGCCTTTATGTTCATGTTTCTCTTATTCTACATTGTTTGGAATATTTTATAAAATTTATTTTATTCATGATGTTACAAATTTTTACTCCCTTAATGGGATTTATAGCTCATCCATTTATTATTCATGTCCTTATGTTATCCCTTGCAATGCTATGTATGAAGGAATGATATGGTCATGTGAAAGATGTTTTCAATAAGATGGTTGATTTTATGTTTTAAGTTGTTTTGTAATGTTACTAAGCCCCAAATACACTAGAACTATGTATATTATTTGTTGTATCAATTGAAGGATTTATGTATTTAATTATGTTTACGTGTGAAATAAAGGGCAGGGTGGTTATAGTTGGTATCAGAGGATAGGATTAGTTATTTTTGGGATTGGGAATAAAATACCCCAGTGAAAGCCTCAGGGATAAGACTAAGTATTATAAAACATCCCTAAATTTTGGTGATTATTTATTAAGTTAATTATCATGAAAATTATTTACTGTCTGGATACAAGAAGGAAGTGGCAGCTCTAACACATATTTATCTAGGGGTAAAACCCGAAAACACTGATTTGAGCTGGACTTGAGTAGGAACTGGTGCATGATAAGAGGCATTGATGCACTATTGTTTACGAAACTCTCCAGGGATATGATTTGGTAAATTCATAAGAATATTACGATCCATTATTAAGGGAATAAAAAAATTCTTCAAAGAGTATATGTGGGGATGTATGTCATGGATAACATAGATTGAAGCCTATAAATTCATTAGTTAAGGAAATAAAAGTAATTTATATGTCATCCATTTTTGTCTCTGGACAACCCTTTATGTGTTACCCCTAACATTCATTTTATTTCAGCAAATGGTCATTAATATGAGGACTCGAGCTAACAACTGATGTGAAGATCAATATGATGACTATTCTAATTAGATGTCCAATCTGATGGGAGTGGGAATCAAGAACTCTATCACTATAATCACTAAGACAACACAAGTTTTTAATAGAAACATGGGGAAAGTCTAAAATTTCACCCCATAAGAAATGAACAAGTCAGAATCGGGAGATGCATAAGACAAATGCATCTTAATTTTAATGGACCATCTGATCCCTTTATAATAGAACAATGTATCAAATCCATGGAGGAGATCTTCTCCATCCTTCAATGATCCGAACAAGAGATCGTACTTCTTGATTATTATCATATTTAGGGTGAAGCTGATCAATGGTGTACATTGATAAATAATATGAACCCTTAGGAGGATATTGAGGTGTAGGAATGAATGGATTTATAGAAAATATTGTACGAAAAATATTTTTCTTCGAACCCTCTGACTTAAGATAGAAGGTACTTCCTTGCCCTTAAGAAGATAGACAATGTGTCCATTGGAGCGTATGAGGAAAAAATTACAAGGCTTTCACAATACACCACTAGCTTTGTCATTACCCATTAATGGAAGCTTTACTGTTTCTTTGGTGTGCAGAAACCTAGCCAGCAGAATGCCCTAGCAATCTATGACTTTAATAGCTATTGGTAAATTGTTTGATGTTTTGTTAAGTTTAAAATAGGGATTGGGGAATCTCTTGGGTATCATGGGGATAATAAGTTTAAGTTGAAATTTAATTTGGTCAGTCTGATGTATAAATACAACAGTGATAATAAAATCTTGAACCCCACTTTCCAAAGGTGTGGAAAGAAGCTCCTAAGAAATTTCCAGAAAGGGTTGAGGAAATATTATAGGTGTGGAAGGGAAGGGAACCAAGCCATTAACTAACAACAAGAGAAACCCACAAATACGACAAAGAAGAGGAACATCTATTTCACCATTAATGTGTGGATCATTGCTTAAACCACAAAAAACCGTGGAACTTTACAAACCATTTCTCTAGGACAAGGGTTTTCAGAGGCAACTAAAAACCTCCAAGGCAGCAAGTTTGAGCTTTTACCATCACTACCGTTGAAGTCAAACCCAACAATGAAGTGGTGACAGGTATGATACTTATTCATTCAATAATTGAGATTGTACTTTTTGATTTTGGTTCAACACATTGTTTTATATCCCAAAAGAATAGTATATCAATCCCAACACCCCCACAAATCCTAGAAGTGAAGATGTCGATGGGTACGCAAAATGGGGAAATCATTGCATCCCTTGAATATAAATCCTCCCCTATCATAATTTGTGGATTTTACTTCCCATAGAACATTTTCATACTCTCTTTTTTGGATATTAATGAAATTATTGGCATGGATTTGATTTAATTATATAGATCCAACATAAATTTCTATGAGATGGAAATTACTCTCAATATGGAAAATCACCCCTAATCCATTACAAGTTCAAGGTGGAAGATGAATCTTCTTTAGAACCATCATATCATGCGTGAATATTAATCCCATATGAGCATGCATATTTGTCTCAGATAATTGAGTATAAGGAAGAAACCATCCATTGAAACATGCCTATTGGGAGGGAATTTGTTGAAGTGTTTCTTGAGGAATTTCCTAGTCTTCCTAAAATAAAAGATATTGAATTATCAATTGATTTAATTCTTGTGGAATTTCCAATATCAAAGAATCTATATAAAATGTCTAGTTTAGAGAAATAGGAGCTGAAGAGTCAACTACAAGAGAATATGGGAAAAGGTTTTGTATGCCCTAGTGCTTCAGCAGGGGTGCACTAGTCCTCTTCATCAAGAAGAAGGATGGGTCAATGCACCATTATATTGCTTATCATGAGTTAAAAAAATTCAAGAAAAAGAGAATGTATCCACTGACATGAGTTGATGAATTTTTCAATCAGCTGCATGGAGAAAAATACATCTCCATGGTTGATCTACAATCAATATATTATCACGTAAGGGCAAACAAAGAGGATATTCACAAGACTTCTTTTTATACAAGATATAGGCACTATGAATTCATAGTAGTGCCTTTCAGACGCACTAATTCTAGAGAAATCATCATGGACATGAAGAATATAGTATTTAGAGATTACCATGACAAATTTTTGGTACTCTTTATAGACGATATTCTAATATACTCCAAATACTAGGTGGAGAATGAGGATCATCTAAGCACTGTATTAGAAACATTGTGAAAGCAGAATCTCTATACAAAGTACCTCAAGTGGGAGTTTTGGTTGAAGGAGTGATCATTCTTCATTCATATCATCACAAACAATGGGATATCTGCGGATCCCTCCAAGACAACGACAACTATGAGAAGGATAAGGAAAAAATTGGTAATGAATATCCATATTTTTATGGGATTAGCTGGATATTATCACCAATTTGTGAGAAATGTATCATGATTGTCCAATACTCTTTCCAAGATAACTCAGAAAGGAGTAATGTTTTATTTGACTGATGAATGCAAAGAGAGTTTCAAATATTTGAAAAGGATGATTGTCATGAAGCTCGTGCTCACATTACCAACAATTGGATATTTTTTTTGTTGTATTCAGTGATGCATTGAAGATGTTCTTGGGTTTTGGGTTGATGAAAAATGAAAAAGTCATTGCCTATGCTTCAAGGCAATTGAAAGTACATGAGAAAAATTATCCAACACAAGATCTGGAGTTGGCTGTTGTAATATTATCTTTGAATATATGGTGACATTACCTTTTGGGAGAGAATATGAAATATAAAAAAACCACAAAATCCATAGGTATATATTAACATTGAATGAGATGAACATGCTCCAAAGAAGATGGTTTGATCTGATCAAAGACTATGAATACTCAACACATTACCACCTTGTGAAAGATAACATTGTTGATTGTGCTCTAAGTATAAATGTCACAACAATTCTATAATTGATGAGAATTGAAAAGGATCCAATATTTGTAGATTTGATGAAGACGGACATGGTAATCATAAAGAAGGGATCATCATCAATCCTTTCGCAAATGATTTCTCAACCATATCTTTTGGAATGGTTAAATTACTATCAAATGGATTATGTGGGAATTCAAGAAAAAAGTGGAAACTATAAGAAAAGGGAAATCCATGGAGTTCAATGACAATGAAGAAGGAGTTGTGAGATTTGGGTCAAGAATATGGGTTCTATAAGGTCCGATGTTAAATAATTAACTTTTGGATAGTGAATATACTTCAAAATTATCAATTCATCTAGGAAACAGAAAGACTTATCGAGATATCCAAGAGAATTATTGGTGGGATAAAATGAATGAGAAGATCACTGATTATAAATAAAAGTTCCTGGAATGTCAGTAAGTGAAGGCTGAGAGACAGAAGTCTAAGGTGATGATGTAACCATTACCGATACCCACATGGAAATGGTAGAACATCACCATGGAATTTGTCACTGGAAATCCGAATACATCCAAAGGAAACAATTCTATATAGCTTGTTATAGATTGTCTTAAAAGACTACACATTTCATAGTAATTTGATATGATTTCTCATTGGATAAACTACAACGGATATAAATCAGTGATGGGGTAATTCTACTTGGGTTACCACTATCGATTATATCCGATCAGTATCAACGATTCTACTCTATGTTTTGGAAAAGTCTCCAACATGAAATGGATACAGTGAAGAACATTAGTACGAATTATCATCCTTAAACTGATGGCCAATCTGAGTGGAAAATCCAAACAACTGAGGACATGTTGAGAGTATTATCAATGGAATTAAATGGAGATGGAATCAAAATCTCCCTTTAGTTGAGTTCTCTTACAACAATATTTTCTACTCAAGCATCCAAATGGATTATTATGAATCCCATTATTGGAAGAGGTGCAGAAGACCGACTTGTTGGGATGATGATGGGGAGCAAAAACTTCTAGGTCCAGAAATGGTCGATGAAATGGTGGAGAAGGTTAAGACCATCCAACATCTCACTACCACTAAACATGGCAAAGGCAGCGCAACCCTTTATCAGTGCTAAACAGAAAGCACTGATAATGGGGTATGCCTTTATCAGCGCTATATAAAAGCGCTGATAAAACATACATTTATAAGCGCTTTTAATGAGCACTGATAAAGGTTCTGTCGCTTTTTATTTAATAACCCTAACAGGTCATCCTTGCTTGCATGCGGTCAAGCTCTCACGGAAGCTGAACCAGGCCCCTCGCAGCGTGACCTCGTCCTCCTCCTTCCTCCTCCTTCCTCCTCCTCATCCTCCTCGTCCTCCTCCTTCTCCGTGGCCACCACCACCTCTGCCCCCACTCCTGCTACCGCGACTGCCTCTCCCTCTGCCGCCTCCACCCTCGCTGCCGCGACCACCGCCGCCTCTGCCGCGACTGCCGCCTCCGCCTCTACCGCCACCTCCACCCTCGCTGCCACGACTGTCGCCGCCTCTTCCTGCTCCTCCTCATGCTCTCAAGGTGGGAGGTGAGTTCCATGGATGGTATTCCCTTGGTATATTATTTATATATTGTGTGTGTGAGGACCAAATAGTGAATATAGATTTGAGATAGGAATGATAACATATCTTGAGCCTAATTCCAGTAAGGATTTCCATAATAGATAGTGTGGTCTTAATGTGATTATGATTATGTCTAGGGATGTGATTCATAATTAGTGATGAGTGTCGAAATAAGAGATTTTATTGGTATTTAGCAACACAAGTGGGTTGTTTGTGAATGATGTGGAATTGGATACCCTATAGGTTCCATAGGGATATCTTGACTCTAAGATGAAGTATATGGTAAATGGTTAGTTATGATGGTTCACATGTGTGAGAGGTCTACCAAGGTTATGTGTGATGACTTCTATGGATAACCAACCATTGTTTTCAATTTTTTTAGTTTTACTTACCATGGGCGGTATGTTCTACGCCTTCGAGTTGAATATTTATGTACGAGATACAAAGGAAATAGTTTTTAATCTTATGGTTATATGGATTCCCAAATATTATCCCAATGGAAAAGATGATGGATCCATATTAATTTTCATCACATAGCATAATCTCATAGTTATATGATTAGACAAAGATGAACGCATAATACAAAACATATCTCCTAGTATGTTTGTCACATATACGAATAAATAAACTAGAAAAAACATGCTACAAAGCATGAGGGTACCATTAAATACTTACATTGGTTAACTTGTTTTAGAAATTGTTTATCTTCATTCGTGCCTTGTACTTGCACCCATGAATTTGAAGGTGAGTATGCGTACACGATAGTTGACCTCTTTAGAGAAGAGTTTCTGGAAGAGTATAAGAGACATGAAGCAATGAAGATCATTAGAGTGTTGGAGAAAATGTGGTTGCTACATACAATGTGGCAATCGGCTTTTTCAACGTGGCCTATGTTACAACTTGCAGGTATTCTAACTTAGGCCATGTTGCACAAGACGATTTCCACAATGAATAGCAAGATCTTCATTTATTTATGTCTCTTATACACTTCTAGAAACTCTTCTCTAAGAAGGTCAACTATCGTGTACGCATACTCACCTTCAAATTAATGGGTGCAAGTACAAGGCACAGATGAAGATAAACAATTTCTAAAACAAGTTGACCTATGTAAGTATTTAATGGTACCTTTATGCTTTTTAGCATGTTTTCTTCTAATTTATTTATATGTATATGTGACAGACATACTAGGTGATATGTTTTGTATTATGGGTTTATCAGGAGTCTGTATGATTTCCTGTTTCCACATTTCATTTTAAATAGCATGTTATAATTATATATTTACTGTACCCTAATGGCTCAAATAATCAGGCATATTGTAGATGTTTCTAGAATGCTGTAGGATTCTTTTTCCCCAATGGTAGTACATTTTTAGGATGTTTTCACTGATGACATATAAAATTTACTTCTTAATAAAGAGATAAACTTTATAATCTAGTTAGTTTTGGGAGAAAATTCAGTTTCTATCACAATTTCTAAAATAACACCAAAAGAGCATCAGTTGTTTGAAATGGAATTTGGTGATATAGAATATAATGGTTTAATATTGCATAGTACTTTACCATGGGGTTTTATAGTTCTCTAAAATAGAAGGTTGATTGGTATTTATTATTTTTTTGGACTATTGGAGATTGAACCTGATGAGAGTCATGAATATGTATCCTCATCCACACATTGATAGTCACATTGATCATCTATGAGGTTCTATGATCTTCTCCAAGATAGATGTGACATTAGGATAACATTAGATGAGTTGGACATTGATGGACCTACCAGGGACTGCTTTTAGGAGTAGTTATGGCCTGTATGATTTTTTAGCGATGATTTTTGGTTTAACTAATGCATTAGTTGTATTAAGGGACTTGATGAATAGGATATTTCGTCCTTTTTAGGATCAGTTTTTAGTAGTTTTTTTTCAATTAAATATTAGTGTACACCCAACCCATAGTTGATCTTTACCAACATCTTATCATCATCTTGAGTACATTGAGATAACATCATATTTATTACTATTTTATCATGTTACTCATTGGTTTCCTCTTGTTCGCATGTCATGTATTTTCTAAGGCATCATTCAGTCTTGGTAAGACTAACTTGGAATAAATTTGATATATGTCAGATTAAATCAGGTATCTTATACATACACGATGTTCACCCTACTGGACACACCATGTATATGGATTTCACATGTGTTTAAAGGAATTTGTACCATGATTTGTTTTTATAAAACCCAAAAAATGCTACCTAATTAATTAAAACATAATATTAGGAAAGTTCTCGAGATCGATCCCATTAAGATGATGAATATGAATAAAGAATGGATGAATGCCAATCGGTGTACAAAAGAGTATGAGGATGGCGTGAAAGAGTTTATCAAGTTTGAAGAAGATCATGCATGTGACCCTTCTCAAATCCTTTGACCGTGTTTACGCTGTTGTTATTCAGGACAAAGTAGTCTAGAGGAGTTGGAAGAACACCTGATCTGTCACGGAATAGATCGAAGTTATACATGTTGGAATAAACATGGGGAAAAATGAAATGTAGGTAGTGACTCAGAGAACACGACATTTTATAAATCATCTAAAATGATTAGAAGCATGAACAGTGAAGACGATCGTATGGAGGGTGTGATTACAAATGTGAATGATGATGAAGATCGTATTGAGGAAATGAAAAGGACAGTTGAAGATGAACTTCGTGATTGCCCAAAATTGTTTGATAAGTTAAAGAGTTTTGCAAAAACGTAATTGTATGCTGGTTGCACTAAATATACAACATTGTCAGCCGTATTGAAGCTGTATAATTTGAAAGCAGGCAACGGGTGGAGTGACGCCAGTTTTACGGAACTACTTGCTCTCCTGAATGACATGCTCCCAGAAGATAATGAACTCCCAAGACGAACATATGATGACAAACGATTGCTACGATTGATTGGTATGATCTCTAAAAGAATACATGCTCGCTCGAATGACTGTATATTGTTTCGCGAGGACCAAAAATCACTTAAAGAATGCCCAAAGTGTGGTGTTTCCTGATACAAGAAAGATGATTCTAGTCCTACGAATGTTGTATGGTACTTTCTAATAATTCCTAGGTTTAGATGCCTATATGGAAGTGGGGATACTGCAAGACAATTGACATGGCATGCAGATACATGAATTAAAGATGGGAAACTACATCACCATGTAGACTCTCCTCAGTGGAAGAGAATTGATCATGAGTATCCGGAATTTGGGAACGAGCCGAGAAACCTTCGTCTCACGTTATCTACAGATGGAGTGAATCCTTTTTGTTTTCAAAGCAGTAGTCACAGTACCTGGCTGGTTATGTTGGTAAATTATAATTTATCATCGTGGTTATGCATGAAACGAAAATACATCATGTTATCTATTATTATATCAGGACCAAAACAACCGGGTAATGATATTGATGTTTATTTGGCCCCATTGATCGAGGATTTGAAAATATTGTGGGATTCAGGTGTTACGATGTATGATGATTACAAAAATGAACATTTCACTTTGAAAGCCATGTTGTACGGGACGATAAATGAATTTCATGCTTATGGAAATTTGTCAGGATAAAGCATTAAAGGAACTCAACGGTCGGTATCCCGTTTGCGAACAAGGTACACAGTCAATTAGGTTGAAACATTCATCTAAAACCGTGTTTCTAGGACATCGCAGATTTCGACCCCGACGACATAAGTAACGATCTTGGACGACATCATTCGACGGAAGTTCAGAGGAATGTACATCACCGTCTCCACTAACAGGTGATCAATTTTTTGAGAAAGTGAAAGATGTGGACACTACTTTTGGTAAACCGTTTTCAAAAAACCTTACAAAAACTGGTTGGAAAAGGAGATCAGTTTTTTTTGAATTACCATACTGGAATTGTCTGTATGTCAGACATTTTCTTGATGTTATGCATGTTGAAAAAAATGTATGTGATAGTGTCATTGGCACGTTTCTAAATGCACCTGGAAAAACAAAGTATGGATTTAAGGCTAGATTGGACATGGTTGAGATGGGAATACGAGAAGAGTTGGCACCAGTGAAGGGTGAAAAAAATCATTTCTTCCTCCTTCTTCTTACACTCTTTCTAGGAAAGAGAGATATCTGTTTTTCAACTTATTGAATGATTTAAATGTTCCAGAGGGGTATTGATCAAATATCAAGAACATCATGTCAATGGGAGATTTAAAATTAAAGGGTCTGACATCACATGACTGCCATGTTTTGATGCAAGATCTAATTTCTATAGATTTATGTTGCAATTTTTCCAAGAATGTATGTCATACATTAACGAAGCTCTATTTCTTCTTCAATGCTATATGTAGAAAAGTTATAGACCCGGTGAAATTGCCAACTATGGAAAGAGAAACTGTCGTCATATTATGTGAATTGGAAATGTTCTTCCCACCAACATTTTTTGATATGATGGTTCATTTTATGGTTCATTTTGTGATAGACATTCAACTATGTGGTCCTGTACATTATAGATGGATGTACCCCCATTGAACGGTATATGACGATTTTGAAAGGGTATGTTAAAAACAGAATTCGGCCAGAGGGTTGTATTGTGGAGCAATATATTGTTGAGGAAGCTGTTGAATTTTGTACCGAATACCTGTCTGGTGTGGAAATCATTGTCCTAATGAAATCTCGTCACACTGAGTGGCTTGACGGTGAAGGAATTTCTGGAAGAGAGGTTGTCACAATCAATATTTCAGATCGGGAGCAGGCCTACCTTTACGTTTTGCATAACAGTTTCCACGTTGACCCATATGTTCAAAACCACAATGAAATTATTAGGCATCTGAATCCTTCTAGGGCTGAAAAATGGATATCAGATACACATAATCGACAGTTTATAGGATGATTTTGAGACCATATTTTTAATCAGTTAGATGAAAATCCAGACTAAATTTCAGAACGACTTCGATGGTTGGCCGGAGGAGCAAGTGTGTACGTATTATCTTACAATGCTTATGCAGTTAACAGTTATACATTCTATTCTAATGAACATGATAAAGACAGTACCATGCAGAATAGTGGGGTTACACTTGTGGCTGAGGCGATGCATGTTTCCAGTGCTAACGACAAAAATCCAATTTATGCGAATATGTCATACTTTGGCATCATCAAACGAATATGGGAGTTGGATTATACGAAATTCAAGGTGCCTATTTTTCAATGAAAGTGGGATGATAACAGGACTGTTGTTAAAATAGATGAATTAGGTTTCGTGATAGTTGATTTCGGTAAGGAAGGGGAGAAAGACAAACCATTTATAATGGCACCACATGCAGTACAAGTATTTTATGTTCCAGACCCCGCAAACTGAAATTGGTCAATTGTTCTGTTATCGACCAAAACAACTGAAGGGTCAGATGAAAGTTCAACGAAGGTTGACCCTTTTATAGGGACTTCACAATAATTTCGCAGTGGTCCAAATGTAGACGGCGTTTTGTATGTCAGAGGAGACCACAATGAAGGAATTTACATAGTCGATAGAGGAGTCAAATCACTTCAGCCTTTAAAGAAAAAAAGAGAGTACAATAATCAAGTTATTTGTTTATTGTAACATACTATTAGGTCCACAAGGCTGAATACCCTGAGAGGGGGGGTGAATCATGGTATGACTAATTTAAAAATAAAGCCCGTTCTGATATTGTTTCACTGTTAAGAAAAACACTCTTGTCTCTTTTCCTGTTGCACAATATAAATAGAAAGTAAAGCAAGCACATGACACATCAATTTTACTTGGTTCACCGCTAAGGGATATGTCCAAGGAGATTACGCCGACAGGTTGCCGGTCGTTCCAAATTCCACTATACTTCACTAGCTGTGGATACAATGGTTCTGGCTAGATCACTTCTATGCCCAGGCTCACTGCCTTTACAAAGTTTAGGGTCAGCTCACTGCTTTCCCAAGGGTCACTCCCTATTTCTCTCTCTCTCTGGCTCACTGCCGGTGGAGAGGATCACCTACTACCTCTTCCTAAGCTCACTGCTCTGTGAAGGGATTCACTCACAGTTTATAGACCTGTAGGTCTCTTCATTTTCAAGAAACAATGCATCTTCAACTGTTGATAGATGCTCTATTGAAGTCCAACTTTCATCCACTGATGAATACCTCTTTTCCTCTGAACACAGGGAAATTCCTTTGGGAAACACCTTCGTAAAGCACCCTACATCGCGAAGCTCCCAATTTCGTGAAGCTCAAACAAGCCTTCACGAAGCTCCTTCTTTTCGTGAAGCACTTTCGCGAAGCACTTTCGCGAAGCTCAATTAGTCGAAAAGCAACGTCCCTCGTGAAACTGACTAAGCCAACATGGAGCTCGCAGGTTTCGTAGAGCTACAATAGCCGCCACAAATCTCCTCTTTCGCGAAGCACACTGGCTCTGCGAACCACCTTCGCAAATCAAGAGAAAAGTATTATCTCTGAAAATTATCTCTTCTTCTCTCGAGGGGGTCGACCTCTATTTATAGGCGATTCCACCGACCCTCGAACCTTCTGGGTGAAGTCAACGCCACGTCTTCTCAAATCGCGAATCTCCAAAGTTTCTGACGTAATTCTGTCCAAATCGCGAAGCACCACGACAATTTTCCGTTCGTGGAGCTTGACGTAGTCACGAAGCATTACCATCAACATTCTTTCGTGCCTTCGCCGCGAAGCTCCCTCGCAAAGCCCTTCACCACTGCTATGCGCTTCAACTCTACCGTTCGCGAAGCTTTGACGTAATCGCGAATCATCACCGCCTCCATTTTTCTGGCCTTCGTGAAATCCAATCCATACATCCTATCTCTGTGGAATTCATGCCTTTCCCATATTAAATTATGCTCTTCATGGAAATCCTATTTCCACGATGCTCACCAACACTGGGAAACGGCACCACCTTGTACTGCTCTTTTGTACAGCCTCCAGATCGTCCTTTCCTTTGTCATCATTCTTTGTCAATATGGATTGTCAACAATTTCTAGAGAACTTGACAATTCTCCATGGAAACATTCTTTTTCAACAAACACAATCAACCCAAAAATACTGCAATGTTACCTTGAGGGATTTTTGCCCAATACATACATCGTGTTACGTTATGTTATTATATGTTTGATACTGTTTTTATGTAATCTAAATTAAATAGTAAACCACTTCTGCAGATAATGACTTATGCACCTAGTGATGCACCCAATCTCGAGGCACAAAAGGTCTCTCAACCAGCATCTAGTGGTCCCACTGCAGAGCAACAACAGGTTTCTCAACCAAATTCTGGTGGTCCTAGTGCAGAGCAACAACAGGTTTCTCATCCTGTTTTTATTGGTCCTAGCGCTGAGGTACAACAGGTTTCTAAACCTGTTGTTGCTGGTCCCATTTCCAATGCTATCACTCCGGGGGAAGATATTGATGACACTTTTGAGGAAATGGTAGGAAATGAAACCCTGAAATCGCAAAAATAAAACAAGATCATTGTAGTTTGACAATGTTGGCCAAAATCCTTAAGGAAAAAGAAAAAGGGATCAAATTTGAAGTGGGATGGAATAAGAGAGGCCAACATGTTAACCCCAACAAATACATCTTTAGTAGATACATTGGAATCATCACTCGGCAACGCGTGCCGATTGATGTACAGTTGTGGCACCATGTTGTCACCGGGCCGAAGACACTAATGTGGGAAGAGATTACGGTAACATTATGATATCATTTTTGTAATTTATTAAAATAAAATAAAATACCAAAACATTGAATTACTCTTCATCATCCATTGCAGAGTGCATTTATAGTAGATGTCTCGCACAATGAATATGTAATTATTGTTGCAGGAAGGATTCATAGAGGCTTCCGCACAATTTTAATGAAATATCATCTTAAAGATGCAGAAGGGAAATCCATGCCGCACCCACCTCCTCTTTACGCACAGTTGATATCCCAAGGAGCATGGGATGCGTTTAGAAACCATCCTGGGGAGCATACTTTTCAGGTACATTGTGTGGGGTAATACATTGTTTGACGTTTGGTTGTATTCATCACTCTGATTGACAGTTTTTTATTTATGAAATAACTACTGAGTGCTGAAAATAAAAAACGTGCAACAGAACCAGCGTACCCTTACCGTAAAGCAAGGATGGGGTACACTGAACTTGAGAAAAAATTGGTATGTCTTTTAAATCTACCCTACTACTAGTATGTGACATAAAACAACACCATAACCATGTATCTCTGTTTATATGCAGATTGATGAATCGAAATAGAAAGCCATATCTATCCCACACCATTTGCAATGGAAGGAGGCTCGTGTAAATAAAGAGGGGACATTGATAGAAGAAAACACACCAAAAGTGTGGGAAACATGTGTAAGTATGACATAATATAAATTTGAGTTTCTTTAAATCGCTATTACATTACAATAACTACTTATTTTTCTATATTTTCTATCTGAAATAGTCACAAGAATCAACAAAATCTGCACTAGATTCAGACATACTTTCAGCAGCCTTGAAGCGGCCAGAAAAGTATGGCCGCGTCAGAGGTGCGGGTTTTGGGGTGACACCCCGAACATATTTTCAAAAACAAAAACAAGAGGAGGATCAAAATGAAAAAATGGAAAAGTTGCAAGAACAATAATCTATTTTTCAAGAAGAATTAAAATACCAGAGAGAGATGATTGAAAAATTGACTGGGGAGAGGCAAAGAGAAGAAACAACTCAACAATAACCCATGCATGACGATCTCGCCCCACCCCCCACTAGCTTTGAGGCGAACCATTCCCCTAAAATACCTGACTTAGATGAGGTAATTAATGTTTTAATAATTATTTCTGTGAAATGTGATTTATATAGACACTGATACCTTTCTTGTACTAATATTCCATCAGGTGAAAATGACTGTGATTTATATTTATCAACTCCCACCTATCGCCTTTTAGCGAGGTCTACGGTGTTCAATACACAAAACGATATGCTACACAACACACAGCTTCCAAAAGATCATCTTAGAGTGTCAATTAACATAGCTAATGAGCCGAGAGACGAGCTACCTATTCCAAATGATGATGAAGACATTCATACGGTTGAAAAAGATATTGGAACAATCATCGCATGGCCGGCAGTTCTTGTAAAAAAACATGTCGACAAAAAGGTATTCATTTCTTATTTATTTTTCAAGATGGAACTTTAACATTTAATGAAAAAAGGTCTGAACCGATGACTGTTAATACATAATGACAAAGACTATGGGGTGAAATGAAATATCAGCTCAAAACTATCTCAAGGATCAACCAAACGATTGAAATGGTCTACTGAGAGCACCTTCAACCCACCCATTCTATATCCACAGTTAATATCATTGTAGGCTCATGTGGATACAATGTTGAAAGACGACAGTACTCACATAGTTTCTTTCAAAAAAGATATGTATGGAGAGGACATATCAGATTTCATTAGTGCTGAAAATGTAAATTAACTCCTCAAGAATGAATGGATAGGCGCCTCAGTTGTAAATGTATACATGAGGTAAGTTTTCATGATTTGATTTTACAAAAGCTGATATACTCTGATAATTTTGACTAAATACATTTTATATTTCTCACAGATGTATATATGAAGAATAATTGAAGAGATTTCCCCATGAACAAAAATTTGGACTTGTTAGTCCTCACACCACATCTTAAAAATAAGAAATAGATTCTGTTAAAGAGGCTGCAATAATGTCTTCCCTGCTCAAATCGTTTGAAAACAAAATTACGGATGACAGACTCTTTTTAAAACCAACGATGCAGGGGTAAAACTCTACAATTTAATCATATCAACAATATTCTCATTTCGTTCTTTAATTATTCCTTTTTGTATTTTTAGGGAGCATTGGATGCTGATTGTAGTCAATTTGGATACTCTAAAGATTTATTTTCTGGATTTAATGCATGGATATCCAACAAACCGACCACGCATGATTGCGTTTATTAATTTCTAATTCACTAGATCCCACATTTTAAAACTAAACATCTAGTTATATAATTTATGTTAACTTTTAATGAGGATTCTGTTATGATAGGGTGGTGCATCAATATCGTCCAATGCATGGAATGAATCTAAGGCATTAGGATGAGAACACCTACAAGATCTACAACTGGAAAAGTATCCGGGTATATATAATAACATTTCACTATCCAAACACATCTCAAAACAAATTACTTATTGTTGTCAATATTTCTATAGTGTCCAAAACAAAAAAACGGAAAGGACTGTGGTTATTATGTTTGTAAATTTATGAAAGATATCATATTTCACCAACAAACTAGCATCCCTAATGAGGTATTTTCGAAAATAATTACGAGTTCATCTAAAATATTTATTAATCCTTTGTGTATTTATATTATTTCAGTACTACCATGGCTGTCGCAAAAACTCATATTCATAAGATGATATACATGTGTTTAGAAACGAATGGGAAACATAACTGATGGAAGATTGTACACAAATGGGATGAAGGTGAATTCATACCAATTATTTTATCTATATATGATCATTGATTATCCTCCAACATTCTTTGGTGAATTGAGAATGCCCCGATGTATTGAAATCTTAATTTATTACTCAATGATTTCTATCCTCGGATTCATATTATTGATCTTTGAACAAATCAATATTGAAGTAAGGCATGATGGTGTGCAGTGTGTATGGGGTGAACGACGAAACCACAGAGGATCAAAAAAATCCATTTTCTGTATCTCGTTTGTTTGAACTTGTATTTTAGCACATGTGTTGTTGTTTGACTTGCACAATTATTTCTAGGTAGATGCATGAGATAATCAGTATCGTTGAGGGATTTTTTTGGAACCAAAATATGTGTCCCAGGATAATTCAAGTAAGGGAAAGGCTGGTTGAGATGAAATCCAAGCTCAAACGACCAGAACATCATCAAAAGAATCAACCCTGTGATGCACCATCATGTAGAATCTGGTCCTTGTGATGTTTTGAGGTTTTTATGGAAGGTATGGGGAGTCTGATAAGCCCCATATCCACCATAAATAATTTTTATAGATAGCTCCACATGTTTTTTGTGCCTCGTTCCTCTTTACAAGGATCACACCATTCACATGGTCCATCTTAGCACGTATGTACAATTCATCCCGTTGATACTCTTGGAAGAACCTGAGAATCTGACAATGCATAAGCCCCACAAGACCCATACTCATCCAACCAAGAGCATTCCTAGTGTGAAGGGATGCTAACCATGGATAATACCCACAACATACCTCTTTTAAATATATGGGTTTTGATCCTTTTATTCTAAATAGGGTACGTAGGAAGCCTCCATGAGGTTAAATCCCGACCAATGGTAAACCATGGTGACCCCCTCACAGGGGTACACCTTCTCTTATTTTCTCTCGTGTATTTCCCTTAGTGGAGTCCGAATAATTCATCAAAAGGAGAAACCTTACCTGTAGAGACCCGATGCCGGACGTACATGGACATTACATTACTTTTGCGGAATACATAGTACATAACAAAAAACACACACACAAGGATCATAATAGTTTAGTGTATTTGGAAACTCGGAATATAATCTTCTAATCGTGGTGAATGATCTTCAACATCTCCTATAAAGATCTTCCATTTTTTTACCTAAAACCTTTCTTTATATCCTGGGGAAAAGAAAACATAAAAGGGTGAGCTCAAATTCTCAGTAAGGGTAAACAAAAGAAATATCAATCACATCATATTCATAAGAACATAAAATTTTGGAAATCTTAACCTACAAAAGAGAGCATAATTTTATAACATGGGATAAATCATAGTAGTGAAATGAAATCCCAATAATCATAACATAAAACATGAAACTTTGTGGAATACACACATAATCATAGAGAATCATTTCTTATTAGTCAAGACTCATTGCCAAGACTATCTTAGTGGACAAAGTCCCTTTTTGAACCGATTTCACTCCTCGTTTCAGTCCTGTTTCACTGAACCGGTATAACCTACAGTTCCAGCCATGTATATCTCATGAGATATAAAATATTTACCCAATGCATTGGAGGGAGATATAGGTCCCACCCATCTCATAATTATACCATTCTTATGTGTGCCACAAAATCATAAATCATACATCATAGCATAACCCATGAAATAAAATGGGATTCTTAAACATCATGCCATCATAACATAATTTATAAAAAATTGATATTATTTCATCATAAGAAAATTTAACCCATTTAAATCATAGAGAAATTTTACTTGAAACATACACATATGAAATAATGTCCTCTTAGATGTAAAATAGTTTTGACAAAACACATGAAATGAATTCTTGAGGAAAGTATCCTTTCTTCTTTAAATTCGTGTTCTTTTCACAAAATTACATGAAATTTCAAAAGATAAGGGTTTTATTGAAAATAATCATGCAATCTTGTAGAGGAAGATTCTTGAAAATGAGGCGTTATGAAACCGTAAAAATCTGTTCACACCGTATAAGTTAAAAATAACATTCTCCTCATACTTTTGTTGGAAAAGTCAAAAAGTACCTTATATGGTAACCAAAGGAAAGATTCCATTCATACAATGTGGTAAAAAGTGAATAAAGGGTAAAAATGACTTTAAACATCCATGTAAGAATGGTAAACATTTTATGAAAGCATTTTTTGAAAACATGGTCATGGATGATAAAGGTAACCCCAGTAAATACTTACGTATAAGCAATCTCAGATAAAAATGAGATTGAAAATTTATCCTTTTCCTTAGGTCCGATTTGCTTTATAAGTGTCCAAAACTCCTGTATAATGGTTTAAATAATTTCATTGACTTATTCCCGAATCATACTCATTGTTATGATATCATATATGGTTCACTTATGACTTTATATTACCCGTTCTTTTGTAAATTCCATGTTAAAGAGCGTTTTGGGTAAAATTGTTTCATTTATCGTCCGTGTTTTGACTTGTAATTATTCATATGAT
Organism: Viscum album; assembly: GCA_963277665.1. Taxonomy (NCBI): domain Eukaryota; kingdom Viridiplantae; phylum Streptophyta; class Magnoliopsida; order Santalales; family Viscaceae; genus Viscum; species Viscum album. Next base: position 603,263,330 of record OY728123.1, read on the forward strand.
TACTTAGATCATGATTAATTAATTCCAGAATATAAAACATGATTTATATATAATATATATTTAGAATATACATATATATAATAAACCAGTAAATGGAAATAAATACACCGTTCATGGAGACGGTAGGCCGAACGTATGCATGAACGCTGTTTTCGTTTCCTTATTGAGTTTAATGGAATTAAGTAGATGACATACACATATATAAAAATAAATACAGTATCATTATTATGTCATATATTTCATGATTACTTATTATATACACTTTATAATCATTCATGAATGGTTAAAGTGGAGAATGAATCTCATCGCGTCGTGGAGACGGTAGTCCGTACGTACGCACGAGCGATGATATCGTTCTCATGATCGTGGGACTATATTGGAGTGTATGTATACTATTTAAGAATAAATATCACTTTAAAATAATCATATATAGTTATTATTTACACCATTATACCCATCCAAGTATGGTGGTGGTGGAAAATAGATTACACCACGGCGTGGAGACGGCATTCCGTACGTACGCACGCGTGGTGATTTCTTTTTCCGTTGGATGGATAGATGGTGAAATAGGGTTGTTTAATACTTATAATAAAATATCAGTATATGAGTGATACTGATGTTATTACCTAATAATGAAACAACTAATGAAAAAGAAGTGGAAGAAGAAATAAAGATGAAACAATCGGTAACAGACATTACCTCTTCTTTGAAGTGTTTCTTTGAGACCTCCTTTTAGGGCACTAAAATTGGTCTTTGAGGAAGAACAGAACCTCTAGGATGTTTCTAGGGAAGTGGGGAAGAGAATTTGGCAGGGGTTGTCTAATCTTGAAGGGTCAATGTTGTGTGAGGAAGAGATGGAGGAGGTGCCCTTTTATAAGGGAGGAGAGGGGCTCCTTTGGAAAACTAAAAATATTATTTTATTATAAAGTCATAGTCGGTTTTAAATAGCTCCAAATTGATTTATTTCGAATCTAAGGTGGTGATGGATCCCAAGACTCTCATCCAATATAATTTATACAAGTTTAGGTTCCTATTTTAACCTTATCATTTAGATTTAACATTAAGTTAAATAATTTTACTTTTACCATGTCTTCTTGTGTTCTTACAATATAAGGTTAATAAACATACTATAACAAGACAAACGAACCCCAAGTTGTTTATTATTAATATATATAACCTTATATAAGTCATTTGGCTGAACCATAGATTTTTAGGAATAAAATAACAATTAATAATATAATATTTGTTTTAAAAACTATTTTATGTCAATTTTGACCCTATTTGGTAATCGATTTTTGTGAAAATCATAACAGAATTATTAGCACGAAAACAATTTATTAAATCAATACTAACATGTCATATTAACCTAGAAAATTAGTGGAATTCATAAAAAGTCTCAAATTATATTTATTTGGGTATTTATAATATCAATTATTCTAATTTTTCACTATTATGGTAATTACTGCATCATCATTGTGTCATAAATAAATTAAATTATTTAATGTCTAAAAATTATAAATAAAATATCATTATGTAAGAAATATTATTATCTCTCTAATGAATATTTACAATCGAGTTTATCTTATGTATAACCCTATATTATAAATGTTTTATTAAATAAACTTTGATTTTAACTCTTTTAACTATTCTTTGAAATAAATATTAATAAATGTCCTAATCTAATCCATGTGGTCCTAAATGGTCATAGTTTTTTCCTAAGGTTGTTTTTGGTCGAATTACACTTATCCAATATAATTAGGACATGTGTTAGAGTAATAATAATATCATTTTTACCCTTAATTAGCCTATTTACTTTTAACCGTGATAAAAAAAGTAAAAAGTTACTATTCACCAAAAATTATTTTAATCTCATTGAACCACACTGTACTTACTGACATCAACCGTGTCTCTCGGATTTTTGAAATTCCACTCACATAAGTGGTAAAATTATGTTTTATGAAAAATTCATTTTTTTACAACCACTTAGTGGTTTCACTATTCATCAAAAAATGAAAGTTTCCAGATAAATACCAAAAATTAGGCCTAAGATATATTTGATATTATGAACTCAAAAATGATGTCTATTTTACCAAATTCAAAACATATCAATTACATTAACTAATTTAAAAATTAATTCCCGTCGTCAAAACAAATGGCGTGTTTTTAAGAGATAATAACTATCAAAAGATTGACACTTGTTTATAACTTGTTTAAATGTGAAATTAATCCAATGACCAACATTGTATTAAATTGTAAAAATATATTCTAAATATACTTTAAAACCAATCAAATTAATAATTTATCACTATTAATTATTTTGATTAAAAAAGTTGTTTTTAAATAAAATTTAGTAATTTTCCCTATTCATCAGAATATGAAAGTTCTCCGAAAAGTACCAAAAAATCACCTTAGGCTAAATTTGATATTCTGAATCCAAAAATGAAGTCCATTTTGAGAGCAAAAATTTATAAACATGGTTATTACTATTCACAACGGCAAGTTTTAATAATGTTTTAATAGTATATCGTTGTTTAATGAAACTCGGTATTGCGTACTACACACGCTATCGAGGAAGGATGTGATTGCGTGTAATGCAAGGAAAGTCAAGGATGCGTGTTGTGCAAGCTCCTTTTGGTGTAGCATACAAAACAAGACATTAATGAAATTAAAAAGAAAATTTTTCATAAAATCTCGGGGTATTACATTCTATCCCCCTTAAAATGAATTTCGCCCTCGAAATTTTTTCGGGGTTATAAATGGTTTACTATTCAAAATTTTATTTGATAGAAACCCACATCATAAAAAGGAATACCAAAACCAATTTTTTTAAAAAAATGTATGAAACGTAACGGTTACCCAAATAAACTAATCACTGGGTTTCCACATAGGTGAAAATATGGATATGGAAGAGAAATCTTACCATCATGTTCTGATGGAGAGTGGTAGAGAACATGGCTATGGAAAATCCAGCAATCACAAAGCCATAAATTTGTGATGATCTAAGGTACCATCTGATTTATCAGATATAAGAGCACTGGGAAAACATTTTTGGTTTTCAAGATCGTTTCCCTAAAGTTGATGAAATTGGAATTAGAAGAAATACTTTCATGATTTCGGTATAGTCTCACCGTTGGCTGTTCTTTGGACAATTTCCACTTCATCTCTTAATGAAATGAAGTTGAATTTGTCATTCGTGATGTGTTAGCAGATCATGTGATAGAATGATGGGTCATTCCATCTGTCTCAAACAAAAGGTTAGAATAGTTAAAAAAAAAAATACATAAGTCCATCTATAGTGAGATTAATGATATATGGTTCCTAAAATGGACTTATACTTCATATATCATACTGCTTAATATAATAAAACTAGTTTCTACTAAACATGGACTTCCTGTAGGCCAGTGGTAGGCGATAAAGGCCAGTCGCACTTCAGTTGAGGGTTCGATTCCCATGGCCTTGTCCGACGCGATGGGCTGTCGCTCGTCCTGCAGTTTTTCCTTTTTATAAAACTATATTACTATAACATCCCATCAATAATATCGAAAAAACTTCTATCCTTAATCAATACTAACTTATGTACAACATAATCCATTCCAATCTTTAGGCTTATCCATAATACTGCAGTCCACTCTCATAATAGAGTGAAAACGATTACCAGAGATTTAATACCATAATTGATCCCCATATATCATAAGATATGTCTTGTTGGTCACATTCCAAACATTCAAAGGCCTTAATCATGTATTCTCTTGAATACCCATTGAACCTTAGTGAAAACATGAATGCAGTTAAAAGTTAACACTTTCCACGTATCAAAATCCTCAAAATTCTATATATTCAAACCATGATATCACATAGTCCTTATATCAATCATGAGCTCATGAATACTGTCAAATATTTCATTTTCTCATTTTCCCTTCATTATGAGCATATCATCTTTTTTCCAAAAATATCTCAATCACTTTCCATGGTTACCGGTACCATAAAATTATTGAAAACCACAGTAGACCAATACATAAATATTCCAATATTCCATGATACTATATACACCATTATTTTTTAATCCCATTACATAAACACTTAATCATTCCACCACATCGTTATCATATTCAACATCGCAAATAGTGATCGCATGTGACTTCCCTTTGTCCTTTTACTTATGTGGTTGCTCATGTCGATCATCACTAACCCTTGGATTATGGAATTTATTAGCATAATTCCCCATTTCCTTGCACTTGAAGCATTGAAGTGTTGGTGGTGCGTTCTCTACATTCTTTTCTTTATTCCCATCATTAGAAACCATTTTTCCATTACTTCGACACTCAGCAGCTCGATGACCTTCTTTTCCACACTTAAAACATTTTCTAGTCCCTTTAAGACAATCTCCACCATGCTTCTTTCCACACTTTGAGCATAAGGAAACATTCATCTTCTTTTCACCATTATTATTATGAGATTACTTCATTGAACTCCATCTTTCATTTCTTGTCAAAACTATGAGATGGATAAGTAACACCAACTTCCATTTCTACCTTGATAGGATAATGTCCAATTTGTTCATAGCTACTGATGTCTCATATAGCTAATGCCCTTCTAAGATTTGGTTTTATGCCACTGAAGAATCGATCAACTTTACTTTCAGGTTGGATGATAAATACAGATGCATACCTTGCAAGCCTTGTAAAATTCGATTTGTATATACCAACAGATTCATCATCCTTTTTCTTTAGTTCAAGAAACTCCTTCTCCATCTTTGTTCGAAGAATACGAGGGATGTACTTATTGAAAAATACGCTCATGAACTCGTCCCATTCCATGGACTCAATTTCATATCTTTGCCTCGTATTCTTGATATGATTCCACAATTGATCAGCTTCACCTTCAAAACGATATACTGCTAAGATGACTTTATCATGTTCAGAACATTGAAGAACTGAAAATATCTTTTCGGTGGTACCGATCCAATGTTCAGCAACAAGTGGATCAGAAGACCCACTGATATAAGGTGGACATTGCCTCATGAAGGACTCAATAGAATATTGTTCCCTTCTCTGCTCATTTGGATGTCTAGAAGGATTCATAGCTTGTGTAAGTATAGAAATAAGATTTTTAACTCCATATCCCATAACATTTGTTTGTTCAGGAGGAAAATCATTTCATTTTCCATTGCATTGATCAACACATTTCCTTCGGGTCCAACCATCGTCTAAAACCCAAAAAAAATAGTGTGAGAGGCAAAAATCATGCTAGGGAAAACAACATAATATAGGGGGAGTACCTTTAATATCTAACATCTTAGGTTTAATTCTATGATTGTTAGCGCAATTCTAGGACTATAGCCTATACATATACTTAACCTTAGGGACATCCCTAAACATACCTTAGAAATATCTCTAGGGATCTCACTAAAGTTCTCGCATCCTAGTTTCCAAAGGTTGACTAAACCTTTCCTCTGATACCAACTGTAGAGACCCGAAGCCTGACGTACATGGACATTACATTACATTTGCGGAATACTTAGTACATAACAAAAAACACACGCACAAGGATCATAATAGTTTAGTGTCTTTGGAAATTCGGAATATAATCTTCTAATCGTGGTGAAAGATCTTCAACATCTCCCATAAAGATCTTCCCTTTTTTTACCTAAAACCTTTCTTTATATCCTGGGGAAAAGAAAACATAAAAGGGTGAGCTCAAATGCTCAGTAAGGGTAAACAAAAGAAATATCAATCACATCATATTCATAAGAACATAACATTTTGGAAAACTTAACCTGAAAAAATAGAGCATAATTTCATAACATGGGATAAATCATAGTAGTGAAATGAAATCACAATAATCATAACATAAAACATGAAAAATTGTGTCATACACATATAATCATATAGAATCATTTCTTATTAGTCAAGACTCATTGCCAAGACTATCTTAGTGGACAAAGTCCCTTTCTGAACCGAGTTCACTCCTCGTTTCAGTCGTGTTTCACTGAACCGGTATAACCTACCATTCCAGCCATGTCTATCACATGAGATATAAAATCTTTACCCAATAAATTGGAGGGAGATATAGGTCCCACCCATATCATAATGATACCATTATTATGTGTTCCACAAAATCATAAATCATACATCATAGCATACCCATGAAATAAAATGGGATTCTTAATCATCATTCCATCATAACAAAATCTATAAACAATTGATATCATTTCATCATAAGAAAATTGAATCCATTTAAATCATAGAGAAATTTTACTTGAAACATAAACATATGAAATAATGTCATCTTAGATGTAAAATAGTTTTGACAAAACACTTGAAATGAATTCTTGAGGAAAATATACTTTCTTCTTTATATTCATGTTCTTTTCAAAAAATTCCATGAAATTTTAAAAGATAAGGGTTTTATTGAAAATAATAATGCAGTATTGTAGAGGAAGCTTCTTGAAAATGAGGCGTTATGAAACCGTAAAAATCCATTCACACCGTATAAGTTAAAAAAAACATTCTCCTCGTACTTTTGTTGGAAAAGTCAAAAAGTACCTTATATGGTAACCAAAGGAAGGATTCCATTCATACAATGTGGTAAAAAGTAAATAAAGGGTAAAAATGACTTTAATCATCCATGGAAGAATGTTAAACATTTTATGAAAGCATTTTTTGAAAACATGGTCATGGATGATAAACGTAACCCCAGTAAATACTTACGTATAAGCAATCTCGGATAAAAATGAGATTGAAAATTTATCCCTTACCTTAGGTCCGATTTGCTTCGTAAGTGTCCAAACCTCATGTATAATGGTTTAAATAATGTCATTGACTTATTCCAGAATCATACTCATTGTTATGATATCATATATGGTTCACTTATGACTTTATATTACCCGTTCTTTTGTAAATTCCATGTTAAAGAGTGTTTTGGGTAAAATTGTTTCATTTGTCGTCCGTGTTTTGACTTGAAATTATTAATATGTTTACTTAGATAATGATTAATTAATTCCGCAATATAAAACATGATTTATATCTAATATATATTCAGAATATAAATATACATAATAAATTAGTAAATGGAAGGAAATACACCGTTCATGGAGACGGTAGGCCGTACGTACGCATGAACGCTCTTTTCGTTTCCTTATTGAGTTGAATGGAATTAAGTAGATGACATACACATATATACAAACAAATCTAGTATCATTATTATGTCATATATTTCATGATTAATTATTATTTACACATTATAATCATTCATGAATGGTTAAAGTGGAGAATGAATCTCATCGCGTCGTGGAGACGGTAGTCCGTACGTACGCACGAGCGATGATATCATTCTCATGATCGTGGGACTATATTTGAGTGTATGTATACTATTTTAGAATCAATATCACTTTAAAATAATCATATATAGTTATTATTTACACCATTATTCCCATCCAAGTAGGTGGTGGTGGAAAATAGATTACACAACGGTGTGGAGACGGTATTCCGTACGTACCCACGCGCGGTGATTTCTTTTTCCGTAGGATGGATAGATGGTGAAATAGGGTTGTTTCATACTTATAATAACATATCAGTATATGAGTGATACTTATGTTATTACTTAATAATGAAACAACTAATGATGAAGAAGTGTAAGAATAAATAAAGATGAAAGAATCTGTAACGGACATTACCTCTTCTTTGAGTGTTTCTTTGAGACCTTCTTTCAGGGCACTAAAATTGGTCTTTGAGGAAGAACAGAACCTCTAGAATGTTTCTAGGGAAGTGGAGAAGAGAATTTGGCAGGGGTTGGATGATATTTAAGGCTCAAAGTTGTGTGAGGAAGAGAGGGAGGAAGTGCCCTTTTAAAAGGGAGGAGAGGGGCTCCTTTGGAAAACTAAAAATATTATTTTATTATAAAGTCATATTCGGTTTTAAATATCTCCAAATTGATTTATTTAGAAGATAAGGTGGGGATGGATCGAAAGAATCTCATCCAAAAGAATTTAGTCAAGTTTAGGTTCCTATTTTAACCTTATCATTTAGATTTAACATTAAGTTAAATAATTTTACTTTTACCGTGTCTTCTTGTGTTCTTACACTATAACGTTAAATAAATTTAGTATAACAAGCCAAATGAACCCCAAGTTGTTTATTATTAATATATATAACCGTATCAAAGTCATTTGGCCGAACCTTAGATTTTTAGGAATAAAATAACAATTAATAATATAATATTTATTTTAAAAACTATTTTATGTCAATTTTGACACTATTTGGTAAATTATTTTTGTGAAAATCATAACAGAATTATTTGTTCGAAAAAAAATTAATTAAATCAATACTAACATATCATATTAACCTAGAAAATTAGTGTAATTCATAAAAAGTCTCAAATTATATTTATTTGGGTATTTATAATATCAATTATTCTAATTTTTCACTATTATTGTAATTACTGCATCATCATTGTGTCATAAATAAATTAAATTAATTAATGTCTAAAAATTATAAATAAAATATAATTATGTATTAAATCTTATTAGCTTTCTAATGAATATTTAAAATCGAGTTTATCTTATGTATAACCCTATATTATAAATGTTTTAGTAAATAAACTTTGATTTTAACTCTTTAACTCTTCTTTGAATTAAATAATAATAAATGTCCTAATCTAATCCATGTGGGCCTAAATGGTCATATTTTATTCCTAAGGTTGTTTTTGGTCGAATTACATGCATCCAATAGTATTAGGACATGTTTTAGGGTAATAATAATATCATTTTTACCCTTAATTACCCTATTTACTTTTAACCGTGGTAAAATTAAGAAAAAAGTTACTATTCACCAAAAATTATTTTCATCTCACTGAACCACATTTTACATACTGACATCAACCGTGTCTCTTGGATTTTTGAAATTCCACTAACAGAAGCGGAAAAATTAAGTTTTATGGAAAATTCATTTTTTTTACTACCACTTAGTGGTTTCACTATTCATCAAAAAATGAAAGTTTCCAGAAAAATACCAAAAATTAGGTCTAAGAAATATTTGATATTATGAACTCAAAAATGATGTCTATTTTACCAAATTCAAAACATATCAGTTACATTAACTAATTTAAAAATTAATTCCCGTCGTCAAAACAAATGGCGTGTTTTTAAGAGATAATAACTATCAAAAGATTGACACTTGTTTATAACTTGTTTAAATGTGAAATTACATCCAATGACCAACACTGTATTAAATTGTAAAATTATATTCTAAATATACTTTAAAACCAATCAAATTAATAATTTATCGCTATTATTTATTTTGATTAAAAAAGTTGTTTTTAATTAAAATTTAGTAATTTTCACTATTCATCAGAATATGAAACTTATCTGAAAAGTACCAAAATTTCCCCTTAGGCTAAATTCGATAATCTGAATCCAAAAATGAAGTCCATTTTGAGAGCTAAAATTTCTAAAATTTTAAAAGGTGGTTATTACTATTCATAACGGCTAGTTTTAATAATATTTTAATAGCATATCTTTGTTTAATGAAACTCGGTATTGCGTACTACACGCGCTATCGAGGAAGGTCGTGATTGCATGTAATGCAAGGAAAGTCAAGGATGCGTGTTGAGCAAGATCTTTTTGGTGTAGAATACAACACAAGACATTAATGAAATAAAAAAAATATTTTTCATAAAATCTCTGGGTGTTACATTACCTTTATGGGAGGCACCACACTTGGGTCAGTCCTCATTGGGCATTTTGATCCATCTATCAGGTAAACCTTCCAGGTGCTCCCTCCTAGAGATGTGGCTACCTGATCCACCTTTATAAGTGTTTTGATCCACCCAGGTCTTACATCTCTTTAAGACATTAAATCATGACCCTCTATCCTTGTGGGATGTTAAACTCATGGAATACCACAAGTTAAACATGCTTTTCCGTTAATATATTCAATATTAATGTTTAATCAATCCTTATTAAGGTATTGTGGAGGTGTGGTTTTATGTTTTCCAGCTGATTTCAGAAGATTCCACACTTTATGTAGGTGATTCCATGCTTTTACATTATATTATTATTTTATTATCATGTATTTTCATGCTAATTGTAATATATGAAATGCTTGTGTGGTTAAAAAGGTTTTATCAAAGGAATTTGGGATGTGTATAGACTTGAAAGTTATTTTTAAAATGAATGCAGTTGTATTTCTTGTGGATTTTCATGCTTATGTCCTTTAAATGTGTTTGATGAAATGAGAAAGTTGTGTGAGGGGTGTTTTCAAATGGATTTATTGTGTTTGTGAATTTTAAAGAGGGGTTTCTTATGAGATGTAGAGATTCTATATATGTGTGTATTTACATTGAATGAAAGTAAATGAGAATGTGTTGATATATATGATGTGTATAATGTAAATTGAGCACAATTTCCATACAAGGTATTTTCATTATGATGTGCAGGGGACAGGGTGAGAGGGCAGGGGTGGTTTTCTGGGGGAGGGGGAAGGGGGAAAAGTGGTAGGGGAAGGGGCAGGGGGTGTGCTGGGTTCTTTAAAAATATGTATGGGGTGGGCAGGGGTGTGCAATGGGTTGGGGGGAAGTGCAGTGGGAAGGGGTGTGCTGGGGAAGGGGGCAGGGGGTGTTTAGGGGGCAGGGAGTGTGCACGGGTAGGGGGTGTGCTCGGGGGTGGGCAGTGTGTAGGGGGTGTCCTGGGGAAGGGGGCAGGGGTGCTTCTTTTTTATGGAATGGGGGACATAATATTTGTTTTATGTTTTGTGCCTCACTAGTATAATTGGTTATTTTATGTTTTGTGCCTCACTAGTATAATTCCATTTAGCAACCCCATTCTTTATTTCATTATTGTATTACTAACATAATATTTGTTTTATTGTGTAGGTGAAATATTTTTCCTCAGTTCGAATGCTTTGTTCGGAAACCGCCGCCATGGAAGAAATTTTTTTAGAGCGGATGGATGCAAAAAGGATGGAACATCATTGTTTTTTAACTGTTTTTTGGATAAATGTAATTTTAACCAAATTAAACATTGTTTGAAATGTATATAGAAGTGTGTTGTTTTGTATTCATGATTTCAAGTAAATGTATGTATCATTTTCTTTTCTTTTGTGCTTTGTGTGTGGGTGTTGTGTGTTCTGTGTGCCGGTTTTGTTTGGACTATGTGCAGGTGCTGTAATGTGTGAAGGTCCTGGGTAGGTTCTGTGCAGGTTCTGGTTTTGTATAGGATCTTTGGCCTTTATCAGCGCTAGTTAGGTGCTGATAAATGGACAATATATCAGTGCTATTTTGAGCACTGATAAAGGTAGTTTTTATTAGCGCTCACAATAGCGATGATATATTATACATTTATTAGCGCTGAAAATAGCGCTGATAAAGGGGACCCCCCTTTATCTTCACCGAGATTAACAGCGCTTTTTAGTGCAGTTAAAGGCCGTTTGTAGCGCTATTATAAGCCATATTTGTAGTAGTGTCTCATTAAAGCTACTCGGAGGCTACAAAAGTGCTATGATTATAGTCTTATACAAGACCTAGATTTTGATGTTGGTGACATGGTATTCCTACACATATCCCCATGGAAGAGAGTTATGAGATTTGGGATGAAGGGAATGCTTAGTCCAAGGTGCATAATACCTTTTGAGACCGTTAATTGAATTGGAGTAGGTGCATATTGACTATCACTCCCACTGAACCTATCTAAAGTACATGATGTATTCCATGTATCACTCTTGAGGAAGTACATACCTAACCCATCGCATCTACTCAATACGGAGGTGGTACTAGTGGAGAATGACAAATCCTATGAAGAGAAGATGATGAAGATCATAGATCATAGAGATAATGTTCAACAAAATAAGACAATTCCCCTCGTCAAGGTGTTGTGGAGAAACCAAAAGTTTGAAGAAGCAACATGGGAATTAGAGGAAGTAATGAAGAAGATTTTCATGCTGCTATTTTAGTGTGGGAGAAGGAAATTTCGATGGAGAAATTCCTTAATGGGGGAAGACTGTAATGACCCAAACATTTATTTAAAAAATTTCTCTTGATATAAATAAATTTATTATTATATAAAATGGACATATAACATCTGCAAATATTTTTTTTATGATTTTGAATTTCAAAATACCTTAATAATTTCTATCATTGCTAATATAGTCATTGAATTGTGATCACATTATTAGTTAAAATATTGGGCTCTAACAAATCCAATTTACTCAAAAAAAAGGAAGTGATGGCCTCATACAGTGGAATTTATCTATACGAAGATCATTTTTCATAGCTGGGGAAGGTTTTTTTGTCATTGGGATTCACTCTTGACCAAGCCCAAGTTGAGGTTCAATGTGTTAAGCTCGAATGGAACTTCCTACAGGTGAAGTGGAAGTTGGTAGAGATTAGCACCCAAGAGATGTTATCCGAGCCATCCCTAGAGTTTGTTATCATCACACACCTTACCCATTGGTCTTATGTGGGTGTTATAAGGGGTTATTTTACAATACCTTAGTACTAGGGTTATATACATTATTTTTCAATAGAATAACGAATATACGTTCATTTTATTATTGTTACATTGTAAATTGTTTTAAAGAAAAAAATATTATTTTTATTTAATAATAAATTAATAAATCTATTTTGATGAAATAATGGATTTTTGAATAAAATAATATTGTAATAAAATATTAATGCTAAATTACTTTTTATTAATATATATTAGTATAATTTATAATTAGTACAACTGTAATTTTTAATGGTTTGAAACCTATTTATTCCAAAACCACTTATTTTTTGATAAATGTTATTTTATATTTTAAAAGTAAAAAAATCAAATATTTATTAAATTATTTATATCAAATGAATAATATATTTAGAATTAGGACCTTGAAATTAACTAACGGTGAAATTTTTATAATTTTCTCAGGCAGTCAAATTTTTGGGTAAATATTAAATACTGTTTATTTATATAATCTGTTTTATGACATCATATGACCTAGTAGTGATGCAATAAAATACAATAAATGATATTTTCTTCAATCATATTATTTACCATTAAAATAATATGATTTTGGTTTTTTTTTATTTTAAAAAGTATTAGTGGACCCTCCAAGACTTATAAAAAATTTTAAAAATTAAATTGATTTCTTTGAGAGTCTGACTCACCTACACTTAATCATAATTAATATTTTAATAAGTTAGTCCATTATACCTATAAAATAATGTTTTCCTCTCCCATTTCGAAAAAACAATGGGCAAAAACCATGGTTTAGTTGGTGGATTGGATTAGTTTAATGTGTGGTGTCAAAAACCCTAAATAATAAATAATTCACTCTCTTTTCTTAAATAAACCCACCCAAGATCCCACTTTTACTTCACTAAAAGCCTTTATTGCATGAACAACCCCTGAAATCCCCTCTTTATTTTCCTCCCATTATTACCCAATCTTTTAGGAAGCCTCTTTAAAGCCCCTCCCATGCCATTGGGATTATAATTCCAAGTAAGGGATTTCATCGTTTCTCATTTTGTCCAAATTTATTTTTGTTTTAATGACCTATTATTTTCAATTATAAATACTGGGGTATGATTTATCAACTCCCCCATACATCACTCCTTATGTTTTAATTTTGATAGAAACCTTTCACTCTCATTAATTCCTCCCATGTACACTCGTTACGATGTCTAAATTCTGTAAGGAATTTATTTCTCCCCATTTACATTAGTAATTATTTTGTATTATGAATATAAACTCTATAAAATATTTTGGGACATGTATCTACATGACCAATTAGTTTCGTTTTCATGTACATAATACCAGACACCCAATTCTCTCTAATCAACAGTGTTTATGAATTCTTATGTCATGCCATTATGCTTCCAAAATTGCACTGCAATTTTCTATGCCAAAGTCATTGTGTAGTGTATACTGTTCCCAATTCTGAATCAGGGGTATTCAAAATTTTTCCCATTTACTTGTTGATTATATAGTTTCATGTATGAATTCAACATTCTATTATCATGGAATAAATTATGATGTTTAATGAATCCATGTTATGTGATCCATGTGGAACAATTATGAATGAAATGAAATGATTAAGAAGGGTTCACCCTGATAGAGCTCCAATGCATTAGGTAATGATTAGTATCATGATACATCAACTTCAATTAGGGTTTAATAATTTTAATTCAAGTGAAATGAGGGTTTACTCATGCTCGATGTGCAATGATCCTTGGATCATGATAATATCATGTTAAATGTTGTTTCCATATTTCCATGTTATGATAATCATGATATATCATGCATTCATGTACATGTTTCTCTTATGCTCCATTCATATACCTATATATTAACATGTATTTTATTGTTTATGATATTAATTTTTAATCCCTTACTGGGAATTATAGATCACCCTTTTATTATGCATGTACCCAGGTTAATCCATGAAACGCTAATTACATTAGAATTATGTGGTCATGTAGCATATGTTTTTAATAAGATGTTTCATTTTATGTTTTAAGTTGTTATGTAATGTTCCAAATCCCTAATGAAACTATAACTATAGATATTATTTGTTATATCAAGTGAAGGTTTTATGTAATAAATTATGTTTAAGTGTGAAATAAAGAACATGGTTGTTATACCCTCATATGTTTATTACCAACCCACCCCACCCTCCATTGAATACCAGATGCCTACCTTTCGCATTTGAGAACATGGCCATCCATAAAAATAATTTGAAAAAAAAAATATAGAACACACCTAATTAATGCATAGAATGACATTGTAGGGATAAATTTGAAATTAAAAATACACCCACTTGATTTATATGCCCCCAACATCATTATAAACACACATAAACACCTGAATATAACTGGTCTAGACCCCAACTGGTGTAGTAAACAGAAGTGGTGTTGTATTCCTATCTACATATAGCCCCATGTCATGGAACAGAGCAGTTACAATAAAAGGGGGTGAAGATCCTAAATCAAACATGGATCACACAATAGTTGAAGATAACCTGATCGTACCTGGAATAATATATAACCCTATAGTATTGACACCTCCAATGTATGGAACTTTCCTCATCTAGATCTGTTTCCTCAGTACTAATGACCACCCCCGTGATAATTCATAGGTCGGGAGAAAATGATGAATATCCTATGGTTTACCTCTACCTTCCCCAAATTCTTTTTGTTAGGAATAAGCATGGTGAACATGATATTAAAATTTTCTCACTTGAAGCTGCTGCTATGGCTGATGTTGAACCTGACCACATAAACTATACTAATCTCCTTGACCAAAAATTAACTAATTATGATGATGAACGTGAACCTTATTGGTGAAGCTCACTAGCCCAAGGCCCCATGTAAAACCATTGAAACTACTAGAACTAGATTCCTAGAAAGGAAAAATATAAGGTCAAATCCCCAATGGTCGAAACCATAAAGGCCAAGGCACAATATATTTCCCACTGAGAACTATGCTATTTGAGGATCTATGTTGGTTACCCACTTGTTGAAAATTTCCTTGAGAGTGAATATTCTCAATCTCCCCGACCATCATTTGTACATCCAATTTGTTTTTGGAAATGTTCAAATTGTAACTACATTTTGGATACAATGTAGGAATTTTCTATCTTGAGACCACACAAAGAACTACAAATTAAAGAAAAGATTGAGAGTGAAATAAAATATATCCATGAACATGATCAAATGATCTTGCATATACATGATGCTCTACTTAATTGAGGCATTCTCTTCTCTATTTACCACATTCATTGTTGAAAAATAGAACTATGCTTAAAACTCTTCATGGTTGTTAGCCCATGAAACATTCACATTGTTTTGCTGAGACAAATATTGTTTCCACCAGTAAAATAATGAAACTCTCATCTGACATAATACAAACAAGACCCAATACTCTGTTAGGGTTTGGATCAAACTAAAGGTGATCTGATGCTCATCCAACTAGATCTCAATATCATGATCAGATTTTCTCCCCCATACTTTTCCAAAACATTTCCAGTAAATTGAAGACAAGGATTTCATCAATGCCTCATTCTTCTCTTTTGAGTCGATCATATTGAGACCCAACATATATTCCTTCTGAACTTCAGCATACTGATCTTCAAGAAGATGAAATATAGGATCCTTAAATGATATTAAAAATAAGGATATCTTATTCTCTATAGTATGGAATATTTATTTAGATTTTTTAAATTATTTTTAACTTCATAAGACCACTCAATTAAAATAATAGAACAGAATATCATGATTCATGTAACTCCACCAGGTCTCTACCTTACAAGTGTGATCTCCTCACATGGTTATTTAGTAGGCTCAATTCCATTTCACATGATCATGGAACCCCCAAAAATCATGTGTCCAATATGGCATTCCCTTTCCTATGTCACACACCAAGATCAACTCATTTTGTTTCCCTACCATCGCATTCAATATTCATTGTTTTCAACTCTAAAATCCATGTTATCAATCAACAAAAACATTTGATACTACATAGATAGGACCATCTACCTCTAATTGTACCCCTCCTATGCTAGCAGTGAATGAAGTGAGATACTGACCCCCATGTGCCTCCTCCAATAGGACATGAGTTTTTGACTAACCCTGAGGGTATAAAATTATCACATATGAGAGGAATTACACTCTATACCATTATATTAGGAGAAAAATAATAATACCAAACATATCTATAGATTAATAAAAAATACATAAACAAAAATCACAAAAATACATGAATAATTAAAAAATATACAATATCCTCAAAATGAAACACCCAAAATAAAATAATAAGGAAGCGAAAAAATAATAATCTCTAATGACTAGGATATAAATAAATTTTATTGTCTATATAGTCCAATTAGAAACATTAATAACAAATTGTATATATGTAGGGTGAGAATAAAAGGTATAATCAGGAGGTTCTTAACCCAATCTCTTGTAAACATTTCAAAAGTGTATACTAATGCACCTGTGAGGAAATAAAATAACCATAAGTAACTGAACAGGTCAATTAACAATTCTCATCTTTATAATGGAACACCCACCAAATAATCCATCTAAGTATAATAAAAAACTATAAGCATATTGAGAAAAGGTTAACCACACAACTTTCCCACTATTTTCCCACCCTCACACCGCAATATCATGCATCCTCACACTCCCTTACCTTATGAACAATCACATCACATATTTCCTAATGACATATGGTCCATTACATCACGTCATTCATGAGAAACCTAGGACATCACATCACATCTCACCTGAAGTCACCTGCATCAAAATATCACATCTCTTCTAAAGAAACCTGGACTATCTCATCATATAATGTTCAAAGACATATGGGCCATAACATCACATCTAACTTGAAGAACATTGGTCTATCACATCACATCTCTATATAGCCATATAATCCAAATTCTAGGGTATCCTAAATAGGAAGGACATCAACCTCATTCTATCCTCCTACCATTAATGAACAACACTATGAACCACTAATCTCCTAGAAATTATCACCACAAGTGAAATTTTATCCTCTAGCTATCCCAACCTATTCATATAAATATTGTATAAATTATAGATTGGGGAAGTGTGGGTAGATATCTATGATTCATTTCCATCAGGATATTAGAGAAAACTGCCCCAAAAAATTTGGGTGTCAATATATAGTGCTTGATATGGGTGGGGTGCATTTATAAATAAAAACAGAAAATATATGGGTTCCATACAAGATAACCATCCCCACTCAAACATTTCTACAAGGACATTCAACCTTTTCCCTTTTTCTGTCACTTCTAAATTGCACAACCAAACACAAAAAGAACAACCACAAATAACAATCCATATTGTACATTTCTTTCAAGTTAAAGCAAATTTCAAGATTTCAGATTACCATCAAATTTAATTTTTCTAGACCACTCATTCTATGATAATCAATAACAAGTTCCACCAAACATCCCATTTAAATTTATGTGTTTATTAACCATTACAATCCAAACCATTCTATCTCATCAGTTACATTTTATTTACATAAATATCAAGAATCTAGTCCAACATAACAAAAACAACCATCATACTGATGCTAATAACCCCAACATATCCACTATTTTACATCAAAAACACTTATCAAACCACAACATCTTCATATTACAACAAAATATCAATACATGTATCCCACACCCAACAATCACAAATGGAAAACATATATATAAACACAAAAAGAAAAAAATCCCGACTTCCTCATATTTTATAAATCATGTTCATATGATTTTATTAAAGTTAAATCAAATTTATCATGGGGTATTATTCCAAAAATACTTTATTTTTTTGGGGAAAACCAACTCCTTCACCACATATAATATAATATCCATTTATCGAAGGATACAACATAAAGTCACATCACAGATGGTTCCATAAACATATCAATTTATACACAAACATGTCTCCCAATATATATTATTTTCTATGGGTAATCAAGCATGTAAAATCTGAGAACCAATATCAATAGTGGTGGAGAAACATGCATTTCATTCCCCTTCCCCTTTAATTTCAGTTAAATAATTTAATTAACATTATTTAGTTAGTCAAAAACAGCCCAAAAAGGAAAAAATCATGTTAATTCCATATGAATACTAAATGTGGCAATTAAAAGGATCCCCTACCCCAACAATGCTTTTGGGATCATTTTATATGGTTAGAACAAGAAGAAGACAATGAAAAAGTAGTATAATTGAGGGAAACATATTTATTAACCTAGAAATTAATTTCCAAAATCATTCCCTTACAAAAAAACCCAAAAACATCAACCCATTGGAAACAACTTTCTCCCGATAAATAAAAATTATAAAATTGGGATTTGGGAATAATGGAAACTCACCTAGAACACCAAGGATTGATCTCATATAGGAAAAGTTAAAATCCAATGAAAAGGGATTGGAATCCCCCTAAGTAACCACTTGTGTTTCTTATGAATTGAGAAAAAATCTACAAGCATGAAATAATTTTAGGGGATTTTAGATTTTATACCCAATATAGAAATAGATTACCACGAAGATACCTTCCTCGTAAGGTCATAAAATGACTGAAAAAGGAACATACCAAATCATAATGGAAGAGACCATGCAGTAGTGAGGCTTGTGAAAACCTCATCTAAGAAACAATCTGACCTTTATACTATAAATCTAAAAAACTAGGGAACATACCATGACATAAGAGAAAAAACAAAACTGTAGACCCCCAAAATTGAAAAGGAGGCTATTCCATAGTCTATATACCTGGAAACAAATACCCCAAAACAATAGAACCACAAAAGTCACCCCTTTGGGACTCTGCCACAACCAAGATACTACATCATAGCTGTATTGAATAAATAATAACAACTAAAATCAATATTATGGATAAAACACCAGACTCTCTGTCACAAAACTATAGAACTCAACCAAATCAAAAATGCATATGTGCCAACCCTACTATATGGTGTACTGATGAAACACTTAGATGAGACTCTTAAACACCTCTTCCAAGCCTCTACACCACAACCAACTTCTTCATGCCAAATATTCTCATTCATAGTGGAACCCTAGCCTCCAAGCCTCATAAACGACCTTATATAACATCTCATCCCCAATTCCTTATTCTCCCTCCAAACATCCTCGGAAGATCCTCAAAACACCATCACCCCCTTAATTACGAATGTCTAATGGATTGTATGGTCCATACCTCTATATTATCATAACATAAAATCGATACATATAACAATATTTATCAAATATAAAATTTATAGAATAATATTCGAATCAGTCAATGGTGAAAATAATATGATAAAATTATATGTCTCCCAATAATAATCCCTACCAATGGATACAATATAGTTGTTTTTAATAATTTCATACCATTCAATATCTGTATATTATCTTATACAATATTACCAAAATACATCATTTGTATAATAGGATTTTGTATATATCGCCATTATATGCATGTATAAAATATTTTTATCAGGGTTATAATTGTCATGTGAGAAATATAAATATGTTCATATTGTATAAAAAATAAAGCATTTTTCATTTAATTCACTTATAATAAATAAAAATAATATAAAAATAAAGGATTATAATTCTTTAGTGAATAAATATTTTAGTTAAAAATGATGATTATTTTTATATTTAAATTTCAAATCAATTATATAATTTTAGTAGAATAATTTAATAAAAATATTATTTCTTATAGATATAAAAACATGATATTATTCTCTAAAATGATAGTAGTTGTTATGAAATGAGAATATATTTATTTAATATTTGAAATGATAATTTCAAAAAATAAATCTATTTATTATATATTTTTATTTAAATAAAATAATTACCATTATTATAGAATGAAATTGAAAAAAAATCATATTTTTAATTATGAAAACAATTATTTTCATTTTTTTTCAAAAAAATGTTACTGATATAAAAATATATTATGATGATAAAGGGTAAAATGATTTAAAAGAGATAATAATGAATAAAAAAATAAAATATATCTAAAGCAAAGTATCAAATTTTTTTATGATGTTATTCCTTACAAATAATTAATATTTTTCATCTTTTGAGTCACATTTTGAGGCATCCTAGAGCCATACTGTGCGGTATGATGAAAAAAAAAACGGTTTCTACTAATGGGTTTCATAAAATATTTTATGAATCAAAATAAACTAATATATAGTTTCATATGATAATCATTAAATCTCGCAGTAATCCCAAAACCCAATAGTTTAATGTCTATAGATATTCTCTACGTAAGAAATTTAATATATAACACTAATAATATTTCTATATTAATCATACCACACTTTAAATCTTTCTAGAAATACCATATATTATAGTCATTATCATAACCTAGGTATTGGAAAAAAATTATTGGTTGAGATTAATTCTCATTAAGGGAAACACTTATCAAAATTCCATCTTCGGTAGGATCATAAGCATGTTAGAAAACATGATCATGGAATGAATATGTTATTAAAAATAGTATAGAATAATATGAGTTATCTATATGTCATGTTAGAAGTAAAAGTAATATAAAATGATTAATGATATACCATTGAATATGTTTGTAACATAATGTGAAAAAAATCTTTATCTATAGAGAATAAAATTTTCATAAAACATATAAATATGGAAGAACTGTAAGAATAGTAAATCATAACATTGTTGGAAACACTATATTTAAAAAAGTCCATGCATAATATTGGGAACAAAACAACAATATACATATACAATTTTGTGAAAATTAAAATAATATTCATGACTCATTTTGTTAGTAGAGCAGCAATGTACACACATAATATTATGAACATAACAATAATGAATACACCTCATGTTGTGACAATAATAATAATGTAAAACAATCATCTACGTATAATGAGACATAAAACCTTAATCGATATATATGAGGGTGATATAGGGCCCCAAATATCAAAATAAAAACATTGTTTTCCACAAAATATCTTCCATTCATTATTTCACTAAAACCTATGGAAATAAATTCCTTCCATATCATTTCAAAATGTTAACAACTGGCATGATATTATAAGTAGATCGAGTGATACAAAAACTTATTTCACCCATAATTATGATTCCATGATGGAATTTATAGGGATATTCAAAAAAATGACTCTAATGGATATGTTTATATTATAGATATAGATAAAAATGAATGTAAACTAATGAAAATATATTTAATAAAACATTACTAAAATTATTGAAAAAATATAATGTTTTATATTGATTGAAAATTTAATTTTTATTTCAATGGAACTTTTAAGGAGAAATTGGGAAATCAAGATGAAATCAAGGATATAAAAAACAACCATACCTCCATAACTAAGATCATCAAGAACAATTACAATCCAATTAAAAAGTAAGGAAAAGACCCACCCTAGAAATAAAAACAATATGATCAGTGTCCACCTTCACATCGTTTCCCAGCTAGCTATCATGGGCCAGGATGCACGAGCCTAGTTCCGAGGGAAAAATCCATACCCTCTCAAAAAATCCAATTCTGGATAGCAAGGAAATGGACATTTCTCTCCTCTCTGAATATATTCTAGAACAGACCGTTGAAAATAAACCAGATGCAACGTCTCATGATCCAAAGCCACAGTGCCACAAGAGAAAACACAAATTTCAAACCACTAAATCCTCATCCAAGAAAATAAACAATATCAACCCAGCCAACACACTAAACCGTGGACCACAGGAAAAAGGCAAAAAATACCCAAGAATAGAAGATTGATCAAAAAAATGAATCACCCCAAACCTTAATAATCCACAATAAAATTAAAGCTTCACCAGAATAATGTGCTTCACTGATGACAAGAGGATTTCGACCCTACCTCCACTGAAGAGCCACTGCTGGATCTAATCCCACAAATCACCATCCCAAAATCCATCCAAAACGGAATAATAGATGCAAAAAACAAGAACTAATAAATCTTTCAGAGAACACCAGAAGAGAACCAAGAGGAAAACCGAATCAAGATCCCATCACTGCCATCCATAACTCCCACAGAGGCCACACCCAACCTCCAAAATCATGCATCTAATGAAGGATCGGCTCTCTCATACCATGGAAGTGGAGCTCAATATCTGGTCTAACAACACGCCGCCGAGTAACCCTATCCATTGAAGGAGGAGTCGAGTAAGAAAGACAACCAACGATGTAAATCACATAGATGGAAAAGCCAGAAAGCACCACTGTAAGAGAGGATCTACCGCCACGAACAACTGAGCATGGGGAGTGAAGCGAGATAGTCATGGACAAAGGAAGGAGGCGGTGGCAGGAGGAATCCCCAGACCACATATCCCCTTACAGGCTCATTTAGATAATGTTTTATATTACTTTGAAAAATATTTTTCAAAGAGATTGAATGAATTATTTAAAAAAATTATTTATAATGGAACCTTAATAATGGGGACTTGAAAAAGGGAATAATGTTTTCATGAATGAAGATTAGAGTCTATAATAAAATTTATTATTCTTAAAGGGAAATTTTTTGATCATTTTTTAAATATAAAATTATTGAATTTCTTATCAAAAAAGGGTTGATAATACTTCATCTTAAAAATTCTAAAGAGAAATATAAGGATCATAATAAATTAAACATATTTAGATATAAAAATAAGGGTTGATATTGTTAGGAGGAATAAATAGTATGGTTATGATGGCAAATTTGTCTTTGAAAAGGATTTAAATTATTCCTCACTATGTTATACTTTTATGTGAAATAAACTAATAAAGGTAGAATATTGTTATTAAAATGTTAAATTTAACCAGAGGAAAATGGAATATACATTATAATAAAACTTTATAGTAGAGGAAAGTAATCCAAGAAGAAATGAGTTCAGGAAGTAATATTATTACTCAAAGGAAATTGATTTTAGTTTAGAAAACCTCTTACGTATATAGTAACACTTATATTAAACAACTCTTGAAAAAGAGAAATTGTGGTATATTTTAAAATTCCATAAATTTAATTAATTGTATGGTAAAAATCATCCATAATAAAGTGTATATGTCACCTAAAATAAAACAAGAGGGAAATATATCATATTTCTCAAAGACAAAAAATTGATATGAGAAAAACCATTAAGATTTACTCTTAACATCCATGATAGATATTTAAAATCATTACTCATTAGATTAACATTTTTGAAAATTAGATTAATTCAATAATGGATAGTATTTTGAGGTTAAAGGCCACTAGGATGTTTATATAAGTGGCGGGGTTGGATTTTGGCAGAGATTGGATTAATAAATGGGCTTGTAATATAAAGTGAATGAGGGAGTTTAATAGATCCTTTTATAATTGGGAGTAGTGGGATTTTTTAATAATATTTATACTACCCAAGGAATGTTTATATAGAAGTAATAATATTAGAATGGGAGATAGTTTTGGTTGATTAATCCCTCAACCACCAATTTGGAGACACTTTAATTATAATTATATAATATTATCATATATAGATATTTCATTTTTATATATCAATATTAATTATATTATTCAAACATGTTCTTGGGAATCATAAAGTTCTAGTGCCTTCAGATTCATGCGAACATAAAAAACTAGATCATAAGTGGACTACATCAACTCCCACTATGTTATTAATTAATAGATCCCTTCTTATAAATATCATTCATAATATATTTTTTCACAACCTATGTAGTGGAAAATGTAAAGGTGGTTTTCATATTCTTATTGAGGGTAAAAAAGATAGATAATTAAGTATAACAAGAACATAACGATATTATTACATGATAATAACATTTGAAATCCACACCCTGGATATTAAAGATCATAGTCTTTAGTTATTAAATAATGATTAGATGATTATAAGACATGTATCATAGGGAAATACAAGAACACGAGCCATGTGATCATATAATTGACATTAGACATAGAATTATGTTATAAAAATACAGAAAATTTTCTTTCATAGTACTATTGGATCACTACCAAGGATGTCTTATTTGGATGATTTCACTTCCCAAATCATCATAGTATTCAAGGTTCACTCCCAATACCATGATAGTGGACAAAGTCACTTACAAAACTAGGTTCACTCCATATTATAGTCAGGTCTATCTCACGATATACAAATCATTAACCAATGAAATGGAGGGAGATATATTTCCTACCAATAATATATTTAAAATCAAATGTATATATATAATGAGATCATAAAAAATCATCATATCATAACCAATTAAATGAAAAATGTTTCAAAAAAATTCTTCATATAATAAACAATGTAATAGTGATATGTTTCATAGTCATTTCATTATTCCATCATAGACTAACCCTTGAAAATAGTCATTTTTTCATAATACTTAACTCAATTTATAACCCATGGACAAGAAATAGGTTTTATATATATTATTCCATCATAAAAATCAACTATTATAAGAGTGAATAAAAATGGTATCCATATATCATATCCCCAGTAAGGTGTTAACAACATTAATGGATCTATATTAGATTGAAAATTATTTTGAAAGATCATTTAAAACATTTTATGATAAAATTATCCTTTATGTTTTGATTTTGTTAAAAAATATAAAATATTTTATAAATACAATTTTGAAAATAAATGTGCATTATTATAATGGATAGTTCAAATAAATTATTTTTCATGATAGTGGAGAATTATTTTCATGTTGAATATGTTAAAATGAATATTCCTTTCACATTTTTGGTAAAATTCAAACATGACATGTTTGGATACAGAACAAATTATTACATTTAAATATAATTGTTAAAAATTGGTATAAAGTTCATTAATAAATTATATTTATAAATTGTAAATAATAATTGAAAACAATTCTTGATAACATCGTTTTGAAAGAAAAGAGTTTTCAATCAAAAAGAGAAATAAAGATGATTTTTCATAAAAACAATTATTTGTAAATATTGAGTACATAAAGAGAGTAAAATGATTTTAAAAAATATATTATATGTAAATAATAATAGTTTTATAAATTTAATGACTTTATTGATATGAATATCATAATAATTCATCATTGGAAGCATAATCAGGAGAAATCCTGATAAATGATGAGTTTGTAACAAAAAAACCTGAGCACATTGTAAAAATTGAATAGTAAGCACCATAATGGAATAAAGTTAAATAAATCATAGAGTATAATGAGAATAAATTATATTATATTCCAATATTTTCTATATATTCCCATCATAAAATAATATATATTCACAATATAACATATGTCTCCTGGAAGGAAAAATGGGACACAAGTTCATTTCCTTGCGTATGGACATCCTTAAAACATGTTCAATCCTCCACTATATTAATTTTAAGTTGATTATTAATACATTAAGTAACCATAATTATATATATAAAACAATAAATTATTTTCTTATTACATTTTATTATAGTTTTATCATAAATTTCATGTTAAAGTCACGAATATGGAAATAACCTGTTTGATTTTTGGGTATGTTTTGATTTATTATTTTTGGCCCTCATACTTTTTTAATGGTCACATAATATAGATAATTTTAACCAGGTTATAAATATATTATATAATTATTATATAATTTTTTATATTAATCAAAAAAATTTAGAAAAAGAAAATAAAATACACAATTTGTGGTGATAGTTGGCGTTAAGTATGGATGAACGTGGTTTCTATTTTATCGATGGATTGAATGAAAGATATATAAAATATATACTGATATAAAGTAATAATTTTTATTTCATATATTACACATATTCTTATTAAGGATATCCTGATTATCTTCCATGAAAAGTGTGAATGAATCACATTGCTTCGTCAGGCTATAGTTCACCGAACACATGAGCGACGATACCGCATTCCCACAAAATGGAATGTACGAAGGTATATATGATATAATAATATAATAAGTAACATAATTTCATTTATATCATATATAAAAACTTAATAAATCATTATATCTAGTTGTTAGATATTTTATGGAAAATGAATATCATTGGTTCATGTGGTGGTATTCCAGCATACACACGAATAATGATTTTATATCCCATTTGATGGAAGAAGAGATGGTTGTAGGTCATTAACATAATATAACAACATCTAAATATATTGACTAAATTTTGGTTTTTTTATCATAAAATTTTGATAAAAATTAAATTAGTTGGTGCAAGAAAAAAAATTAAAGTCTTTGTTATGAGTGTTACATATTCTTCGAGAAACTACTTTTGGTTTGAAATAAAAGTCTTCTTAGGTCAGTTTCTAACCATAATAAGGTTTATAGTGTAACACCAAGACCCCAGATACCCAGATTCTATGAATTATTACAGAACAATGGAATGATAAAAGGAATGATGACATGAAAGACCGATTAGTTTAGTAGCCTTGGAAGTACTAGATACATTCATAAGTTTTACATTACATTATAAAATGAAAAAGTACAACAACATAGTCTCCATAGGACACAATATTATCCCTTATAGTGTCCCTACTCATTAGTCATAATATACATCTTCACATCCATGGAAAAATAAAACATATAAGGGAGTGAGCTCAGATGATCAGTAAGGAAAACAATATAGCGAAAACTTGCATAAATAGGAAAAAACAATTTATGCAATGTATATGACTAAAACAAATTCCTTTTAACATTTAAATTAAACATAATACATCAAAGATAAAATCAAATAATTCCATTTACTTATTCACATGGATATTCTACTAGTTGAATAATCACATGAAATATCAATAGCCACTTTCATAATGATGGAATGCATATTCCAGACATCATAACCACATAGTCAAGGCATTATGCCCAGAATACAAATATGATTTTTTCCAGGCCTTATGCCAAGAAACTAGTTTGTCTCATGAGAACTACCGATGCATCGAGGATCTATAATGGGCTCCACCCATTACTAACTAAGTCCAATGCATTCCTCGTATGAAAAGGTTTAAACATAACATAAAAATTCATATTATAACTAGCATAAAAATGTCAATAATTTTTCAATAAAACAAGAATGGTATCAAAATAACACATCTATAGTCAAAAATATCACAAAAAATTAAATACATTATGGAATATTTGTATCATAACAAATCAACATAAAACAAGTTTAAAATCAATCAAAGGATGTTGATATAGATGAAAATGATTTGTAAAACTCTTCATGAGAAATATTCCTTTTTCATAAAAAGATTTAAAAGTCACACAATAATGAAAGGAAGAAATTTAAAGAAATTATTTAATCAAAGTTCTAAATAACACTTTGAAACTTTTGAATGGAATTAACATTTTAAAACAATTCATGTCCATATAAATAAATCTTTAAAACCAATTTTGAAAACATGGACACTAATGAGAATGATTTAAAAGAATTAATATTTAAAACATTTAAAATGACGTTTTAGTAAAAATATTCCCTAATAATAATCCATTTGAAAACAATTTTATGAAACATGGACATGGAAAATAACTATCTCCCAGTAGATACAAACGTAAAAACAACCTCAGATAATAAAGAGATTGTGAAAGTAACCCTTACCTTGTACATTTCCTTGTTCGAGGGTAGGTCAAACTCTTGTACAATGGTTAAATAATTTTTATTAAATTATAAAAGAACCATATACATTAATATAATATCATATATGATCTTATAATATTTCTTTGTTAATGATATTTCAGTAGTATCATTGTTTCGGGTGTTGACTGATTCCTTTTCCTTTATATGCTTTGTTACGTAAGTAACGTTTATTAAGGATATGATGTATCTTATTCATATTCCGAATGATATTGAGTCTTTAAACATTATTTTTAATAATCAAATTAATATTAGTCTTGAATGGATATAATGGGGATTGAATTTCATCGCGTTCGTGGAGACGGTAATCCTTACGTATGCATGAGCGACAATATCATCTTTTTGATATTAAAAACATATATAATTGGATTTTATATCATATATAGATAATAATTATCATGTTATATTTATTATTTACATCATTCATACTCATTATTATACCCATCCAAATGATGATGTGTTTGAATAACAAACTACACCACAACGTGGAGATGGTAATCCGTATGTACGCACGTATGATGAATTTTTCATTTATAGGATAGAGAGAATAATGAATATGGTTGTAAAATTTTTATAATAACCTCACAGTATATAGAAGATACTGGAGTTAATATTTTAGAATGGAAACAATATTGAAGGAAGAAGTGGAAAAATAAAAGTACTTGAAAGAGGTGATGAAATATTTACCTTTTTTTCGGTTTCTTCCTTTTGATTTGAAAAAAGGTCTCTTTAGGTAGGCTTTATGACTAAATTAAGGACTCTATGATGAATGGAGGACAGTTTATAGGATATTTGGGAGGTATTGGCCAATCCAAATGGCTTTGATGGTGTTTATTTGAGAGAAGTGGAAGTACCCTTTTATAAGAGGGGTGAGGGGTACCTTAAGAAATGATTGAAATATTATTTTATAATAAAATCATTTTTGATTTATAATGGCATAAAAATGATGTATTTATAGTATAAGGTGTGTATGGGTAGAAAACCACACAAACAATAGGTTTTATATAGGTTTGGGTAACTATATTAACCTTATCTTTTATATTTAACTCTTAGTTAACTAGTTTGACATTTACCATGTCTCTTTGTATTTTTATATTATACGGTTAATAAACTTATTATTAACATCCTAAAAAACCTGAAGTGGTTCATTAATAACATATATATTATTATTTAATCCCTTTGGCTTAACCATAGACTTTTAGGAATAGAATATCAAGTAATAATATAATATTTTTTTTAAAACCGCTTTTATGTCAATTTTGACACAATTTGGTATTTTGTTTCTTTAAATTCAAAACAGAATTATTACATTAAAAAAAATTATTTTAATAAACCCTAACATGATATATTAAAATATATAACTAGTGTAATTCATTAAAAGTTTCAAATTAGATATATATGGATTATTATAATAACAATTATTTTAATCTTTCATTAATAAGGTAATTACTGTATCATCAATGTGTCATAAATAAATTTAACTATTTAATGTCTAAAATTTATAAATAAAATACCACTATGTAGGAAATATTTTTATCTTTCTAAATAATATTTATTTTTTAATTAATATTGTTTGTAACCCTATATTAAAAATGGTTTAGTTATTAAAAATTGAATTTAACTCTTTTACCTATTCTTTAAATAAAATAATAATAAATGTACTAATCTAATCCATGTGAACCAAATAGGTTCCTATTTTATTCCTAAGGTTGTTTCTAGTAGAATTATACTTATCCAATATAATTAGTACATGTGTTAGGTTAATTATGATATCATTTGTACTCCTAATTACCCTATATATTTTTAATCAGCGTAAATAAAAGTAAAAAGTTATTATTCTCAAGAAATTATTTTAATCTTTTTAAACAACATTTTACTTACTAATATTAACAATGTCTCTTATATTTTTGAAATTCAACTCGCAGAATTGGTAAAATTAAGTTTTATGCAAATTTTAAAATTCTCCTAAGAGGTATGTAAAACATGGTAAAAAGTTCAATAAAATGTTTATATATCTAAACTCATTATAAAATGACTCCAATAAATTGAATTGAACTTTTATAGGTATTATGTATCTATTTTCATGTAATGACCCGAATCTAGAGCCACTCAACTAGTGCCTCGTGCACGGTTCACCACATGACCTCAAGTGCATTTCCCCAAATGCCAGAGGCTGCTGACTAGAAATAAGGTCCTTGGTATGTTATTGGGGAAACTATGACCTCATTTAGTAATGTATACAAGGGAAAAGAAATCATAGTCAATAGCGGAAGCAGTAAACGACATACAACAACTGAATCCAAATAGTGGAAGCAATGAACATATATATTTATGATGACAATGATTCAAAAGTTACAAGTATCTAAGGAAAGGAGAAAACCCAACAACGTGCTGAAATACAATTGAAAACAATGTACTAAAAGTAACAGCAACTACAGCAGCATTGAAAGCCTAAGCTCAGCCCTATGCTCTCCATCCCCAACAAGAAATCATGTACCTAAAGTAGAAGGGCCACACTCCCTATCCACACCTGAAACCATATAACCTGTTTAGGCTGAAAAGTAGGACCCAAACAGGGCGTGAGACTAATCCCAGTAGGCAATAACCAGAAGATCTGTGCCCTACTATTAGTGAGAAGAATATAAAAACTAAAGGAAATAAATGCAGCAGAGAAACATAGGTACACCAAAGTAATGATCCTACAAATCACTATTCACATTTATTTAATAATTTAATAAAGAAATTTAATTATCAACCAAGGAGTCTAGGAAACATCTCTATATTCTAAAGGCACAACATGTAACACAACAAGTATCTGAACAGACTACCTATACAACAAGTAGTACAAACACAAGGTTGTTCTTTGGCTTGGTGGACTCATCAAAACCAACCAAACAAATAATAATACTTACTCTCTGGGTGGATCCTACTAGAATACCCCTCTAGTCAAATAATCATTCAAGGCACAGACACTATGGGAAGCTCTCACCGTCAATTCCCCTATGGTATTGCAAAGATAGCTATAGACTCTCTGAGGTAGCACTTACGTCTAATTCTTCATGTGGTCTCGATACGTGTGTAAAATACGGAAAATCTTCTGAAGCACAAAGTCCAATTCTTGTAGGTCCTGTGTACAAAAATAATTTATAACAGAGTCTCTAGGGAAGCCCTTATTCATCAATTCCGTCATTAGTCTACTACACCAGGTTCACATTTCCCTGAGTAGTCTAGTCATGCATAATCTACTATCAGCCGCCCTACGTATGTTCAACAACTACTTGTCTAATAGCTACAATGAATGAAAATCATATAAACAACAGACAATACATGCAATCAGAAATAACAAGGTAGAAAAACAATGCTACATGGTTTGCCTCACAGGAAACCTAAGCCAAACAACGATAAACTGCCAAAGCAAGGGAAATCACCCATGGGTGATTCTTGAACATGAAACTAATAAAATATTACTATCAATTATCCTCAATAAAACAAGAAATCTATGGCAATTAAACAATAGGAGAAAAATCCCTAACCCGGGATACCCGATACATGGGTATCCGACACTTTTTGCACAAAAACTCAAAGACATTCAACGTAGGGAAACAAACCACCTACCTCTATCCAACGAGATCGATATAATTTATCCACAAAGATTGATTCTCCTTAGAATGAAGAAGATCTAAGAAAATGCCCAAAATTCTCAACCTAGGATAACTTGAGAAAGAGGAGGAATTGGTAAAAAAATCTATAGGAGAAGGGAGAACTCACTGCTTTGGTTCCAACACAGTTCACGGCGGCTGAAATGGAGATCAGATGGAGGCATAGGGGCTTGGAGAAGGATCGCGGCTGTACGACTTCTCTCAGATGAATGAAACATGGATGAAAGGTGTTCTGTCCGTTAGGCATGACCTCGGTCCATTTAATGAATAAAAAAGAAAATACACAATGTGTACTTATGGGTTACACGACGTATACTTTGATTTTCTTTACTCTGCATTAAGCGGCATCCAAATCCCCCCTACACACAGTGTGTGTGGCAGGGACACGACCAGCACACGACTTGGCACAGAGAAAGAGTACATGGTGTGTACTCATAAAGTACATGGCATGTACTTAAAAAACATCCAGAAACCCCTCATTTCTCAAAAATTTCAGGAAAAAGGAAGACATAACTGAAACAAAGATCCGTGTTCTTATAAACTTCCCCCCTAAAGAAATTCGTCCTCGAAATTCCCTAATGAGGCAGAGAAAAAGAAACCCCGAATAGCTTCAGCCACTGCGATCATACATTGGCCTCTCTTTCCCAGGTCTCGTCTTATACTCTCCCATGCTTCCATAGCACCCGTAGTAGAGGAACAGACCACCCACGAAGAACCCTCGTACTGCGATTGACAATCAGGATAGGTTGCTCCTCAGACGATGCATCCACTTTGAGTTCAACCTCCTTGGGCTGAAAGACATGAGACGAGTATGAAAAGTAATGTCGGATCTGAGAGACGTGGAAGACTTCCTACATGGACTGGTACCTCTGAGGTAACTGCAACCGATAGGCAACTGACCCTACTCACTCCAAAACCCCAAACGACCAGATGTATCTCGATGAAAGCTTACCCTGTCTCCCGATCCTCTTGTGTCCCACCCTCAGGGTAACACATAGGTAAACTAGATCTCTAAACTCGAACTGCAAAGGTCATCTCCGTTGATCAGTATAAGATTTCTGAAAAGTCTGTGCAGTATCCATCCTCTTCTGAATCAACTCTATCTTCTCTAAGGTCTCCTGAATAAGACGAGGTCCAAGCAAAGCTGCCTCTCCTGCCTCCAGCCAGCACAAAGGTGATCGTCATGGCCTTCCATACAAGGACTCGTAAGGTTCCATTTAAATAGTCTCCTAAAAACTTTTGTTATGGGAAAACTCCACAAGAGGAATATGCTTTTCCCAAGAACCGCCAAAGTCCAGAATGAAAGCTCAAAGAATATCCTCAAGCACCGAGATTGTGTGCTCTAACTGGATATCTGTCTGGGGATGGTAAGGTGTACTCAGAAGTACCTGTGTACCCATAGAATCATGTATCCCCTGCCAGAAATGCACAGTAAATTTGGCGTCCCTATCTGAAACGATAGTAATCAGAACCCCGTGTAAGTGCACAATCTCACGGATGTACAACCGTCCAAGCTCATTGAAACCAAAGGTTTCCTTTATCTGACTGAAATGAGAAAACTTCATGAGCCTATCAACGACAACCCATACCGTGTCAGTCCCTCTCGAAGATCTCGGTAACCCTATCACAAATTCCTTCACGACATCATTCCACTTCCACTCGGGAATGAGTAACTGCTGCAAAAGTCATGCTGGCCGCTGGTGTTCTTCTTTTACCTGCTAACAAGTGGAACATCTCATGACAAAAACAGCAACATCTTTCTTCTTGCTTGGCCACCAGTACTGGTGGTGTAGATCACGATACATCTTGGTGATGCCAGGATGAACTGCCCAAACAGAGGAATGAAAGTCTCGCATTAGCTTCTCATGTATATCTGCGGGCACCCATACGCGTCCCTGAAAACGCAATATATCGTCCTCACCAACGGTCCATCTGGGAAGAGGGTCCTCTCCCGACACAATTTCCCATAGGACTAGGCCTTTAGAATCTGCTAGCTGCCTCATTCGAACTCGGTCAAGAGGCGTAGAGGTAACAGCTACATAAGATAATAAAGTCTGGCCCTGCCTGTCATGCACCTCCAAATGCATTTCAGAAATAGAGCCATAAGCTGCCAGTCACTACTAGCCTTCTGAACTAACAATATCTGAGTTCTCCAACTCAGTGCATTAGCCACTGTGTCGTCTTTCCCTAGCGTATAACCGAGCTCGAAGTCGAAGGACTGGAGATACTCGACCCACCTCCGTTGTCTCAGATTTAGGTCATGTTGTGTGAAGATGTACTTGAGACTCTTGTGGTCAGTGTATACCACAAAATGATTTCACATAAGGTAATGCCTCCAACAAAACAAAGCATGAAAATCTAAAACCAACTCCAGGTCACGCGTAGGATAATTATTCTCATGTGGCCTTAGCTACCGAGATCCATACGCAACAACACGATCCTCCGGCATAAGCACTACTCCTATCCCGATGCCAGATGAATCACATAAAACTGTATAACTCCTGCCTGACTATGAAAAAACTAGAATCGTTGCTGAATTCAACCTCCCCTTCAGTTCTGGAAAGGCTGAATTATAGGCATCTAACCAAAAAAAATGTTACCCCCTTCTTAGTCAATCCCATCAATGGTGCTTCAAAGCGCGAGAAGTCCTGTATAAAACATCTGTAGTAACCATCCAGCCCCATGAAACTCCATAACTCGAAGAAATTCTTCCTCTACTACCATGTAACTACTGATCTCACCTTCTTTGGGTCTACTGATACCCCTGTCTCTGAGATGACATGACCTCTAAAGTGGATCTCGTCCATCCAAAAGTGTCACTTTGAGAGCATTGCATATAACTGATGCTCCCTCAGTGTACTCAAAATGATCTCAAGATGTGTTGCATGGTCGTGTCGAGTGTGAGAGTAAACCAAGATGTCATCCAAGAAAACCTCAACGTAGAAATCCATGTAAGGATGAAACACTATTTTCATCAGCTCCATGAAGACTGTCGGTGCGTTCATGAGACCGAACGACATAACCATGTACTCATACAGACCATACCTGCTATGGAAGGCTATAAGGGGTATATTTTATGTCCTGACATGCAACTGATGTTAGCCGAATCTCAAGTAGATCTTCTAGAATACTCTAGATCCGCGAAGCTAATCGAAGAGATCATCTATCCTCGGCAAGGGATATCGGTTCTTGACCATCAACTGGTTCAACTTCTGGTAATCCATGCAAAGCCTAAGGGTATTGTATGCCTTCTTCTCAAAAAGGACAGGCGAACCCCAAGGAGAAGTACTGGGTCAGAAGAAACCCTTTGCCTGCAACTCCCCCAGCTACTTCTTGAGCTCCTGCAACTCAGGTGTAGCAATACTATATGGAGGAATGGACACCAGTGCCGCTATAGGAATGAGTTCAATCGAGAATTCTACCTCACTCTCTGGAGGTAAAACTGAAATGTCCTATGGAAAGACATCTCTGAAATGATCCACCACAAGAGGGAAGTCTAACTATGAAGTCCCTAGGTCATCCAAATAAAGACTAGAAAATTTGGGCCACAACCCCTCCTAGCATATGATGCTCAGGTCCAGCCCTACCCACCTTGAAATCCAACTCGCCTCTATGAAGAAAGGACCCACCGTCTGGTGATACGAAACTCACCCTACGGTGATAACAATCAACGAATGCCTGGAAGGGAACCAACCAATTCATACCAAGAATGAAATCATAGCCTGTCCCCTCTAGGACATAGAGGTCCCATAAGAAGGGACACCCCACAACCTCGAGAGGGAAGTATTTCCACTAAATTATGCTAGATGTCCTCGTTCCCAAGGGTGTCTCGAGAGACAACATGTCAGCTGACGAAAAGACACAGAGCCCATGGCTCTCCATGACAACAACAGAGATAAATACATGTGAAGCAGCAGTATCAATAATAGGTGAGGATAAAACCAAGGATACTACGATCGTACCTCGAACTGTAGAGGGTCCGGGATCCTGCCCCGGATGAATCCGCTCTACAGCAAAAGTCTAGCCTGTACCGCAGCCCTGTGTAGAAACCTGAAAACCTTGAGCTGCTCCTCCCTGATCCCGAACACTATGTCCACAACCTCTACCCTGTACTGGAAGACATAAATAACTCGAGGCCCCAATCAGCTGTGGAACTGGTAACCCCGCTCCTGTACACGGGGTTGAAACTGGTACTCCTTCACAAGCATCTAGAAGGGGAACCTTGAAAAAGCGCTGCAGGTGACCCATCTTGCCGGAATATCGGCACTCCACTGGGTCTCTCAGGAATTGGGGATTCTTATGCCCGCTCCTCCAACACTAATAACACACCACATGGGTTCCAGAAGGGAGATCTCTTCTACCAAGAGGAATACCTAGCTTCCTCAGGTCGCCTCGGGTAGACTCTCGGTGGTGCTTCTTGCTGTCTGTCTGAAAAGAATCAGCCCTAGATGCTGAACCACCCTGGTCCACATATCTAGTCTCCCTCAGGATCCTTTCCGAGATCAGTGCCAGGTTGACTATTAGAGTTATAGAAGTAAACTAGAAGACATTCACCTGCGATCCCATCTCTGGTTTGAGTCACTCCTTAATCTTTCATGCAAAGAACAACTCGTCATTCCCTAGAACGGGAGCGAAATGATGCAACTCAGTGAAATTGGAGGAATATATCATAACTGAAAGAGTAACCTGCTACAGTTTCATAAACACCCTAGCTCTATCATCCCTCATCGTCGCTGGGTAGAAGTAGTCATAGAACGTACGCTGGAGCTCATCACAAGCCATAGTCTATTGGAGCCCTGCCAGAGAAACTACATCCCACCATATTTTGGCGGAGTCTCGCAGAATGTAAGTCCCAAGATTCACCCTCCTATCTGGGGGTGTCTCAAGATGGTTGAATATGGATTACACAGCTTCTATCCATGACTCTGCAGCCTACAGTCTTCCATCCCCTGTGAACGTGGGAGGATGCTGCTGATGAAAAACCTGCGGTAGCTTTTCCATTTTCGGGGAAGAATGTTGAACTCCCTAGAAAGTCAGCACGAACCTCATGAAACCCTCTCTGAACTGAGCTTTAGCACCAGTGTCAGGAATCACTACAGGTGCCATGTCTGGAATGATAGGTGGAACTATTGGTTGTCCCTGATCTGTCTCATCAGGAGTACGATCACTGCCTTGTTCCTTTTGTGCAATGGGATGACGTCTTGGGGCCTTAGCTATGAAAGATCAAAAAATCACCTTTATTAACGACAAACACAGTTTCAACATAATAGAGTAAAAAGGAAGATGAGTGAAAACCCATTAAAATTGAAAAAAAACATGACTACACGAAGTGTAGTATGGCTACACGGCGTGTTCCTATAAATTTTGTCCTGGGGTTTTACCTTGTCCATACATGGCTATGTAAAAAACCCGACTACACAGCGTGTTCTAAAACTACATGGCGTGTACTGACCCTTTTCTCCCAGCCTGGTTACTCCTACGCGACTAAGTTACGTGGAATGTCCCAGCCAAAGACTACATGGTGTGTTGAGGAAGACACAGTGTGCACTAGACATGCCTTACCTGGCCCGTGTTGTTAGCGACATGGCCTAACACACGGTCGAGACTACACGGCGTGTTCCCAAGGGACACAGCATTCACCTGAATGAAAACCACAACCCGTTTGGTTCGTTACATGGCCGGATACATGGCTGACCCTTACATGGCGTGTTCTGAGAAAACACTGCATGTATAGGAGAAGATAACACTGACCCGTGTTGTTCGTGATATGGCTGAGAACCTATAACAAGACTATACTGCATGTCCATAACCAACACGAAGTGTACTACCATGGTTTACCGGACCTGTGTTGTTAGTGACACGGCTAACTACATAGTTTACCACTACACGACGTGTACATACGGTGCACGACGTGTTCCTAAAGACCCTTTTACAGCCCTGTGTCCTTGTCCACAGGGTCAGTGACCTGACCAAAAACTACATGGTGTGTGTTTATAAAGTACATACCGTGTATTCTGGTTTTTTCTAGATAGTAGCCTCAGAACTACATTGGAGGCTAGAAAACACAGAAAACATAGGTTAAGGTGCCAAATTCAGATCCTTGGGCGCCCATACTCCGTGCGAACCAAATCTTGGCATCATAACAATGCATATAACAATAAATAGTATAACAAACTCAGATCCCACAAAATTCCGATCCTCGGGGACCCATAACACCTCTCAGACCAAAGTTTGACATCCGTGATAAAGAATCTCTATACAACTGATACCCTATTCACATAGTAGATATTTTATCACAGCAGCTATCACAACATCATGCATTTTCAATCAAAAATTATATCACAATAGCATGAAATCTATAATTCAACCTAGATGGCATGGAAAAATACATGGAATGTGATTTTGTAACATGTGCCTATATGATGCATGAGATGGCATACCCTCATCTCATCGGGTTACAACAAAATAGAACTGAAATTATATAAACAGTAACAACACAAAAAAAGTGCATCACCAAATGGTGAAATCAATTAAACTGTCACATTTACAGAACTCAAAAATTACAGCATTCGAGGTAATATGGATTTTTCCCTGTACACGGGTTCTAGAATGCTTGGGCATAGATATTTACCATTTACCTACTCTGTCATATCCCTATATAATGTCGGCAAATAGTAAGTCAAATAGAAAAAGAAGAAACTCTTCTGATACCACTTTGTAACGACCCGAATCCAGAGCCACATAACTGGTTCCCTGTGCCCGGTTCACAACGTAACCTCAAGCGCATTTCCCAAATTCCAGAGGCTGCCAAATAGTAGCGTGGGCCTTGGTAAGTTATTGGGGAAACTATGCCCTCATTTGGTAAGGTATATAACGGAAAAGAAATAACAGTCAATAGCAGAAGTAGTAAACGAAAAACAACAACTGAAACCAAATAGTGGAGGCAATGAACATATATAGTAATGATGATAATGATGCATCAGGTACAAGTATCTAAGGAAAGCAACAAAACCCACAACGTGCTGAAATACAACTGAAAACAATGTACTAAAATTAACAGCAACTCCAGCAAAATCACAAGCCTAAGCTCGGTCCTATGCTCTCCAGCTCCAACCAGCAATCATGTACCTGAAGTAGAAGGGCCAAAATACCTATCCACACTTGCAACCATATAAGCTGTTTGGGCAGAAAAGCAGGACCCAAACAGGGTGTGAAACTAATTCCAGTAGGAAATCACCACAAGATCTTTGTCCTACTGTCAGTGAGAAAAATAGAAAAAGTAAATGAAATAAATGCATCGGAGAAATAGAGGTACACCAAAGTAATGATCCTACAAATCTCCATTCACATTTATTTATTAATTTTAGACAGTCATTTAATTATCAACCATGGAGTCTATCAAACAGCTCTATATTCTCAAGGAATAGCAAGTAACACAATACGTATCTCAACAGACTACCTAGACAACAAGAAGTACAAACCCAAGCATGTTCTTTGTATTGGTGGACCCATAGAAACCAAAATAATAATAATAATACTGACTCTATGGGTGGCACCTACTGGAATACCCCTCTAATCAAATAATCATACAAGGCACATACACTCTGGGAAGCTCTCACCATCAATTCCCCTATGGTTTTGCAACGATAGCTACAGACTCTCTGAGGAAGAACTTTCGTCTAATTCCTCCTGTAGTCTCGATACATGTGTAAACTAAGGAAACTCTTGGGAAGAACAAATTCCAATTCCTATAGGTCTTGCGTACAAAACTAAATTATAACAGACTCTATAGGGATGCCTTTAATTGTCAATTCCCTCTTTAGTCTACCGCACCAGGTTCACACATCCCTGAGCAGTCTAGTCATGCATAATCGACTGTCAGTAGCCCTAAATAAGTTCAACAACTACTAGGATAATATC
Source organism: Viscum album (assembly GCA_963277665.1). Taxonomy (NCBI): domain Eukaryota; kingdom Viridiplantae; phylum Streptophyta; class Magnoliopsida; order Santalales; family Viscaceae; genus Viscum; species Viscum album. Next base: position 603,303,003 of record OY728123.1, read on the forward strand.
AACAATGCATCAATAGCATATAAACAATAGTCAATACATGCAATCAGCTATAACAAGGTAGAAAAACAATGATACAAGGTTTACCTCATAGGCAACCTAAGCCAAGCAACGATAAATCGCCAAAGCAAGGGACATCGCCCATGGGTGATCCTCGAACATGAAACTAAGAATATATTACAATCAATTAAACTCATGAAAACATGCAATATAAGTCAATTGAACAATAGGATCAAAATGCATAACCTGGGATACCCGATACATGGGTATCCGACACTTTTTTCAGAAAAACTCAATGAAATTCAATGTAGGGAAACAAACCACCTACCTCGATCCTAGGAGATTGATATAAATTACCCATGAAGATTGATTCTCCTTAGAAAAACTATGATCTGAGAAAACTTCCAAAATGATCAACACATGATAATTTGAGAAAGAGGATGTATTGGAAGACAAAGCTCCAGGAGAAGGAAGAACTCACCACTGCGGTTCCAACACAATCAAAAGCAGCTGAAAGAGAGATTTGATGGAGGAACGGGGGATCAGAGAAAGATCGCGACCATACGACTTCTCTCGGACGAACGAATCCGGGACGAAAGGTGTTATGTCCGTCAGGCGCGACCCCGATCCTTTTAATGAAAAAAATAAAATACACAGCGTGTACTTCTGGGGTACACGACATGTAATCTGTTTTTTGTACTCCAATTTAAGCGGCCTCCACATCACCCCTACACACTGTGTGTGTGGCCCAGACACGGCCAACACACGACTTGGTGCGTTAAGGGAGTACACAGCGTGGAGTTCAAAAATTTTCAGAAACCCCTCATTTCCCAAAAACATCAAAAAAGGAAGACATTCCTGAAATGAAGATCCGAGTTCTTACATTTCACCTATCAAAATTTAAATAAAATAAATAATTATTTAAATAAAAAGTTGGTTTTAAACAATAACCCAGTGTTTTTCACTATTCATTATGTATTGAAAATTTTCAGAAAAATACAAAAAATTCACCATAAGATAATTTCGATATTCCAAATCCCAAAATGAAGTCCATTTGGAAATATAAAATTTATAAAATTTCTAAATGTGGGTATTACTATTCATAATGCCTAGTTTGATTGGTTATGGTGTGTTATAATCTCGAAGTTGCGTACAATGAAAGATATTGCATTATTCAAAGGGAAACATACTGTAGAAGCATGGGGTGTTACATTCTTCCCACCTTCATATAATTTCAGCCTTGAAATTTGTAGAATATTACTGCATAAAAATATTCGGGTGGTTCTTCATCATAAGTTCGTTGGTTTCCCACGTTGCCTCTTCCATCTTATGATTTCTCCATAGAACTTTTACAAGATGAGTTTTACGGTTTCCCAGAAATTGTTCACTAGTATCAAGAACATCGACAGGCTCTTCACTATAATACAGACCAGGTTCTAGTTCAATTTCATCATAGGTGAGTAAATGCATTGGGTCGTGCATGTATTCTCTCAACAGTGATTTGTGGAATACATCGTGAGATTTAGAGAGACTTGGAGTAATTTCCAAATGATAAGCTACATATTCAATTTGTTCTAGAATTTCTAAAGGTCTGATGTACCATGGACTCAATTTAGCCTTCATACCGAAACGTATAACACCATTCCATGGAGATACATTCCAGAAATCTTGATCTCCTACCTGAAATTCCAAATCATTCATTCAGTTATTAGCCTATCTCTTCTGCCTACTTAGAGCTGCTTTTATGTGGGTTTAGATTACCTTAACCTATTCTATTTTTTCATCAAAAAGTTATAGTTCTATGGGTTTTCTTTCACCAACATCATCCCAAAAAGTTTTTGTGCTACATCTCTTTCCATACAACGCTTCATATGGTGCCATATGAATACTTGAATGGATGCTATGGATATGGTAATGTTATAAAAGAGGTTAATATTGATCCCAAATACCTTTAAAGTAATGTGAGAATGATCTCAACATGTCTTCTAAGGTTTCAATAGTCCATTCTGATTGTCCATCAGTTTGAGGGTGGTAGGCAGTGCTCAAACAATGTTCAGTATCCATGGCCTTCTGAAGAATTTTCCAAAATCTTGATATAAAACGGGGTTCACGATCTGGAACAATCAATTGTGGTAATCCATGAAGTCTTAGAACTTTATTAATATATATTCTTTCTTTACGTTCAAGTACAAAATCTTCACTTATAACAATAAAATGTGCTGAATCTTCTAGGTTTTTGCCTTCTAGCATTCACATATTGAAAAACCAAACGTCTTTACACAAAATCAACAATCTCCCTCTTCTTGTTGTCCCACAAAAAATGTTCCTTCAATTATCTATACATCTTTTTATCCCATGGTGTATAGAGAAATTGGGTCTATGAACATCATCCAACAATTCCATTTTTAGACCAGGTATATTAGGAACAATACATCTCTTCCCAAATTTCAAAATTTCATCTTCATATATGAAGTCCCTCAATCTACATGCATTCACAACATTAATCTCATTTTGAAACTGCTCATTACCAGTCTAAGAACTCATTATCATTTCTAGTAAAGATGTTTTGGAAACCGTTTGAAAAATTACTGATGTTTTACCTTACATGGTTATTCCCATATCCATATTTACAAAATCCATGAAAATAGGATATCTTTCAACTCTCATCTTGTTAAAAAATAAATGATCCTTTCTACTCAAAGCATCTTCCACCTTATTTGCCTTCACTGGGTGGTAGTGTATTGTGTAATCATAATAGTTGAGTAGTTCAAGCCATCTATTTTTCCTCATGTTGAGTTATTTTTGTGAGAAAAAATACTTCAAACTATTGTTAGCAGTATAAATCTCACATTTTTCACCATAGAGATAGTGTCTCAATCTTTTCAGAGCAAAGATTATGGATACTAACTCGATATCATGAGTAGGCTAGTTTTGATCAAGAATTTTTAGCTTCTGTGATTCATATTCAATAAATCTATTATTCAGTATAAGGACACAACCATGTCCTTTCTTTTATGAATCACTATAAATTACAAACCTATTGTTCTCTAATGGTAGAGTCAAGATAGGATCATTTACTAGTCTTCTCTTCAGTTCTTCAAAACATTCATCACACTTATTTTACAAACAAATTTATCCCATTTACGCATGAGCTTTGTTAATGGGTTATCCAACCAGAGAAATTTCTAGATGAAATTTATATAATAACCAAATAAACCAATAAAATAGCATTCCTCAGTTGTACTCATCAGTGCCTGCCATTCCTGGATTGCCTTGGTCATTGAAAGATAAACAGATATTCCATCCTTAGAGATAATATGGCCAAGAAAATAAATCTCTTGAAGCAAGAATTCACAATTTATAAACACCCCATATAATTTATTTCTTCTTAGAGTCTTTAGAATAATGCACTTGTATTTTTTATGACATTCGTAGATTTTGGAGTATACCAATATATCATCAATAAATACAACTACAATGTAATTATTATATTCCTGAAAACCACTATTCATTAGATCCATAAAGATAGAGGGTGAATTAGTCAATCCAAAAGACATTACTAGAAACTCATTATGGCTGTAAATGGTTCGAATTTTTGTTTTCAGAATGTCTTCCTTCTTCACACACAATTGATGATATCCAAATCGAAGGTCAATCATTGAAAAATATATAGATCAATTAAGCTAGACATATAAATCATCAATTTGAGGTGGGGATACTTGTTCTTTATTATTATATCATTGATCTCCCTGTAGTCAATGAACAACCTCACAGATCTGTCATTATTTTTAACAAAACGTACAGGGGATCCCCCTGGAAAAACACTAGGGAGAATAAATTCCTCATTACTCAATTCATCTAGATGTTTCTTTAGTTCCACTAATTCCACAATGTCCTTTATATATGGGTTCTTTTATATGGGCCTTGATCCATGGATTTTATCAATGGTAAAATCAATTACTCGTTCTTGTGGATGTCCTAGTAAATCTTCTGGAAACACATCAACATATTCTTGAACAATCGGTATGTCCTCTGTTTGAACATTCCTTTTCTAACCCACAGTTATTTTAGTCTCTTCCTCCCCAATAATTGAATTTAGTTGAGCTATTGGGGGTGGATCTAGATAATAATTAGTTGGTGACCTTTCTACTCTAAATATTAGATACACTTTATCATTATCGATAATTGTAACCTCCTTCTTCTTACAATAAATTTTTACATCATGGTATGAAAGTCAATCTATACCAAGGATTATTTCAAAGTAAGTCATGGGTATGAAGATGAGATAAGAAGATAAAGAACATTTATTTTCCCTAAAAGGAACTGATTCACAAAACATTTTTGCAATTATACTTCCCTTAAGAGTTTTTACTAACAACTCCCGTGTTAAATAAAAATTTAAATATCAAGTTTTCTTAGAAAACTGGGAAGATATGAAAAAATGTGATGATATATAATCAAATAAATCATTGGAAAAACTTGAGAAAACCATTAAATTACCTACGACCATGTCTTTCGGAGCATCAACCTCTGCAATAGTTATCTCATAAGATTTGCCTTTCTCCCTTGGCATTTTCTAAGTTATATTCCCTTAGAGATTAGTACATTAATTTGCATAATGCCCCCTTTCTATAAAAATGTATCTTTCAACAATGATAGCCTTTTTCTTCCCCTTATAATCACGAGCTTGGTGTCCTTTTTCACAACACTCATAACAGACTCCCATTCCCTTTAGGAAAGTACCGGGGTGTTTCTTCCGACATTTAATACATGATTGGTATTCAACTTTTCCCTTCATACCCTTATTTCCATTTCCAGAGTGTTCATCAGATCTATTTTTCTCCAACATTTCTTTAAAGATGCCATACATAGAGAATTCTTTTTCTGTCTTGATAGCACATGAGTCAATATCTTTGTGTGATATGAAGGCATGTGAGACTAATTCTCGATGGAGAAATGGTATTAACCCATAAAAGAAATTACCAATCTTAATTCTTAGGTTACATATAAAATTTTCAGCATTCCTTAGTAACCTTGTAATGTTAGGCTCGTATTTTGCGACATTCTCATCCTCCTTTCCTCTCAAACTCAAAAATTTCCATTCTATGTTTGCTCGATGGTCATGAGGAAATTTTTTTTATAAAATCTCTTTAAAATCCCTCCATTCCATATTTGATACTTCATCATCTTCCTTTGTGTTTTTAACCAATGAACACATTGATCTGCATCTCATGTGAGGCCATAAACTGACATGACATCTTTTTCCCTTTTGCTACTCCCCAAGGCATGAAATATTTTCTCTAAGGAATATATTTATTTCTCGACTACTAATGGATTTTTAATCCCATTAAATATTGCTGGTTGTTTCCTCGTGAATCTGTCTAACATTGATCCTCCATGTTGTGGAACAGGGGGCTCCATACAGGTAAGGTTAATATTCATAACCAGAGTGAGTTGTCCCAGTATGTTGATAAGATGATCAACACCAGTTGCTTCACCATCTCCAATATAATTATCTTAAGTAGGAGGGAAATCCCTACATGGATTAAGTGTGTTGATAAGGATTTATATTACTTACACTAGGCGTTATTTCTGAACAATGGCATACACTATATTAGTTTATGAATCACAATACATAATTCCAATCCTGGAAAACAGTTCACATAAACTGAACAGTTTATGGGTATAATAAATAATCATAAAAATGTTTTCTTTGAGGATGTATATGATCATAAATCCATCATAATAGGTTTTAATGAAAATGAGAATTATCCTAAGCATATACCTTGGGTGTTTCGTAACCAAGAGTACAACAAGGGCAGTTGGCGTGCCCCAGTTCATGTTCGAGTCTAGTTTAAAGTAGTGTTTTTTGGTTTTACAGCTAGGTACAACTGTTCAAGAGACACTTCTACCTGATCATATCTAGACAGGGATGTATTTTGTGGAAAACTCACAAAATTTCTATAGTACTAAAATTCTTAGAATATCTTCTATTATAATCCTCCATGTTTATCTTAGGGTGATATGCTCTAATCAGAGTTTTTGTAAATCTCGCTTCCAAGGTTTTTATTAAACTTCCTCTGATACAAACCTTAACGTCCCAACCCCAGATACCCATATTTGGTTCATTATCACATAACATTTTCCTGAAACAAGGAATAATGTCCCAAAATAACGATTAGTTTAGTATCCTTGGAAGTACTAGATACATTCATATGTTTTTCATTACATTATAATATGAAAAACTAAAACCACCTAGTCTCTATATGACACACTCATATCCATTACACTATCCCTATAGGTCAGTCAAAATATACATCTTAATATCCTGGGAGAAATAAAACATAGAAAGGGGTGAGCTCAGATGGTCCGTAAAGATATAAATATTGCAGAAACTTTTATAAACAAGCATAAACATTTAAGGAAATTTATCAGACTGAGCAAATGACTTCTAAAAATAAAATTAACCATAATATGTAAAATATAAAAGAAAATAATTCCATTCACTTATTCACATGGATATTCTAGTAGTCTAATAATCACATGCAATAGCAATATCCACATTCGTAATGATGGTATACATAATGCAAAACTTTATAACCACATAGTCATGGCCTTGTGCCAAGACTATAAATAAGATTTTGTAAAGGCCTTATACCAAGACACTAGTTTGTCTCATGAGACCTTCCGATGCATAGAGGAGCCATAACAGGCTCCGCCTGACACTTAATAAGTCTAATACATTCTCAAATGGAAAGGTTTAAACATAACATAAACATTTGTATTAAAACTATTATATGAAATGTCAATACATTTTCCATAAACCACGAATGGAATAAAAATACCACATCCACTGTCAAACATAACACAAAACCTTCAATGCAATATGGAATATTTTTATCATAATTAATCATCTTCAAAAAAGTTTTAAATCCATCAATGGATGATCATATAGATGAAAAATATTTGTAAAACTCTTTGTGAGAAATATACCTTTTTCATAAAAACATTTAAAAGAAACACAATTTATAAAGGATGAAATTTAAAGAAATTTTGGAATCAAATTGTCCCATACCACTTTGAAAATTTATAAAGGAATTAACATTTTAAAAACATACACGTCCATATAAATTAATCCTTATAAGTATTTTTTAAAACATGTGTATTAATGAGAATGATTTAGAAGAATAAATAATTAAAACATTTAAAATTATGTTTTAGTAATAATTTCCTAAAAAATAATCCCTTTGAAAACTCTTTTATGAAACATGGAAATGGATAATAAATATGTCCCAGTAGATACTTACTTAAAAACAACCTCAGATAATAAAAAGATTGTGAAATTAACCCTTACCCCGCACTTTTCATTGGTTGAGGGTAGGTTGAACTCCTGTATAATGATGAAATAATTGTTACAAAATTATAAAAGAACTATATACATTAATATTATATCATATATGATCTTATTATATTTATTTGTTAATGATATTTCAGAAGCAGCATCGTTTTAGGTGCTGACTGATTTATTTTACTTTATATGATTTGATACATAAGTAATGTTTGTTATGGATATGATGTATCATATTATTATTCATAATAATATTAAGTCTTTAAACATTGTTTTTATTCATCAAATGAAAATTATTCATGAATGTATAAGAATTGGAATGAATCTCATCGCATTCATAGAGATGTTAATCCGTACATATGCACGAATGACAATATCATTATTTTAATGATAATGTCATATATAATTAGATAGTATATCATATATACAGAATCATTATAATTTTATATTTATTATTTACATCATTTATACTCATTATTATACCCATATAAATGAGGAAGTGTTTGAATAAAAAACTACACCACGATGTGGAGACGATAATCTGTACGTACGCCCATATGGTGACTTTGTCATTTATAGGATGGATAGAATAATGAATATAGTTGTAACTTTTTTATAATAACATCATAGTATATATAAGATACTGGAGTTATTATTTTATAATAGAAACAAAAAAAAGAGGAAGTGGAAGAAGAAAAGAACTTGAACGAGGTGATGAAATATTTACATTTTCTTCGGGTTCTTCCTTTTGATTTGATCAAAAGGGCTCCATAGATTGGAATTTTGACTAAAGGAAGGCCTATAAGATGAAGGGAAGTCATTTGAGAGGATATTTTGGCAGGGATTGACTGAGAAAAATGGATTTTAACTCGTGACATTGAGAGAAGGGTAAGTGCCCTTTTATAAGAGGTGTGAGAGGCACCTTAGGTAAAGATTAAAATATTATTTTATAATAAAATAATTTTCGGTTTTTATTGGATCCAAAATGATTTATTTAAAGGATAATATGGGTATGGGTCACAAATCCACTCAAAAATATGTTTTAGATAGGTTTGGGTCACTATATTAACCTTATCTTTTAGATATAACTCTTAGTTAAATAGTTTGACATTTTCCATGTCTCTTTTTATTTTTATATTATATGGTTAAAAACATACTATTAACTTACAAGAGAACCTGAAGTGGTTCATTAATGACATATATAATATTATTTAATCCCTTTTTCTGAACCATATAATTTTAGTAATTGAATATCAATTAATAATATAATATTTGTTTTAAAAACTCTATTTTGTCAATTTTGACACTATTTGGTATTTTGTATTTCTTAAATTCATAACAACATTATAAATCAGATAAAAATCATTTAATCAACCTTAACATTTCATATTAATCTATGAAATTTGTTTAATTCATTAAAAGTATCAAATTATATTTATTTGAATATTTATAATATCAATTATTTAAATCATCCATTAATAAGGTAACTACTGCATCCTCATTATGTCATAAATAAATTTAATTATAAAATTTCTAAAACGTATAAATAAAATACCATTATGTAGGAAATATTTTTATCTTTATAATTAATATTTATAGTGGAATTTATATTGTGTGTAACCATATATTAAAAATGGTTTAGTTATTATACATAGAATTTAACTCTTCTTTAAATAAAAAATAAAAAATTCCCTAATACAATCCAAGTGGACAAAGAAGTTTATATATTATTCCTAAGGTTGTTTCTGGTCGAATTATACTTATTAAATAGAATTAGGACAAGTGTTAATGTAATTATGATATCATTTTACCCTTAATTACCATATTAAATTTTACCCATGATAAATAAAAGTAAAAAGTTACTATTCACTAAAAATATTTTCATCTTATTGAAGCACATTTTTCTTAGTGATATTAACAGTTTCTCTCCGATTATTGAAATTAAACTCACATAAGTGGTAAAATTATGTTTTGTGCAAATTTTCAAATTCACCTAGGAGGTGGGTAAAAGGCTGAAAAAAGATCAATAAAATTTTTATATATCTAAACTCATTATAAAATGAATCCAATGAATTAAATTGAACATATATAGGTAATATGTATCTATTTTGTCCTAAAATAAATTTAAATAAAATAAATAATTATTTAAATAACATTTCAATTTTAAACATTAACTCAGTGTTTTTCACAACTCATAAAAAATTTAAATTTTTCAGAAAAATACCAAAAATTCACGCTAAGCTTATTTCTTTATTCAAAATCCAAAAATGAAGTACATTTTAAAAGATAATATTTATAAAATTTCAAAATGTTGTTATTACTATTCATAACGGTTATTTTGATTGGTCATGGTGTGTTAGAATCTCGAAGTTGCGTACAATGAAATCTATTACATTATTCAAAGGGAAACGTACCGTGGAAGCTTGGGGTGTTAAATATTGGATTAAATTATCTATTTAATTAAGTTATTTTTTCATATCATGTATTCTTTAAATTGTTTTGGATGTGTGATAAAGAAAGGAGAACAGATGACCTTTTATAAGTGAGGTGAGTGACACACCAGTTGTTTTTGAAACGAAATTGGTTTACACATATTGGTTTGTATTCCACAAGAGAAAAAATGGACTTGCCTCAATAAAATAAGATATATGGTCAAAATATAGCAAAATAATGGGGTATTAAAATGTTTTATGTCAATTTATAACATTATCATTTTAGTTAACCACCCTATAAACCCATTTTACCTTTAATGCTGCAACTTACCCCTATTTTCATTGTAGATATTGGTAAAAAATATGTTAACATTATAAGATAATATAAATAATTATGTTTTCAAATATAGAAAAAATTTAAAAATTCTATTTAAATATTTATAATTAATTAATTTAAAATTAATCTTGAATATGCTACGTGGAAGCGGTTATCTGAAAAAAAAATTCAACTTTTTTAAAAAAAATCTATATAAATAAAAATCGGAAATGAATCCAGAGACATAAATATGATTAAATGATATGTAATTTTAATAATTGTAATTTTAAACTTAGTTTAAAAAAGTTTACCTTAAAAATTATTTAACTAAAATTACATTTTTCAATAAAAATAGTATTTTTTAGTATTCATCAAAAAAATAATTTATTTAGAAAAATCACAAAAATTCACAGTAAAATAATTTTGGAATTATGATTTAAAATATTAAGTTTATTTGATGAAATTAATTAATATATTAATAAAAAATTAATTGTATTATTTTTCACAAAAATAAATTACAAAAAAACATTTTTTGTGAAAATAGTTTTTTCAAAACATAAAATGGATTTTATAAAAATTATGTTATATTTTATAAATATGTTTTAAAAATATGTAAAAATATGTCTTCATATTTTAAAAAAATTAATTACTTTTCAAAACTCTAATTTTATTAGTTAGTTTATAACTATCATGTTTAAATAATAACATATCATAGTTTTTTAAACATTGTAGTGTGTAAAACAGAAGCTAAAATTGATGTTATGTGTAACCCAAGATATCAATGAAATTTATTTTATTTGAAAAAAAAATAATTCATAAAAATGTGTTCTGTTACATTCTACCCCCTTAAAATGAATTTATCCCTAAAAAGTATTCCCAATGGTACAAACAATTGAGTATATTTTTTCTTGATCATTTACTTAGGTTCCCACACTTCTTCTTAAAAATGATAGTTTCCCCACAAAACCTCAACTATGTGAGTAGTATTGTTTCATAGAGATTACTCTGTATGATACAAAATCCCCACTGGGTATTCCTTATTAGAAAGATAATGATCTAATGGTATGAACTATGAGTTCAATATATGTGGTGAGTTTATTATATATTTCTTACAGTGAGATACATCGAACACATCATGAGCATGAGTGTGGTTTGGTGGAATTTCCAACATATGGGATATTATCTCAACATGATCCATGAATTAAAAGGAGAAAATATAGCTAGGCCATTGTTTTTCCCTTCTCTCAAAATCTCATTACCTTTTTCAATGGATAAATTCATAGAAACACCCTGTCACCAACTTCAAATTCTAGATCACTCCTATGATTGTCAACATATATTTTATACTAACTTTGATATAACATGATGTGTTATTGGATGAATCTAACCATCTCTCCCAATTCATTAAATATCTCATGACCCAATATTTTTCTTTATCCAACGTCATTCCAACTTGGAGAAGATATAAAATTGTTTTCATAGAGGGTATCATAAAGAGAAATATGATATCAGAAGTGAATGTAATTATTGTTTAAAAACTCAAATGGAGTTATGTGTTAATCCCAAAAAACATTAAATACATAGAAAAATATCTCTAAATATCCACTAGGGTTTTAACAATTCTCTCGTACAAGCCATATATCTAGGGATGATATGATATAATGAATCATTACTCTATATTCTAAGCATGTTAAATACATCAAAAAAAATCAATGACAAAATATATGGAAATGTTTTCCCATTTATATTATGGTATGGCTAATGGATGTAAAATCCCCTTATAAATTTTTCTCACATTCTTAAAATTATTACATACCAATAATCTGTATTGAAACTCTATTATAACTATATTCAATCCCTCCCACAATAAATTATCTTTTGAATATCTCTACATCATCATACACTAATGATGGATATAAAATAAATAAATATGATCTTACTCTACTAACCCCTTCTACACATATTCTTTGGATGGAAAAGATACATGGGTTTTGAAACCTATCATTCAATCGTGGAAAATTTAGATCTTATTATATTTTCTACATTATTTTACAAGTCTATATCATCCTTAGTTGCCTCTTTAAAAATTACATGGAGAGGTGGTTATAAATTCAATTGAGAAGGATAATATTTCTCCCTTACTTTCAAATTTCCAGATCCCTCCTTCATAAATCCATAAATATTTTATCTTTTTTTATACTCATCATTGATAATATAGAATGTCCTTTTCAAATAATTGCATCCACATCCTTGTTCAATTTCCCATGGTGATAATGTGTTGTGTAGTCATAATATTTAACCACCTTTAACCATATTCTCTATATCATATTTACCTCTTTCTATGTGAATATACAATTTAATTTTTCTGAACTCTATATATGTATCACCTATATCCATAAATATAATTCCTCCATATCATTGATGAAAAAATCACAACAAAAAAAATACAAATCATGTGTTGGGTAATATTTCTCTTGAACCTTCAATTATCCGGAGGAATAAGCTGTAACCATGTAATTCTGTGTAGTAAATCATTATAATACCTTATTGGATTACTAAAAATAGATTAAAACCCCCTCTCCACTATAAGGTAATGTATTCACATGTGTGTTGGATAATCATCACATATATTCCTTGAAAGTTTCCACATAATCATCTGTCCAAAGGAACTTAGATGTCTTCCATATTAACAGGGTGAGCGAATTAGATATTCGTAAGAAATTATTCACAACCACTAAATAATATCAAATTAAACTAAGAAAACTAGGGATCTCATCCACGCTGGATGGTCACGAAAACATCCAATAGTATTCATATTTTTTTTGGGTTTACTGTTTTACACTGTCTTGATATTATAGAACCACAAAATGAATCCTTTTACAACAAAAATTACCTATTTGTAAATTTTTAATATAGCTCATTCTTCCTTAGGGTATTTAGTACAATTATCAAGTTATCTGTATGAACTTGGTTTCTATTTGAATAGATAATAAGAGAATCTATAATTACTACCACAAACCGATTGTGGTAATATTTAATGTCTATTTATTAAATCCATGATGATATAAGGGGAATTTTTATGTTTTAATGGAATAAATATATTTTCATAATGTTCATACCTTTTATGAAATGATATCATGGGTATATCATATTTATTAACCCTTAATTGATGATATCCAAAATGGAGGTCAATCATGGAAATGTATTGAGCTTCCCATAATTGATCAAATATGTCATCAATATGTGGTATAGGATACATTTACTTTTTCACGATATTGTTCAAATATTTATAATAAATCTATACTCACATCAATAAATATTTGTTTAAAAAATAATAGTTTCCCCACAAGGTGTTTCACATGGAAAAATTAATACCTTATAAATATTTTCCATGCTCATCTTTTTAAAATACATAAAATCAATAAGGGAAATTATATAGAGAGTACTTGAAATTAGTGTGGAACCAAGTATGATTTCGGTTCAGAAATTAGCGTAACAGTTTTTTGGAAGGGTATGAAACAATTCTGGATGGACAATAAAAATATTGCACATTGGGCGTATCATCGATGAGGGTTTTCTAAACAACCATTTGAGTTAAAATGACAAATTAAATAGGAATAAAAACCCATACAATGGTTCTGATTTCCATAAAAATATTATATTTATCATCATCCTAATATATGATTATAGGTTGGTCTTGAATAACCAATGTGACATAACATCATCGAAAATTGATGTGGGAATAATTTAGATATATACAATCCATTCTTAAAATAAAATCTAATTCCACCAAAGGAAGAATGATAATATTTTCATGCAAAAAACTATCAAAAACGTAAAATGGAGAATAATAACAGACATGAGATGTAATTATTGTACCTCTTTTGGATTTCACTAGAAACTCTAAATCAAATAATTTTTGTGCCATATGTATACCCTTATAAAATCCTTCAGATATGAATGAATTGATAGATATAGAGTCATTTAAGACATTATCATTTTTAGAGTGTATGGTGTGTGGACCTTTCACTATATTGTCATCACACACATTATCATAAATAGTTGTCATACGATATTTAACATTTTCTTTTAGTTTTAGTTGTTTTTGAGATCATTCATCATCATTGGCCTTAATATTTGGGTAATAATTTCAATAATTCCCTTACTCCATGAATTTCATACAATGGAGTGTGGGTGGTGAATTCTGTGGGTATTTCTCAATGTTTATATCATTACATATCTTCTTCCAATCAGATCATAATTCAATTTTACTGATGATATTCCAATCCAATCATAAAATAGTTACTAGTCCTCTAATGACAATTTCATACTTATTTATTTTCACACATTTATCATAAATGTAAGATCATATTACTCTCTCTATGGTTTTTCAATTTTCTATTGAATTCAATTTTTATCTTCTTATCAAATCCATGAATTGATTCAATACTCTTATATATATTTTTTATTTTGAGAGAACATCATATAATCTATTTAATTTTACTAAAGTATCATATGGATAATTTTTTAGGGTCTTGGTTTTAGGACATAAAAGAATAAAAAAATCTTAGTTTCTTGTTGGATGAAAATATAATTATAGTACTGCATTAGGATAGTATCTTTTTTCTCATAGGTAATAATATATTCTTTATTCTTTTAATTTATATTAAATAATTCCTTATCCTTATTCATACGAAGAATATTAGGAATGTACTTATTATAAAATATGTTCTTTAACAACTCCCAATCTATAATCATATTCAGTTATATTATTGACGATAGAAAACAATTGATCAACTACACCTTACAAATGTTCTATGACTAAAATGACTTTTTCATGTTTTTGACACTCAAGAATGGAAAATATAGTTCCTGTTATACTGATCCATTTCCTAGTTACTAAAGGATTAGAAGATCCATTACTGGAAGGTGGATGTTTCCTAATGATGAAAAATGGAATGTTGTTCCCTCCTTTCCTTGTTTGGATGTTTAGATTTATTCATTGATTGTGAATGTCTTGTGATCCTAACAATGGGATTTTTCATTCCATCTCCCATAATTTTTTGGATACTTAGGTTGAAAATTGTTGTATTGTCTATCACCCATCATTAACATGGTTCCCACCATTGAATAGAACAAAAATTATTGTTTAAGAAATAATAATCATAATGGGGAACTACAATATCATGGAAAATAACTTATAGGATGCTAAAATCAAGACAACTTCCTTTTAATATATGACCCATTAAGTTTATCTTTGTTTATTCATAGTAATCACCCATTTATATATATCATGATGGTTAGAAAAGGATCTATGAATTTTAGAAGCTTATCCCTAGGGAGTTTCAAACCTGGTGTGCCTCAAGGTCTGTTGTCGTGAACTCTGTGGGGGTCAAGTACAAATCAACACAACCTTTTATGTGTTATTACCCATAGATATATTTTTTCTATAGGAAATTCCACATGCAATATCCATATGTGGATGTAATTTCATGGAAACCACTCACCCTATCATTTACTAAAATTCCAAGTCGTTTTCTTATACTTTGAATCATCCTTATAATTAACCTTAGACATGTCTATATGTGCCTCGATAATGTTTTCTCATCTTTGGTTCCAATGGTTAACCAAACCAATACTCTGAAACGAACTATAGTGACCTAGATTTTTCATACATATAAATTACATATTTATAAATGAACACTCATTACATTATAAAAACACACACCTAAGGATCATAAACATATAATTCCTTGTGATACATAGAAACATAAAAACAATATCTATAAGTGAAGTACATCATACCCCCGCAATGTTCATCATAAATAAACCCTTATGAGATATATCATACATAATACATATTTCTGCATCATGGGGAAAAAAACATAAGTATGGGTGAGATAAAATTATCAGTTTGGGTAAACATGGGGGACACATAAAAATAAAATGAACATATAGTTAGGATTACATGAGAATAACATTTTAAAACCATACCGTAATTATCAAATATCATAATATTAAGTCATATAATAAATGTTTTACATTTCAAAGGACATAGATCAAAAGAAAATCCAAGAACACGGGCCATGAGAGAATAACATAGGCATAAAACAATTAATTATTTCATACACATAATAATATAAAATCATTTACATAGTATTAAAGGATCACAGCCAAATCTATCATAGTTGAATGAGTTCACTTCCCAAACCGTAATAATTGTCATGGAACACTCCAATATCCAGGATAACGGAAAATGTTTCTTACTTAGTTGGGTTCAATATCCATTTTAGTAACATATATATCATGAGATAGAAATATTTACCTAATTAAGTTTAGTTATATATATCTCCAAAATGTTACATAATGAAAATAATATGTATGTTTTCCCAAAGAACATAAACCTTGTACCATATCATAGCCCATGAAAAGAAATGGTTTTCATAAACATTTCATTATAGACTAACCTATGGGAATGAGACAGGGTTCATAACCATTTCTTCATTAAATCATTGAATAACATGTTAAAAGAAGTGGGTTTTATAATAAACCCAACCGCAGTAGCTCAGAACTGATTCCTTACATTATTACATTGCCATATATACAAGGAATAGAATCCCAAAAGACCAAACATTTTAGTAATTATTTGGAACCATATTACATTAATGATACCAATTTTACATTTGAAAATAAATATATATCAAAAGTATACGCTCTACATCCAGGAAACTCATTCAACGAATTCATCTTCATCTTATATGGAAAATGAAATAAAATACGGGTGAGATCAAATTATTAGTAAGGATTAAGTACATTAAAACCTATAATGAATCAATAATTATAATAAATATGGTGAGGTATATAACTAAAAATAAGTTCCATTTATATAATATGACTTAATGAATAGATAGGGAATAATCAATATGGAAAGGGAAATAAATGAAATCACATGTAATTTAATTAATAACTAATAACAAAATGTATTTAAATAGAATATCATAGTAAAAATATCTTATATCGTAAAAATTAAAAACTAAATGTAGGAAAATATTAATTAATGGAAGCCATGTTTCTCAAGAACATTATTCCTTTACCATAAATACATTTCACAAATTATTTAGAAAATACTAGGCAAAAACCCATCTGATTTGAAAAATGATTCATCTCATTAGACTATAGATGCATCAAAGGGATTATATAACTGATTCGCATCCCATTTTATACATGTCCAAAAAATTTAATATATATCTAATAATTTTTTTTTCATAAACGTTTTTTCTTATCATCGCGTGTCTATGTTGAATTAAGGATATAGATTTATCATTACATCCCCTATTAATTAAATAACTTTCAAACTAATAACCATTTGTAATAATGGAATAAATTATGTTATGTAACCAAATCCATAATTAATGTTTATAGATATTTAATATAAATTTAATATCTACTAAAAATTATCATAAATTATGTATTGGTTTATGATAAATTTATGAATCAGAAAACAAAGTTAGATTGTACTATAACTTTTACTACTTGGTAATTTTCATTTTAAACCACATTGGATGAAATAATTATAATTGTAACATAAAATACCATGAATAATAATGTATTCAGGATATTACATGTCAAAGGAGTATTATATGAACCACAAATAGGTGAAAAGGTTCATATATAAGAAATAACAATCTATGGAATAAAAATTGAGATGCAATCCCTTACCTCAATCTTCATGTTGGTTCAATATGATTTAACCTCATTTATAGTGTTTTAAACATGCAATTATCTTATTATATAACCATATAAACATTTATAATACCATATATGATCATTTTTAACTTATTATAACCCATTCACTATTAATATTTTATTAATTTCATTATTTTAGCTGTTAATTGTCTTGTTTTCTAACGTGTCTTTTATCATGAAAGATCTGATTAATTTGAAATATTAAATAGTTATGTTATATAAATAATAATAATGTTGAAATAATTATAATATTTTTTTAACAAATTAAATTTTAAAACCAATAGTGAATGATTCTTATGAAAATGTAATATGTTACCATCATTGAGATGGAGGGATGCATGTACGCAAGACTAAAGATTCCATTATTCATTTATAAATAAAGAAAGAAGATAAGAATTATTTTAAATTTAAAAAAAATTAATAATATAATTAATATAATATTATATAATTTATATAGTACATAAATTTATTTTGGTGATGAAAATAGAGTCACATTGCTTCGTGAAGGCGGTAGTCCACATGTACAAGAATGATGTTATCATAATTTTATGAGTAAAAAAGAAATAATGAAAATGATATATATTATACATAATGAATGATAAACATTTCATTAATAAATAACATATTTCTGTTATATCACATATAATTAGTAAATTTATATTTATCATTTTCCATGTCAAGCCGTAGTGAAATAAGAATCACATTGCATCGCGAGGTATTAGTTCACCGTACCCATGAGCGACGATATTTTTTCTCCTATAGAATGTCAGGTGAAAAGATATATATAATATAGTGAACATGGGGGAATAAATATTTTATAAAAATAATTTATACAAATTATATCTATAATCATACCCAACTATAAGAGGTGGAAGTCGAAAAACAAATGAAATCTATTCACGAGTAGGTAAAACACCATATACACCAACAGTGAATTCATTACAAATTTCATTTAAATTTAGATGGTTTTGGATCATGAAATTACTATAAAAACATTCATTTTTATGGATGATACTGAGATTATCATACAAATATGTTTTAATAAAAATTTAATGTGGTGGAGAAATAATTAAAATAAATATTTCTTTAGAAGAATATTACCTCTTCTTCTAGTATCCTGTTTATGTTTTCACTATGTCCTTTTCTAGGATTTATTTATACAAAATATAATGCAACTAGGATGAGGGTATATATGTTTTTAAGCTATTTGTAAACTTATTTTAATATTCAAATGGGTTTTAATGTGTGAATAAGTGATGATTGTGGTTATCTTTTAATAAGTGGGGGAGAAGACCCACATGATATTTTTGGAAACAACTGAGTGATCCTTTGTTTTTTATATATAATAAGTGTAATGAATTGACAATTATATAAACATAGAGGGGTAATGGTATAAATAAATACAAAATATAATTTTTGGATAAGTTCATAATCAATTTTCACACTTATCATTTTAGTTTAACCCCTCGTAAACTAATTTTAACTTAAACTGTGTGAATTAATTTTTCCCTCATTTACTATGTATATTGGTAAAATAATTTATTTTAACATAATAGAAATTTTAGATTATGATAATTATAAATATAAAATCCATTTTACCAAATTAAACTCAATGAATTTGGAATATTTAATTTTAATGTTTTCCCACAATTTTACTAAGAAAACATTTTTTTAAAGTGATAATGTTCAAAAGTTCACAATGTTTTTTTGTAAATTCAATATTAAATTGTTCAAAATAAAATATATTTTATTAATTAATTTAAAATTGAAAAAATTTTACTTAAAGATCAATTAAAAATGTATTTTAACACTATAAATTATATATACAAAAAGAAAATTTTCAATTAAAATTCAGTACTTTTCACTATTCATCAAAAAAAAAATATCATAGAAAAAACAAAAAAAATGACACTAAGATAATTTAGTTATTATAAATATTTTTTTAATAATTTTTATAAAGGTGTTAAAAAATGACATTAAAATGAAGTACACAAAGCATGACTAAACCATCTTTTGTTTAAACCAAGTGTTGTGTGTATCACAGGCTATCAACAAAACTTATTTTAAAAGAAATATAATATAAAGTCATATCATGTTACATTATTCCCTCCAAAAAAAATTAATCCTGATAATTTCATGGATATTACCTTCTAAACATATGAGGTTTGATCTTTTTTATAATATATTATGGATCCCACATCGTTTATTCCATTTTGTGATTTCTCCAATATACCTTTACCATACATATCGTACGATTCCCAAATAAATTCTCTATAACATAATGAATCTGGATGGGTTGTTCACAATAATATAGATCAAGTTTCAATTATATTTCTTAAATATTGAGCACATTTATTGGGTCTAGCATGTACATTATTAATAAGAATATATGAATCATATCATTTACTTTTGAGAGACTTGTCTACATTTCCACTCGATAAGAAACAACTCCAATTATTTCAAGAATTTAATAGGGTCTAATTTACCAAGGGATGAGTTTCCTTTTCTTACCCAACCTTATAACAGCCTTCTATGAATATTATTTTAATAACACCTAATCATAAACATGGAATTACAAATCCATCATATTATTATGAGCATAAATTTATTTCCCATATTGAGATACATAAATGTGACACTGAATTACATTACCTTTATTATTGTTTCTTCAACAAATTTTAGGACTAGGAGTTTAATTTAAACAACTTAATCCTAAAAAAATGAAGTATAAATCTATTTCTTTATAATAATGAATATGATGTTATTTCAATAGTTTAATGGAAACTATTATTATAGGAAAACACAACCGAAGGTAAATACAGATCCCGTGTACCATGAAAATTTAGTGACTATGACCTCAACATATAATCCATTTATTTAAAATTCCTTTCAAACTATCCATAATTTTATGGATGATTGGAAGTTCATAAATGAAGCTCATTATCTAGTGAACTCTAAATAATTTTCCAAAATTTTGATGTTAAATGGGGATCATGATTAGAAAAAATTCATAATAATTCTCGGTGATGTATTAAAACATCTTTAATATTTATCCTTTTATGTCTATAAAGAGTTAAATATTATAATATAGATAGGAAATGTGACGTTTTGTTTAAGAGATCAATGATAACCCATATTGTATCATACATTATTGCTTCCTTTGGTAGTAGCAATACATACTCAATAGAAATGTCATATAATTTCCATACATGAATATGAAGATGTTTCATGACTATGGTGGGATGTTTCCTTGCATCATTATGATTTAAAAAAACATTTGGACACATCATTAGTAATTTCCCAATTCATGTTATCACAAAAGAATGTTTCTTCAAATCCATATGCACCTTTGTGATATCATATTTTATAGAAAAATTTGATTTATGTGCATCTTCCAACAATTTCATTTTTATATTTTCCATATATATAACACATAATCTCCTTCCAAATTTTTGGACACTATATTCATAAATTAATTCTACTATTTTCCAATCATATACAACATTAATTTTATTTTCAAATATTTCATCATCAGAATGGGTATTCCTAATCTTATATAATAGTGATGGTTTTGAAATATTTTTAGAAATGATTAATTTCTCTCATTTCTTAGTAACTACCATATCCATATTTAGTATAGCTAAGAACAAAATATAAATCTTAATCCTCATTTGGGTCATAATTCTATGATCTTTTTTACTCAATGCATCCTCTAGCATGTTTTCTATCTAGGGGTGGAAGTGTATTGAGAATTCCTAATCCTCATGTAGCTTCTGCCATAGAATTTGTATCATATTATGATCCTTATGTGAATATATATATATCATTGTTTGTGATCCATGTTTATTTCACATTTTTAACCATAGTGGTAATATATCTATATCTTCAAGGAAAAGACTATAGCTTCTAACTAATGATAATGGGATGTCTAGTTTTGTTCATGACTCTTTAATTTTCATAAATTATTTGAAGTTACATTACTATATTTTATTTAGACACAACCAAAACTATTCTTTAATGAATAACTATATATTACAATCCCATCACTTCATGATGGTAGATTCAGAATCATATCGCTGTATAAACTCTTCATTATTTCCTCATAATAGTATCAGCATTACTTTACAAAAATGTGCAACCCCTTTACATGTAACATTTGTTAATGGGTTATCTAATTAGGAAAAATTATGAATGGACCACCGATATTAAACTGAAAGACCAATGAAATGACTCACCTACATTATGTTCATTGGTATTTTCCATTCTCACACATCCATTGAATTTATATAATCAACATAGATTTCATCATTGGAGAAAATATGGACAATAAATAAATCTTCATAAAGATATAAATCACACTTATTAAAATCCCCATATAACTCCTTCATTATATGAGTCATAGTGATGATCCACAAGTGATTATATTATGGATCATATATTTTATAACACACTACAATATCATCAATTAATACCAAAGAAATTCATCAATTTATTCCATGAATAATCTATTCACAATATCCATAAACACAAAGGGTGAAATATAAAATTCAAATAGAAGTACAGTAAACTTGTAAGGTCCATACCTCATTGGATATGTTTCCTTCATAATATATTCCTTATTTATCCACGATTTATGATACCCAAAATAAAGTTAAATATTTGGAAATTATTGTGCTCTATTAATTTGATCTATTAGGTTATCAATATCAGGTAGAGAATACATGATTTTATTTTAATTGAATTTATTTTCATAGATTAAATGCACAACCTCATGGATCTATCTTTCATCTTAATATATAAAATATGGGCTCCCCATGGTGAAATAATAGGGAGAATAAATCCATTGTCACCCAAATCATTAAGTTGATTCTTCAATTAAACTAATTCCATAGTGGTCATTCTATAGGCATTCATTGATATTGGTCTTGTTTTAGGTATTAAATCTATGGAATCTCAACTTCATTCCATAGGTAATATCCTAGTAATTCAATAGGAAATATAGAAATGTATTCTTGTACAATATGTAAATTGTCAATTTGAATATTTCTTTATTCATTCCAAGATTTTATTTTCTCTTCTTCCAAATCATTTAGTAGTGATAATGGTGTAGGATCTTGATGTGACTCATATGATAGAGTCTATTCTATAAAGATAAATAATTCTATATATTCCTCAAAAATCATAATTTCCTTCTTCTTATAAAATTTTTTTCCATCATATTTTCAAATCCAGTCCATAATATTGATTATATGAAGTCAACCATAGGTATGATAATAAAGATGGTGAATAAATTATGTATTTGTGTCATAATGGGGGCTTCCTAACTGTATAGGACCAAAGAATAACGTACATGGACATTACATTACTTTAGTGGAATACTTAATACATAACAAAAAACAGACACACAAGGACCATAATAGTTTAGTGTCTTTGGAAACTTGGATCGTAATCTTCTAATCGTGGTGAAAGATCTTCAACATCTCCCATAAAGATCCTCCCCTTTTTTACCTAAAACCTTTCTTTATATCCTGGGGAAATGAAAACATAAAGAGGGTGAGCTCAAATGATCAGTAAGGGTAAGCATGGATAAAATAAAACATACCATATACATTTGAACTTAAAAACATGAACATAATGTTTAAACATCAAAAGCTTGAGCAATGACATAAAACATGGAAGTACGTAAGGAATTGATCATAAAGAAACATTAAGAATGATAAAATATCATGGGAATAAAACATGTAATTATGGCATCCAATAATCACATGTAATGATTTCCATATTAGTCAACACATTGCTGCCAAGACCATCTTAGTGGACAAAGTCCCTTTCTAAATCGAGTTCACTCCTCGTTTCAGTCCTGTAACACTGAACTAGATTAACTTACCATTC
Source organism: Viscum album (assembly GCA_963277665.1). Lineage (NCBI taxonomy): Eukaryota > Viridiplantae > Streptophyta > Magnoliopsida > Santalales > Viscaceae > Viscum > Viscum album. The sequence continues at coordinate 603,326,734 of OY728123.1, forward strand.
CAGCCATGTCTATATCATGAGATATAAATCTTTACCCAATTCATTGGAGGGAGATATAGGTCCCACTCATCTCATAATGAAATCATTCTTACTTGTGCCACAAAATAAACTTAAAACATTCATCATAACCCAAAGAATAAAATGGGTTTTATAATCATCATCCCATCATCACATAATCCATATAAAATAAATAGATATTTCATCATAATAAAAGTGAAACCATGTAAATCATAGAGTCATTGTACTTGAAACATACACATATAAAATAATTTCATCTTAGATGTAAAATGGTTTTGATAAAACACTTGAAATGAATTCCTGAGAAAAGATCCTTTCTTCTTCAAAATCATTCTCTTTTCACAAAATGTCATGCAATTTTAAAATAAAAGGATTTTTTTGAAAATAGTCATGAAATATTTTTGAGGAATCTTTATGAAAATGAGGCTTTATAAAACCGCAATAATCCTTTCATGCCGTATAAGTTAAAAAAACATTCTTCTCGTACTTTTGCCGGAAAAGTCAAAAAGTACCTCGTAACGTAATGAAAATAAAGGTTCCTTACATACCATGTAGTAAAAGTCAAAAAATGGGTAAAATTGAATTTAAACATACATGAAAAATCTTTCATAAAACATGGACATGGATGATATAAAGAACCCTAGTAAATACCTACGAATAAGCAATCCCGGATAAAAATGAGATTTGTAAAATTATCCCTTACCTAAGGTCCTATTTTCTTTGTAAGTGTCCGAACCTCCTGTAAAATTATTTAAATAATTTTATTGATTTATTAAAGAATAATATTAATTTTTATGATATCATATATGGTTCTCTTATGACTTTATATTACACGTTCTTTTGTAAATTCCATGTTAAAGAGCGTTTTTGGTAAAATCGTTTCATTTGTCGTCCGTGTTTTGACTTCTAATTATTCATATGATTACTTAGATCATGATTACTTACATCCAGAACGTAAAACATGATTTATATATAATATATATTCATAATATACATATATATAATATATCGATAAACGGAAAGAAATACACCGTTCATGGAGACGGTAGGCCGTACGTACACATGAATGTTGTTTTCGTTTCCTCATTGAATTGAATGGAATTAATTGGATGAAATAAATAAATATATATACATAAATCCATTATCATTATTATGTCATATATTTCATGATTACTTATTATATATACTTTATAATCATTTATGAATGGTTAATCATTGAGAATGAATCTCATCGCGTTGTGGAGACGGTATTCTGTACGTACGTACGAGTGATTATATCATTCCCATGATCATGGAATTTTATTGGAGTATATGTATACTATTAAAGAATCAATATCACTTTATAATAATCATATATAGTTATTATTTACACCATTATACCCATCCAATTAAGGTGGTGGTGAAAAATAGATTACACCACGGCGTGGAGACGGTATTCCGTACGTACGCACGCGCGGTGATTTCTTTTTCCATAGGATGGATAGATGGTGAAATAGGGTTGTTTCATACATATAATAACATATCCGTATATCAGTGATATTGATGTTATTACTTCATAATGAAACAAACTAAGAAGAAGAAGTGGAAGAAGAAATAAAGTTGAAAAAATCGGTAACGGACGTTACCTCTTCTTTGAAGCACCTCTTTGAGACCTCCTCTTAGGGCACTAAAATTGGTCTGTGAAGAAGAACAGGACCTATATGATGTTTCTAGGGAAGTGGAGAAGAGAATTGGGTAGGGGTTGGCCGAGCTTTAAGGCTCAATGTGGTGTGTGGAAGAGAGGGAGGAGGTTCCCTTTTATAAGGGAGGAGAGGGGATCCTTTGGAATTCTTAAAAATATTAATTTATAATAAATCTAACCCCACATAAAAACCACCAAAAACGACTCATATTCTAATATTAGATGCTATAGTGTTGTTATATCACAAACAAATAAAATTTAGACATGTTTGGATCTTATTTGTAACCTTATAATTTTGATTTATCCATATTTAATCTATTTAAGTTTATTTGTGGTAATAAAATTCTAAATTTTAAATTATAACAAATAATTACTTATTTGTTGTGAATTTTCCATAATTGTTTACTTTATAACATTATAGACCATATAAATTTACATTTATAATTTTTAAATATTTTTGTGATTTTTAAACAATTTTATAATACGTTATTTTTATAACATAACAATAGTGTCAATTTTGACACTATTCATTTATTTGAATTTAAATAAATTATATAAAGAATATTTATTCAAAATAAAATCTTTAATAGATTCATAAAAGGTCATATGTTTCAATAAAATTATTTTAGCACATTAAATAGTTCATATAATATTTATTTTATTATTTTTAAAACCATTTATTTGGGTTATCTCTTGATAAAATAATTACTAAAATATTTTTGTATAATTATTTAATGTACTTATTTGTTGCATAAAAATTAAAAATCAAATCCTATGATGAAGATAAATCTATTAACATTCGCAATAATAATTTTACTCGAATTTATCAAATTAAAATCATAATATTTAAATTGTTATATTTATTAAATTATGAATGAGACAACTTTGGCATCATTTAAAATAAAATAATATAAGTGTAATAATCGCTTTTATAAGGCTCCAAATGGTCAAATATTAGACCATTGGATGATTATGTTTTACATTGACATGGCCAATAAGTTTAGGTCAGGGTTTTGTGCCTTTTATGGTCACTATTATTTTAATAAAAACTGTATTCTTGATTTTTCACTAGATAAACAATTTTCTGCATCACTATTGTGTCACAATTAATGATAATTATTTAATCCTTAAAAATTATAAATAAATTCCTATGATGTAGATAATTTAATTAGATTTATGTAGACTATTCATGTTCGAATTTTCATGAAGTTTATCACTAAATTAAAATTAATATACTTATAATATTTAAGAGAGTGACATGTTGTCACTTTCTTTGGTTTTAATAATATTTAAGTTATTTTCATGGAAAAAGTCCATTAAATGATTCTAATCCGACCCTTAGGTGATATGGGTCAACTTTTAGTCATCCAATAGTATCTTTACAGGTTTTAGTGTAATTTTATAATCTTATATTTATCCTTAATTACCCGATTTACCTTTACCTATGTTAAATAAAATTTACCGTAATTACTATTCATAATGCCCAAAAATAAAAAGTAGCTTATTAACAAAATTTGGAACCACTGTTTCCAAATATGGAATCAATTTTTCAAAATTCAAAATACATAAGTTGTAGTAATTAATTTAATATTAATTTCGTTGTCGAAAGAAAACGGGTTTTTGTTTAAAACATTGCAAAAGATTGAATTGATTTAACCTTCAAATTCAATGTAAAATCAATGATAATGACATACATTGTATTAAATGGTAAAAATATATTCTATTTATACTTTAAAACCATTAAATATTATAATATAACCACATAAATTATTATGATGAAAAAAGTTGTTTTTAAATAAAATATAGCATATTTTTACTATTCATTAAAATATGAAAGTTATCAGAAAAATATCAAAACTTTATCCAATGTAATGTTTTATATCCTGATTCAAAAGAAGAAGTTTATTTTTCAAAATTGAACTTATAACCTTGTAAAAAACTAGATTTAACGTTGGTGCGCCATCAAAAGGCGGCAAAACTGCATTTTTTAAAAATACTTATTTTACCCGAAAAATTTATTTTGTTCTTATACCATGTTCTAGAAAATGTGTAAGATGAATAATAATGTTATAAAATTAAAAATTTAGTTAATACTATTCATGACGGCTAGTTCATAATAATAATATATCGTTGTTTAGTGAAACTCGGTATTGCGTACAACACACGCTATCGAGGAAGGTCGCGATTGCGTGTAATGCAAGCCAAGTTAGGGTTGCGTGTAGTGCATGACTCTTTTGTTGTTTCGTATAAAAAAATACATTGAATATATATATACTCAATGTTTCGTAGAATAACTACTATCAAACAAACATGAAATTGTGTGTAACACGATCCATGAATAGTGTTGCGTATACTACAAGCTAATACGGTGTTGCGTATAGCACAAGATAATCTTGGTGTTGCGTACAACAGATGATATGGAAGAAATTAAACCGAATATATCTTATAAAATCTCGGGTTGTTACATTCTACCCCCCTTAAAATGAATTTTTCCCTCGAAATTCGTCGGGGTTATAAACTGTTTACTATTCATAGAAACCCACATCGTAAAAAGGTATACTAAAACATAACTTTAAAAAATAATGTTAGAAACATAACGGTCACCCAAGGTAACTCAGCATTGGGTTTCCACATAGGAGAGTATAGGTGAAAATATGGATATGGAGGAAAAATCTAACCATCATGTTCTGATAGAGAGTGGTAGAGAACATGGCTATGAAAAATCCAACAATCACAAAGCCATAGATTTGTGATGATCTAAGGTACCATCTGATTCATCTGATATAAGGTCACTAGGACAACATTTTTGGGTTTCAAGATCATTTCCCTAAAGTTGATGAATTAAAATAAATACTTACATGATTTTGGTACAATCTCAGTATTTTTCGTGAATTGAACAATTTCCACTTCATCCCTTAAAGAAATGAAGTTGAATTTGTTATTCTTGATGTGTTAGCAGATCATGTGATAGAATTATGGGTCATTCCATCTCTTTCAAACAAAAGGTTAGAAAAAGTTATAAGTCCATATTATGGTTAGATTAATCATATATGGTTCCAAAAATGAACTTATACTTCATATATCATACCGCTTAATAAAATAAAACTAGTTTCTACTAACCAGGAACTTCCTGTAGGCCAGTGGTAGGCGATAAAGGCTAGTCGCACTTCGTTTGTGGGTTCAATTCCCATATCCTTGTCCGACGTGATGGGCTGTCGCCCATCCTGCAGTTTTTCCTTTTTCTAAAACTACATTACTATAACATCCCATCAATAATATCATAAAAAGTTCTATCCTTAAACAATACTAACTTATGTCCAACATAATCCATTCCAATCTTTAGGCTAATCTAAAATACTTCGGTCCATGCTCATAGTATAAAGAAAATGATTACTTGAAATGTCACATAAAATCACGTGAATGCAATCATTTATACCCTATATATCATAAGATATATCTTTTTGGTCAAATTACAAACATGTGAATACATTAATCATGTATTCTCTTGAATAATGAATACCCATTGAACCTTAGTGAAAACATGAATGTAGTTAAAAGTTAACAATTTCCATATACCAAAATCCTCAAAATTCTATATACTCAAACCGTGATATCACTTTGTCATTATATCAATCATGATCTCAGGAATACAATCAAACATCTCATTATCTTATTATTAATTCATTATGTGCATATCATCTTCTTTCCAAAATATTGGAATCACTTTTCATGGTTTCCGGTACCATATAATTATTGAAAACCACAATAGTCTAATACAAAAATTTTCTAATACACCATAAAAGTACCTCAACAACATTATTCTTGAATACCAATACATAAACACTTCAATCCATCCTCTTCAATTATTGTCCTGGAATAAGTCCTTCCTAGATTTAAAAGTAACTTTTTAGGTCATGGCATTGAGCTGGGTAATGCCCATGTTCTCCACAAATAAGACATTGAACTCCATTACAGTCTATCACTCAATGACCCTTTTCTCCACATAGATAACATCTATCCCTCCATTTGAGGTATTACTCAAGGTTCTTTTTCCCTTCTTTAGAAATCTCAATCTTCCCTTCTCTATGCTTCTCACTATGTGAACATGCATAAAATTCCATCTTCATCTTATTTGATGACTTAGTAATACCACTAAATTTCACCTTGTTAATCATATATTGTGATGACTATTTCGGTATAATCACAATATCTTTCTCTCTAGGCATTACACAATTTCATTACTCATAGTCACCAATTTGTCCATTGGATTCAATGTTAACTGAATTCCTTCTTGTTCCCTCCATTGACTAAAACATAAAAAGAATTCTGTAAGAGGAAAAAATCATTCTAGGGAAAACAACATAATAAAGAGGGATTACCCTCAATATCTAACATCTTAGGTTAAATTCTAATATCGTTACCATAGTTCTAGGACTATATCCTATACGTATACTTATCCTTAGGGACATCCCTAGGCATACCTTAGAAATATCTCTAGGGATCTCACTAACATTTTCGTATCCTAGTTTCCAAAGGATAACTAAACCTTTCATCTGATACCAACTGTAGAGGCCCAAATCTTAACGTACATGGACATTACATTACTTTAGCGGAATACTTAATACATAAAAAAAACAGACACATAGTGACCGTAATAGTTTAGTGTCTTTGGAAACTTGGAACGTAATCTTCTAATCGCGGTGAAAGATCTTCAACATCTCCCATAAAGATCTTCCCCTTTTTTTTAACTAAAACCTTTCTTTATATCCTGGGGAAAATAAAACATAAAAATGGTGAGCTCAAATGCCCAATAAGTTTAAGCATGGATACAATAAAACATACCATATACATTTGAACTTAAAACCATAAACATAATGTTTAAACCTCAAAAGCTTGAGAAATAACATAAAACATGGAAGTACATAAGGCCTAGATCATAAAGAAACGTTAAGAAGGATAAAATAGCATGGGAATAAAACATGTAATTGTGGCATCCATTAAGCACATGTAATGATTTCCATAGTATTCAAGGCATTGCTGCCAAGACCATCTTAGTGGACAAAGTCCCTTTCTGAATCGTGTTCACTTCTCGTTTCAGTCCTGTAATACTGAACCAGATTAACATACCATTCCAGCCATGTCTATCTCATGAGATATAAATCTGTACCCAATGCAATGGAGGGAGATATATGTCCCACCCATCTCATAATGAAATCATTCTTACTTGTGCCACAAAATAAACTTAAAACATTAATCATAACCCAAAGAATAAAATTGGTTTTATAAACATAATCCCATTATCACATAATCCATATAAAAGAAATGGATATTTCATCACAAGAAAAGTGAAACCATGTAAATCATAGAGTCATTATACTTGAAACATACACATATAAAATAATTTCATCTTATATGTAAAATGGTTTTGATAAAACACTTGAATTGAATTCTTGAGGAAAATATCCTTTCTTCTTCAAAATCATTCTCTTTTCACAAAATGTCAGGAAATTTTAAAATTAAAGGATTTTGTTGAAAATAATAATGAAATATTTTGGAGGGATCTTTATTAAAATAAGGCTTTAGAAAACCGTCAAAATCCTTTCATGCCGTATAAGTTAAAAAAACATTCTTCTCGTACTTTTTCTGGAAAAGTCAAAAAGTACCTTGTGACGTAAACAAAAGAAAGATTCCTTACATACCATATAGTAAAAGTCAAAAAATGGGTAAAAAGGAATTTAAACATACATGAAAACACTTTTATAAAACATGGACATGGATGATATAAATAACCCTAGTAAATACTTACGAATAAGCAATCCCGGATAAAAATGAGATTTTAAAAATTTTCCCTTACCTTAGGTCCGATTTTCTTCGTAAGTGTCTGAAACTCCTGTATAATGATTTAGATAATGTTATTGACTTATTGCAGAATCATATTAATTGTTATTATATCATATACGGTTCACTTATGACTTTATATTACCCGTTCTTTTGTAAATTCCATGTTAAAGAGCGTTTTTGGTAAAATCGTTTCATTTGTCGTCCGTGTTTTGACTTGTAATTATTCATATGATTACTTAGATCATGATTACATACATCCAGAATGTAAAACATGATTTATATATAATATATATTCCGAATATTCCTATATATAATAGATCAATAAATGGAAATAAATACACCATTCATGGAGACGGTAGGCCGTACGTACGCATGAATGTTGTTTTCGTTTCCTCATTGAATTGGATGGAACTAATTGGATGAACTAAATATTTATATATATATAAAAATAAATCCAGTATCATTATTATGTCATATATTTCATGATTACTTATTATATATACTTTATAATCATTTATGAATGGTTAATAATTGAGAATGAATCTCATAGCGTCGTGGAGACGATATTCGGTACGTACGCACGAGCGATGATATCGTTCCCATGATCGTGGAATTTTATTGGAGTGTATGTATACTATCACAGAATCAATAAAACTTTATAATAATAAAATATATTTATTATTTACACCATTATACCCATCCAAGTAAGGTGGTGGGGGAAAATAGATTACACCACGACGTGGAGACGATATTCCGTACGTACACACGCGCGGTGATTTCTTTTTCCATAGGATGGATAGATGGTGAAATATGGTTGTTCCATAAATATAATAACATATAAGTATATGATTGATACTGATGTTATTACTTCATAATGAAACAACTTAAGAAGAAGAAGTGGAAGAAGAAATAAAGTTGAAACAATCGGTAACGGACATTACCTCTTCTTTGAAGCGCCTCTTTGAGACCTCCTTTTAGGGCTCTAAAATAGGTCTTTGAAGAATACCAGGACCTCTAGGATGTTTCTAGGGAAATGGAAAAGATAATTGGGCAGGGTTAAACTTAACTTTAAGGCTCAAAGTTGTGTGTGGAAGAGAGGGAGGAGGTGCCCTTTTATAAGGGAGGAGAGGGTCACCTTTGGAATTCTTAAAAATATTAATTTATAATAAATATAACCCCACTTAAAAACCTCCAAAAACGACTCATATTCAAAGCTTATAAGAGATAGGGTTGTAACCTCATCAACCAATAAAATTTAGACATGTTTTGATCTTATTTTAAACCTTATCATTTTGATTTATCCTTATTTAATCTATTTATGTTTATTTGTGGTAATAAAATTCTAAATTTTAAATTATAACAAATAATTACTTATTTGTTGTGAATTTTCCATAATTGTTTAATTTATAACATTATAGAACATATAAATTTAAATTTATAATTTTTAAATATTTTTGTGATTTTTAAACAGTTTTATAATATGTTATTTTTATAACATAACAATAGTGTCAATTTTGACACTATTCATTTATTTGAATTTAAATAATATATATACAGAATATTTGTTCAAAATAAAAGCTTTAATATATTAATAAAAGGTCATATTTATCTATAAAATTATTTGAGAACATTAAATAGTTCATATAATATTTATTTTATTATTTTTAAAATCATTTATCTGGTTTATCTCTTAATAAAATAATTACAACAATATTTTGTATAATTATTTAATATACTTATTTGTTTAAAAATAAAATCCTATGATGAAGATAAATCTAAAAACTTTCACAATAATACTTTTACTAGAATTTATCATCTTAAAATCACAATATTTAAATTGTTATATATATTAAATTATGAAGGTGACAACTTTGGCACCACTTAAAATAAAATAATATAAGTGTAATAATTGCTTTTATAAGGCTCAAAATGGTAAAATATTAGACCATTGTATGATTATGTTTTACATTGACATGAACAATAAGTTTAGGTCAGGGTTTTGTTCCGTTTATGGTCACTATTAGTTTAATAAAAACTATAATCTTGATTTTTCACTAGATAAACAATTTTCTTCATCACTATTGTGTCACAATTAATGATTATTATTTAATACCTAAAAATTATAAATAAATTCATATGATGTAGATAATTTAATTAGATATATGTATACTATTCATGTTCGATGTTTCATGAAGTTTATCACTAAATTAAAATTAATATACTTATAATATTTAAGAGAGTGACATGTTGTCACTTTCTTTGGTTTTAATAATAATTAAGTTATTTTCATGGACAAAAGTCCATTAAATGATTCTAATACGACCATTAGGTGATATGGGTCATCTTTTAGTCATAAAATAGGATTTTTATAGGTGTTAGGGTAATTTTATAATCTTATATTTACCCTTAATTACCCGATTTACCTTTAACTATGGTAAATAAAATTTACCGTAGTTACTATTCATAACTCCCAAAAATAAAAAGTAGCTTATTAACATAATTTGGACCCACTGATTCCAAATATGGAATCCATTTTACAAAATTCAAAACACATAAGTTGTAGTAATTAATTTAATATTAATCTCGTTGTCGAAAGAAAATAGGTTTTTGTTTAAAACATTGCAAAAGATTGAATTGATTTAACCTACGAATTCAAGGTGAAATCAATTATAATGAAATACATTGTATTAAATGGTAAAAATATATTCTATTTATACTTTAAAACCATTAAATATTATAATTTAACCACATTTATTATTATGAAGAAAAAAGTTGTTTTTAATTAAAATATAGCGTGTTTTTACTATTTATTAAAATATGAATGTTATCAGAAAAATATCAAAACATTATCCAATGTAAAGTTTTATATCCTCATTCAAAAGACAAAGTTTATTTTGTAAAATTGAACTTATAAACATGTCAAAAACTAGATTTAACGTGGGTGCGCCATCAAAAGGCGGAAAAACTGCATTTTTTGAAAAATAATTATTTTACCCGAAAAAATTATTTTGTTCTTATACCATGTTCTAGAAAAGGTGTAAGATGAATAATAATGTTATAAAATACAAAATTTAGTAAATACTATTCATGTCGTCTAGTTCATAATAATAATATATCGTTGTTTAGTAAAACTCGGTATTGCGTACAACACACGCTATCGAGGAAGGTCGCGATTGCGTGTAATACAAGCCAAGTTAGGGTTGCATGTAGTGCATGACTCTTTTGTTGTTTCGTATAACAAAATAAATTGAATATATACATATACTCAATGTTTCGTAGAATAACTACAATCAAACAATCATGAAATTGTGTGTAACACGATCCAAGAATAGTGTTGCGTATACTGCAAGCTAATACGGTGTTGCGTATAGCGCAAGATAATCTTGGTGTAGCATACAACAGATGATACGGAAGAAATTAAAACGAATATATCTTATAATCTTGGGTTGCTACACTAACACATAATTGTTGCAATTATACTTCCCTTAAGAGTTTTGAAAGAGAACTCCCTTATTAAATTAAATAGGAAATGACTAATTTTCATTAACAAATATGAATCTATAAAGGATTATAAGGATATATAATGAAATAAATCCTAAGATAAATTGTAATATTATATTGAAGCACCTTCCCCCACATAACTCGGTACTTCCACCTCAGCTACAGTGATCACAAAAGTACAACATTCTCCCCATGGACTCTTATATAGAAGATTCCTTATAAGCATCAATAATTCCTTTGTATAGTTACCAATCTAAATATACTTATATCACGGAATAATTTTTTTTCCTTATTCCCCTTGAATTCTATTACATTATTACCCCTTTCCCCACACATATAAAAAACTATCATGCCTTTTAGGATATTTCCAGGGACATTGTTTCTGTTATTCTCACATGATGGAAATGTGTTCATCTTCTTATTTAATGTATTCCCTTTATCTTGGGGTTCATATGACCTAATCTTATCTTGATTTTCCAAGAATACATTTATTACATAAAATTTCTTCCCTATATTTGTGGATCATAAAACTTTCATCATTTGAAGAAAATGTCTTTCGGTACCACAGCCCTCCAGAGACCTAGCTTAAGCCCGTCTATCTATAAAATTATATATTTATTATATCAATAAATACATAATTTAAGGGTTTAGTGAGAACCCTCACTACCTCACCTAACATTAAATAACCTTATAGAAATTAAAAATGATGTTTAGAACATTACAGATAAAAAAATTATAATTCTTGAGAGAATAAAAGTAATTTCCAATAGGCATCACTCTTATGATCATTAGAAATCATTGGATACATTATCCATAAATATATTAGAATAAAATCAAATATAATATCAATAAACATCACACATCAAACATTAATAAAAAAATAAAGAAATAAAAAAGCATAAAAAACTACATTTAACATTACAAAAATCCTAAATGGAAACATCTCATCCATAAAATGGAAAATAAATTAATTGCCCATATGATTGTAGTGAGAAATATTATTTAGATCACCATCCATATATTTCACTCAATAAACAGGAAATGGACCAAATTCAAGCCAACTAGAAACACTCAGATAGATTTGACCACTAAATTGAAATAATGAACATAAAACTGGAAGAACCACCATCATCTATAGTGAAATGCCAAACCTTTATGAATGGCAAGAATAAATTTGAAGAATAATCAAGAGCCTATGAAACATTTTTGGACTTCACCGTAATAGGAACTGAAACACAACATTATAGAGTAAACTATTGGTCTATCAACCAAAAGGAACCACTACCTCCAATTCATTTTTGAGATTATATTAAACAACCATTGTAAAAAAAAGATCTGAACACAATTTATAAGACACATAACTAGAATGCAATAAAGGTATTTCAATATCATATGGTATAGAAGGATACTAATGGGGAAAAAAGGAATCCGTGATAAAGGATCTTGGGTGACATTTAACTTGAAATGTTACTCTGTGATGAGATTGGTATAGGAACAAACAATAAGGATGAACTAAAATCAGGGGGCTTAAGGAAATATTTGAATATGTAAGTATGTTAGGGAAGGAAGGATGGGAAGGAAAATTAGATATGAATGTGATCCCTATCATAGGTAAATAAGATACTAGGGGAAAGAAAAAAACCAAATAAGAACACTGTTGAATCCCTAAATCCTTATGAGGAGAAACTAAATCCAACATTTGTAAATAAAATCATCACAAGGTAGATACCGGACACGGTAAAGAAAAGGGAAGGGGGAATCCTCAAGGCTATGGAGGAAAGGGACTCCACCAGTGTCCTAGGAATGCTAAAAAACACCAGTGACTAGAAAACTTAGGGAATGACGATCTATTTTGGATTAATCAGTTCCAAAAGTGATAAATATTGGACTTTGTGTTTCCTGTATAATACATAGTAAACATTGATAATACTGTAAAGGTAGCTTCATATTAAATTAAATTTACTTCTGTATTTTTCATTACACAATGTAATTTTATCTTGATCTCAATTTATTACTCATTAGGGAAATATTTATTGTAGAATTCCCCCTTAATATCTTTTTTTCCAAAAATTATACTTTTTCTTCATGCCTAGTAATTTAGATCACCGACCACTATTGATCAACATGTACTTGGAGACAATACAATGAAAGTGTAACCATTTTCATTTCACTGAATTTTAAGGCCATAAATATATTACTTAGATTCATAACCTACTAATCAGTAATATTCATATTAGTATTTACACTAAATAACTGGTAATTTATTATCATAAAGAGATCCAACATAGGAGAATATCACAATTGAATAGGTTTCTCCACTCAGGTAATATTATTTTTCATAACCAGATTATACATCCCTAATATAGCCTTAGTTTTCTCTGTTCCAATTCTAGATAAATTAGTTTCCTCAGAAGGTAAATGCCTATATTTTTAATGATTTTTGATAGCTTTTTCCCTTCTATGAACTATTTATAAACATTGGAATATAATGTATAAGATTATATAATTATAAAAAATTATGTGTAATCCCAAATCCAGTAAAATAAATATCATAAATTTATAAATTTATGAAGAGATAATCTCAAGATCGTAAAAACCTTTTCTTAGGGGATATCATTATTTTCTAATCCTTCATAATGGTTTGTTATGGAAATTTCAATTTCCCTAATCATTCCCCCAGGGGTATAAAAATAGGGTTCTAGTAATGAACAGTTTTATGTACTAGGGGATTCTCAAGTCAGTCTCAATGCTCTTATTTCTATGTTATTACCCCAAGGTAACTTTGTCCCAATAACCACATCCACTAATATAATAAAAACCAGGATTCATTTATAAGAAGATCCATATAATATGTACCTTACAAAAACATTAAGATGTTCTTATATAGTTATCCTCAAATATAATCATCGGGTTTTTTCCCTAATCTAATTTTTCCATAATGTAGTTTTTATGATTTCTACTACATTTCTGTTGATACGAATTGTAAGGACCTCGATCCCGGTATCCCAGAGTCGACACATTACATTATTAAGTTTTCATCAATAAAATGAATCACATCCCAAAGTAATTTTTTTGACCATTTTTTGAGAACCATATTACAAAAACAATTCCATTTTAGGATTGGGATGAGAAATAATAACAAATGTAAAATCTCAGCATCCTTGAAACCCATTCGATATATTTATATACATTTCCTGGGGAAAGAAAACCAAATAATGATGATCTAAAAATAATAGTTAGGTTTATGTATAATATAACCTATAATTATTAAAAAAAATCATAATCAACATTACAGGGTAAATGGATCCACACACATTCTATTAAAATGTATTTATTTTATGAATATATATGGAGTAATAAATATGGAATGTTTAATAACAGTAAACACATGCCACTTAATCAATAAATTATATTGAAATGGATTTAGATATTATTTCATTTTGAAAATATCATGGATTGTAGTAATTAAATACTAAGAAAAATCTATTATTTTTTATTATATTACATTCTTCAAAGGTATGTGATACCTTTATCGTCAAAACCATTGATAGTATGGTTCAAAACATACTGGGTAAAACCCCATATGATTCACACCAATGATTCATCTCAAGACACTACCGGTGCATTTATTGGATTTTTACAGATAATCCCCATCCCATGTCATACCTGTAAAAGTAATTGACTATATACTGAATAAGTTATTTAATTCATAAAAAATATGATTCATCAAAAATTATCTGTCTTCAGTAAAGTATATTGATTTATTAATACATTCCCATTTAATAAAATAACATTCAATGTAAAAAACATTTTTTTAAAATGTATATGGATTTAGAAATAATAATATAAATTATACGATAATATTGATATTTAAGGGAAATTTAATTTATATTGAAAACTTATCTAAAGAGAGTTTTTTAATAGAACTTTAACAATCAGAAAAGAAAGTGATACTGTACAATAAAATTTACCTCATGTAATTTTTCAAGTAATATCACATTATATGAAATTATTAAATTTAAAAAACCAAATTCCATTAATAATGAAGTGTTGATGAAATTATAAGTCAAAGGGGTAATATACACAACACATAAAGGGTAATTGGAGTATTTTTAATAAATAAATATCAAGAGGAATGTAAATTGAGATGAAATCACTTACCATACAATTCATTTTAGTTGAACTAGATTCAAACGATATTATAGTGTTTTTTATAGTGTTATTAACTCCTCTAATATATTATCCCTTTATAAGAACATATCACTCTTTTGTAAATAATATTTCATTCATTTCATTGTTCTATGTAATATTTTCCTTCTATTTTCATGCATGTTTTTTCCTGAAAGATTTGTTTATATTGAATATTATATAGTTATATCATATAAAAAATAATAATAATGACATAGTAATAATATTTATACATCAATATTATTTTTTAAACAAATGAGGAATAATTGTTATGAATAATGAACTACGTTACGATCATAAAGATGGTAGGCTATACATACGCATGAGTAAGGTTTCCATTTTTCATGGATCATTATAGAAATGATTTATGTAAAATTTTAACATTGCATAATGGTAAAAATATAATTAATACAATATTATATAATTATATATTTCATAAATGTGGTGTGGTGATGAAAAGTGAGTCACATCGCTTTGTGAAGGTGGTGGTCCATATGTACAAGAACGATGTTATCATCATTATTTGAGTGAAATGGAAAAAAATAAAAAGATATATATTATCCATATATAATGATAAATATATCATTAAGACAAAAATTATTTCATTTATACCACATATAATAATTACAATTATTTTTTCACCTTCTAATTGAATCGTTATGACAGATGAATCACATCGCTTGGTGAGGTGGTATTATGTAATACTCACATACAACCTTATAATATCTCTTACAGAATGGAAGGAAAAAAATATAAATATGATAAAGTAACTAAAAGGCTATAAATAGATTATATGTTTCATATATATACTTTATATCCATCATCTATCTTAACCATGCGAGGTGGAAATGAAAAAATGAACAACATCTGTTCGTGAGCGAGTAGTCCACCATACACATGAATGATGATTTCATAACCCATTTCATTGAGGAAAATATGGTTTTAGGTCATGTAATTAGTATCTAAAAATCATATTATATGGTAAATAATTTGTTAATTATTTCATAATGTTTTAAAAATAATTGAGGTGGTTAAGAAAGAAGTAAAATAAAGAGTCTTGTAGATGAACATTGCCTCTTCTTCATGTATCCTCCTTAGCATCGCAATACAACCACACATGGTTAGATTAATGCGTAAAATAATGATTCTGGTATGATTTTATTGTTTTTAGTCTATTATTTTGGTAGATTTTCTATGAGATAAATTGGAATGATGAGGTGAAGAATAAATCATATGAGTTGTCTTTTATAAGTGGGGGGGGGAGACACAATGTGAATTTTGGAAAATAATTGAGTTCTCCTATGTTTTTTATATTTCATATGGGTCCATAATGGACAAATCATGAACATTATAAGTGTAAAGGTATAAATATTATCATACAATAGTTTTTTACCAGTTTACAATCCCTTTTTAAACTTATCATTTTAGTTTAACACCATGTAAACACATTTTTAGTTTAATCAGGGTAATTAATTTCTTATGTATTTGCTATTCATTTTTCATAAACATTACGTTGCTATTATTAGAAATTATAAATTATGATGATTCAAAATATTTAAATCATTTTTATAAATTAAATTAATAGTAGAGGGGAATTTAAAATTATATTAAATCACATAGACATGTTGAGAAAGTGGATTTTTAAAGAAAAAATGTTGAAAAGTTTACACAGTTTTTATATCTAAATTCAAGATAAAATTGACCTAAATGATTGAAATTTTATTAATATGATTAAAAATTTAATTATTTTAATTTAAAAAATTTTAAATTTAATTGAACACTATAAATTATTTTAAAAAATATGATGTTTTCAATTTAAAATATGTTTTTTCACTCTTCATAAAAAATAAAACTCCTCAGAAAAAAAATACTCACCCTATAATAATTTTTTTATTATGAATCAACACATGATTTTTTTAATTTTTTTAGTATTTTTTAAAATATTTTTTTAAATTTATCTCTAAAAAGTGTGAATAAACTATGTTTTCTTCAAACTCGTTGTTTCATGCATCACATGATATCATATAACATTATTCTAAAAGAAATATATATTAATGAATGAGGGTTTTAAGGGTTTTATAATAATTTAATCATGTTTTAACCCATGTAAGTGAAACAGGTTTCATAAACACCATGCCATCATAAATACAAACCATTCAAAAAATAATTAGAATGGTAACTTTTATCATTACCCCAGTAAGGCATATCTAACATTAATAAAAATCATCATAGAAGAATATTATTTTGAAATATCATTTATAAACATTTCATGAGTAAAATATCCATTACATACTGATTTCATAGAACAAAAATCATTTTTAAATCCCTTTTCATTGAATTTAACATTGGAATATTATAATGTATTCTTTAATTAAATTATCAGTCTTCATGGAATAGAATTCTATTCCCGTTAAACAATTTCAAATGAAGATCCCTTTCATAGTTTTGGTAAAATCCAATTGGGCCATTTTTGGATAATGAATAGAATATTAATTTCCATTCCATTTGTGAAAATTTATTCATGGGAATTTTTTTAGTAATTCATTTAGATAATGTTGAAAATAGTTTTGAAAAAAATGGTTATAGAAGAAACACTTATTTAACAAATAACTGAAATATAGAAAATATTTTAAAAATTTTTTGAACTAATTATTATCTTTTATTAACAATTCTTGGTTAAAGTCATGTTTTGGGAAACAAATGATATTTTTTCATATATATTATTATTATTATGTTTTTTCCTCTTATAGTAATAATGGTTCCATAATATAATTTTTTTAACCATGATATAAATATATTAAATATTAATTAAATATATTTATAGAGTAATTCGTAATATTATGATATTTTAAATGAAATACACAATTCTTGGAGATAAAAAGTTGTATCTACACATGAACATCACTTCCAATTTATATAAGTATTAAAAGAAAAAATATAAATTAAATATTATCATTGAAGAATAATTTTTTTAATATATATCACAATATTTGAAAACCATAAATATTTCCTTCCATGAAAATAGTGAAAGAATGACCTCGCTTCGTGAGGTAGTAGTCTATCGTACACATGTGCGACGTTGTTGTATTTCATAGGAATTGAAAGTATGAAGGTATATGTGATATAATAATTCCATATATATAATAATATCATACATAATATATATATATATATATATATTATTCATCATTATAGCCTATCGTGTGACTTGTCATTGGAAAATGAATAATAACGGTTCGGGAGGCTGTAGTCTGTTGTACACATGAATGATGATTTCATATATGATGTGATGAAATTTAAGATAGTTGTAAGTCATGAAAATAAAAAATATATCAGAATGTGGATAATATTTGAGTTATAATATAATCATGGATTAATAAAAAGGGAATGAGAAGTATGAGGAAATAAAATAAAATGTTTGATTATAGGAGATACCTCCTCTTAGAGAAACATCTTTTGGATTTCACCAAAAGGTATCAGAAATTGGATTTCAGAACAATATAAGACATATTGATTGGGTTCATGGATTGAAGAATTTATTTGGGGAAGTATTTTCTGAACAAAATGGTTTTATAAGTGTGAATATGAGGGGAGAAGGGGAGGCATTTTAAAAGTAAGGTGTGGGGTACACGTGTAATGGTTGTAAAGAGAAAAGTGTACCCACATTTTTCACATTCGAAAAGGTAAAAATGATTCATTCTATATAATAGATTAATTATGGTCAAAAAAATGCAGAGAAATATATTTGGAATTTTAATTTTTCATTTTTAACTAGTATCTTTTTAATTTAATCCCATGGTGAACACATTTTTACGTTATCCGTGGTAATTATTTTTTTTATTTTTTATGTACTATTGATTATAGTAAACTATTATGATTAAAATTTTGGACAATATAAAATATTTTTATTCAAAATATGGAATCCTTATTTCCAAATTCATTTCACAAAATATGTTGTATTTAATTTTAACTAAATCCGCATACTCGACTGGAAAGTTGTTTTCAAAGGGAAAATATTCAAAAGAATGAAAAGCATTCATATAAAAACTATATTTTTTAATTATTCTAAAAAAATTAATTTGATTAATTGATATATAATTTATGTAATGTTACATTTACCACTATTTGAAAAAAACTTAATCTGATAAATTCACTAGAAAAATGATGCTTTCAATAAAAACCAGATTATTTCACTCTTCATAAAAAATTAATCTTATAAATAAATAAATAAAATTAACCCAAATATAATTTAAAAAAAAATAGTAAAAAAATTATGTTTTTTATGAAATTAAATTTCAAAATACTGTAAAAAGTTAATTTTATTATTATTTACAAAATAAAATCAGAGGAAAATATTTTAGAAAAAATAGTATATTCAAAACATAAAAATGATTTTCTAAAAATTAAATACTATATTACCTATATGACTTATTTATATGAAAAAATTATAATTATTATTTAAAAATTATTATTTACTATTCATATTGTTATGTTTAACGGCGAGGTTATAATGGCATATTTAAATTATAATATTAATAATATATCATAGTTTGTTAAAACTCTATATCTTTTGTAACACATGATAAACATAGTTTTGTGTGTAGAAAATATACAAATGAAATATAATTTATCTGTAAAATAATAATTCTAAAAAAATCAAGGTGTTACATTTTTATCATGGTTGAGGTGTTTTACCCTTATTTTAACCCTTTTACCATTTTGGCATTCACCATGATAACTAATTTTTACATAAGTAATTTATTTTTGTGACTGAAAATAAAATGGACCTTATCACATTATTTATAACTTATGATTACAAAAATAAAAAAATCATATAATTTATAATTTCTATAAAAAATAAAAATCCATTCTAAAATAATAAATCCATAATGATATAAAAGCATTTTTTAGAGAAAATATATCATAATTTAAAAATGTTCCAATATAGGTTTATAAATTAAATATAATATTATTAAATGTATAATTATAATTATAAAATAAATATTTTAGAGAGAAAATGATTTTTTAAATTTTAAGTTATTTTTATATCCTAATGATGTAATTAAAGGCATGGTATTTGTAAAAACCATATTATTCACTATTCATATAAAAATCAACATCCGTAAAAAATTTATATAATTTATCCTAAGATAATATATTTATTATGAATCTATAAATCATGTACATTTTTTCTATTTGAAAATATAAATTATGGAATTTATCTTTTATTGGGAAACATAAAATTTTTTGAAATATATTTTTTATGGACAAATGACCTTTTTTAACAATATGTTTTTTAATTATTATTTAATTTAACTCGACTATTAAATTATTTCAAACATATTATTAATAAAAATAATATAATTTAGCATTATTTATCAATAATATAATTATTTTCAAAAAAAATGCATAGATTATAAAAATAAAATATTTAGTAAATCCCATTTTTAATGAGAAATAAATATTTTATTATATTTATTGTAAAAATATTAAGTGGATCATAATTTATCGTCCCATCAGTTTAAAAAAATTATATTAAAATAATTCATTAATTCTGATAAATTTAAAATACATAAAATTTAGAGAATATTTATTTGGAAAATATTACATTTAAATTATATAATCATCGTTGATATTAATTTTTTTATTCTTATAAACAGATAATTTAATAACATTTGATGTTTAAAAATATAATATTTTTAATTAAATATCTTAATATTATATTTTTTATTCCATTATTATATTCTAATAATGTATTAATGCTTATATTTTGTGGTAATATTTTTTCTCAACAAAATCTATTAAAATTTATTTTATTATAGTTTCCCATGTGAAAAATACTATAATATGTTTTTTATGTACAAATATATACTGAAATCATGGCATCTTACATTCTACCAAATTAAATAATGTCATCTACACATTATTAATTACCACTCACTAAAGGAAAATATTTAATGGTGTGACGAAATATTTAATTTCTAACTCACTATCATGGATAAAACCATAAATCTTAAAAATTTAATTATAATATGTATTTATTGATATTATCTACTAGTTTTATCAAAATATCACTTCTAAGTGGACTATATGTTTTACGTGTCTCTACTGAGATACCATTCACAATATTGTTTCCATTATGCAATTTTCCACCAAAATCTAAAACATAAATAGTTTCCATGATAATATCTTATCAAAGTAAACAATTATATTTATTAGAGAATTAATTCCTAATATGTCTTCTCATATGATTACTTTTTCTTATCCTATTATATATTTGGTTCAATATTTGTTTTGTTAGGTCGAATCGTACTTCATAACCTAAAACAAAAAATATTTCCCTGAGTTTATCGTAAACATAATTATAATATTATAAACATGAATATATATTAAATAAACTCTCTTAAAATTAAACATATCGATTATCCATAAAAGATTATATCATCAATTAATATAAACCATAACATATTAACCTCTATTATTTAATCTAGGCTAGAAAATTCAATTTCCATTTATGTTATATAAAATAAATAGCTATATATTACACCTTTATGTTCCCTTTAAACCCATCATATGGGTTCCTAAGGATCATGTGAATTACGAGAATAATTTACCCTCTATGTGTCAAATCTGGTGTGCAGTTAGTCTCCAATGTCTCTTACCAACTGAATATTGAGTTAATACCTTACCAAACTTTTTTAGTTTATAACACCTAGGTTGATCTGTTTTGGAGCCTTAGTCTACATCTTTGTATCTATATAGTGATTTAATTTTTATGAAACCACACAATATCTACATTACCCAATCATATGGATTTTATCCAACATATACACTTATACGTAAGGTTAACACTAATGTTTTCACATCATAATCCCCTAAAATAACTAATATAATACCTATGAATAACATAACCTTACTCTAATATCAACTAAGGAACCACATTACCACACTCTTTGGTATAGTTCTAAAATTATATATTTAGATCTCACTTTTATACTAAGTGAGATGACTCAAAAAAAATATATATATATTTCTACAAGTTGAACATTGAATCTCTAAAAAATCCAAGAACCCAATGATTTAGGGTCTTTAAATATTATAAATAAAATAAATTTATTCTTCAAGAATATGAATAATTTTACACAATTTTTAACACACTAGACTTCCTTCTAAACAAATCATATGTTTTAGTCATAATCATATATAGAGTCATGTAAAACATAATAACATGGGAGATCAAATGGCCAGAAAAGTAAAATATATTCATAATTTCATCAAAGATAATGTCATAAGAGTGATGAAAAATTATTATTGGAAATATATTTTATTAAATTGTATATGGAATAATATGATTTATTCTTGATATATAATATAAAGAAATTTATTTTTAAATGATCAAATATCTAGCATATAATAATAGTGTGGAATAATTAGATAACAATCATTATCCATGGGGATTAACTAATTCATATAAAATAAAAATAAGACATAAGTATAGGCATAAGAAATAATTATATTTTGGAAAAATTCTAGTATTAACTATGTATATACACATGGTTTTAAACATAAAAATAATTACAATGACTCATTTTTTGAAAATATCACTAATATCCCTACCTCATGTTGTGAATTGAAAAATAGTGTACATAAATCATGTTTTAAGCATAACAATAATGTCTATGACTCATTTTATGATTCTAATAATAGCATACATGCATCATTTTTTTCTCATGAGATAAAAAACAATAAACAATGAATTAGTGTCTGATATAGAACCCCTATTGTAATCATACATACATATGTGTTCCATAATATATCAATCATTAATAATTTCTTTAAAATACTTTAAATTTAAATGAATTTATAGTGATTTCCAAATAGTATCTCATAACATGAAATAAAATGTTGATATACTATTAATAAAAATATAATAATAAAAGGATTTAGTAAAATCATTTAGATGGTGATTAATTAATTAGTACTCCAAATGAGATATATACCTCGATGTTAAAGTGGATAATGTATATGAAATCATGAAGATGGGTTTTATAAAACTTTTTTAGCATTAGTGCAATATCTAATATATTATATTTTACATTTAAATGGTACCTTCAAGTTGCTGAAATAATTTTTTTAAAACACTATTCGGAAAGTAACCACAATAACAAAATCCTTGATAATTTTAAAATGGATTTTCAATGGAAATGTGCAGTGGGAGATAAAATGTTTGATAAGGAAAGGAAAAACATTTTCATATTTAATTTTTCTGAAACTATCATTATTGAATCCAACATAATAAAATGGCATAAATAATTCATCTATATTTGGTAATGAAAAATATAAAGATAAAAATAATTAATATATATCTTTGTTTCAAAATATTGAAGGATAACACTATAAAGAATAAAATATAGACAATGATGAAAAAATAGACTCTAATGAGGATGATAATTTTTCTTAAACATGTTATACTTTTATTTGAAATAAAATCATCAATATAGAATATTTAAATTAAAATTGTCAATATCCAAATAGTGAAATATGAAGTGTCGTATAACAAAATATATTAGTGGATGAAAAGAAAAAAATTGCAGAGAATATTTTATGGATCCCAAAGAAATAAAAAAAATTGGCGAGAAAACCCTAATATTCTAGTCTCTACTTCCATGAAATATCTTTAACCAACACACTCTTTGGATAATTTATATAGAAAATTGGATTAATCCTTTGATATGTGGTCTATTATGGAAATAAAAACCTATAGGACATGTCTCAGAATGTTATAGGTATATTTTAGTATATTTTGGTAAAACTAAGGATAGTATAGTGCAAGGATATATGGGGTGTAAAAGGGATCCATTTATAATTGACGGGAGTTTTGTTTATGTAATAATAGGATTATTAATCTATTAAATTGTATCAAAAATTAGAAAATAATTGAAAGGGGATTAGTTCGAGTCACAAAAAAGCTCAACCACTCAATTGGATACATTTTTTTACATAATTTATTTCTTTTAAAAAATTTAAACCTATTTTCAATATTACTTTTTTAGTGGTAAATAATTTTTACCAAAGTTTTCAATTTTTAAGGTGCCCCATACTCATACTCATTTGTCTAGTGATAGAAACCCACACTATAGAAATATTATTTGATTGTCTTTGATATGAAACACTTTAAAAATATCTTAAAATTAAATCATTTCCATCAATTATACATTTTATCACACAATAATAATAAAAATCTAGAAAAACCAATGTTTATGAGTGTTTGTTAACTAGATTTATAAGAAACTTATTAAACAAAACATGTAAATATTTAGTTATAATTAAAAAAATATAATCCATTATGTTCTTCTCATAATATATATTCATATTTATAACTTATGGAATGCATGTGGAATAGAAGAGTTAGATCAAGTTCCCTGTAAGGGGAAACTTATCAATATGTAATGAATTTTTAGATAATCAGCATACAAGAAAAAAATGAGTTGGTGGGAAATGACTTATTGAGAAGAAAATAGAATATAGAAAGTTATCCATATGTCATAATAATTGTATATATTATATCATGTGAGTAAACATATACCATGGAAAATGTTTGGATTCAAGATAGGATAAAAAAGATCCATGGAGGATAATCATATACATATGGAAAATAAATTCTATATTACCTTAATACATAGAATAAAAATGTACTTTAGAATAGACATATAAATCTGCAATCATCATATTGTGATCATATCCCTGGAGTCTCAGACTTTTTTTTTTATAATATCTAAGAAGGATCACTATTTAATTTATGTACATATCCAGGAAGACAGACCCTTGAATTGGTAGGTTTATCCAAGAAGGCCCAAACAACATTATCTAACTTGATATATAAAACCTTAAAATTTAATTGGAGTGAAATATAGGACCCCACCATTCAAAAAAATTTTTTTTACCAGATTAATATAACCATTTATCAAATAATAAAGAAAAAATTGAAATAAAATGGGTTTAAATCATTTCCAAATGGCATCTCATAAGAAATATTCTGGAATTATACTAATTGATACAAAAATCCAATCACCAAAAAGGGTTATTTAATTTCATAATTTAAATTTTTATTGGTAAAACATAACTTCATGGTGGTTATATAATTTAAATAGTTAAATGGAACTAAAACAATAGAAATAGGATTATAAGAAATTTTCTATTAAATTTCATAAAGAGAAAAAAATTTGTATCAGTTTAAATGAATCACATTCAATAGGGTAGAATTATTTTTAATAAAAAAACGTTAAAAAAATTAGAAAATAGATCAATGAAAAAAATATAATGATTTTTCTTACGAAATATAGAGAGGATTTAAAAAATATTAGCCTAAAAAAGAAATAATTTTTGTTTTATTTTTGAAAACTACAATAATAAAACCCAAATAATAAAGAGAGAGATATGTATTGAATTTAAAACATATATAAATTTTAATAATACTAAAAAACATATTTTTATTCCAAAATACCAAAATAGAGTATTAACTGGACGAGTAAATATGGATATGGAATAAATAATCCTCATTTAGATAAAATGATAAATATTCTTAACATCATGAAACATTGTGAAGAAAATGATTAATTAGTGGAAATCCTTAAAAAATAATATGTATGATAATTATAATATCAACATATAACAGATGAAAAATATCATGTAAAAACATTCCCAAATGTGAATCATTATGACTTTAGAAAAAATGTTGAGCCAAGTAATACCCTTACAGATTAAGAAACATTTTAATAAAATCCCAGTGAAATAGAAGTAGAATAAAATATTAAATTTCAATACCATGAATGGAGTATATTTGATGATATTATATATCTATTAGGTAGTATACGATCAATTTAGGGAATTTTGGTGTCTAAAACAAAATATTTTATAGAGAAATTAAATTTTTATGAAACCCCCTAACGAATATAATGAAAGTTGAATTGATAATACTACACAAATGATTTTATGAGAACAAAATATAAATACACAAGAAATTAAATTAAAATAAAATTTTATAAAATAATAGTACAAAATTAATCAACTTATTTGAATATGGTTCAAAAAATAATCATTATAACTCCAAGAAAGTATGTTATGTTATGAAAACCCAATACATTTTATTCCCACATAGTCAAACGTTCCCAAAATTCATGTATAAAAAATTTAACTTACTTAATTACTAATTTATCTTCCTTATTAAAATATATTATATTTTTTACTCTTAAATTATAATTAATTATTATACATTTATTGGTCAGTTATAATTTTTTTCATCATCAAATGTTTGTGATTTTGATTACATTGTGTATACATTAAAGTTTCTATATTGATTCCCATTCATTGATTCCAAGTTCTTCGTTACTAGATCATCCATGTATCTAGATTCTGTCTTTAATAATAACATATAATTTTTCAATTTCACTCTATAAGACTTTTTTTAATGTTTATGGAGATGAAATCAATGGCATTCTTGTTTTGGTAATATTTAATGAACAAAATTTGGTATGTTAATAATGTTTTAAATGTAAATATAGACCTCATATTGACCATATAAAATAATTTTCTAATCATTTATGAATAATAATACTAATATTTATGTTTCCATATTCATCCATGATATAAATTTATAGAATTATTCACAAAGGTGGTTGAACCACCCTTGGAAAAAACATGTTATAATTGTTGGGTGAGTGTGGTTAAGAAAGTTGTTATATGGGAATAATATCATTATTGAATAATTAAAACTAATTTAATTTTAAATTTTAATTATTTGAATCATATTATAATATAGTTTGATCAACAATAAATTTATATATGAAAAACAAAATATGTTTCTTCGTGGTGGTTGTAGTCTACACATAATCACAAAAACATCGTTCTCATTTACCATAGAAAAAAAAGACGTTAATAATTTTTTAATATTTTAAGAATATTAATAATGAGTTAATTATAATATTAATTTATTAAATTCCCACATTGTATCATCCTTTTATGTTGGTTATGATAAACAAATCGTGTCTCTTATGGAGGTGGTACTCTACATGGAACACAAGCAACAATTTCATTTTTCAAATGGTTTGGAGGAGGGTAAAAAATGGTTATCCAATAAGCATAATAAAATATTAAAATAATTAAGATAAAAATTTTATTATTTCAACATGGTTATATTAGAATAATATGAGTTAGAATAAGAATGAAGGGGAATAGAAATGACATGTAGTAATTCATAATTCTAGCTTACTCCGAGGAAGAGATCTTTTGAAAATTAGATTATGGATTTGAGAGGTGGAATTTGGAGAAACATGTAACCAATAGTAATTGTATTTGACATTTGGGGAGTAATTTTGGGAAAAAAATTCAAATTAAGGAGGCATGCGGTATGAATAAAAGTGGGATGGTGATTATCCTTTTAAAATTGGGAGGAGTGATATTTTTGTAATAATATTAAATGTAAAGTCATTGTTCAAAGATCACGTGGGCTGAGTAATGTAAAATATTAGAGTGGGGGAATTTTTATACCTATTATCCCATAACTATTCATTGAAACACATGTTTTAACAGTTTTTATGTCATTTATTCATATATTTTTCACTTTAACTATTTTTTTGTTTTACCATGCTAATTAATTTTTTCATAAGTAATTTACTATTACAGTAAAGAAGTTGGGATTTGTTATTTTATTTTTACTTATTAATTTAAAACATAAAACAATTTTTTTTTGAATAAAAGCTATAATGGAGATGAAAATTTTTTTTATCTTTAACACACATAATGTGTAAGACCCATTTTTATGAAAAGTATATTTTAAGGTTAAAAATAATGCTTAGGATAAAATTATAAATTGTGATGATTTTAGTTAAATTAACTGGTTTATTAATAAAATAAACATATTTATATGTCTTTAATAAAAATCCAAATCCAAATTATAGATTGAAAAAAACATAATTATAATAGAAAGTATATAAATAAATTTTATTAAAATATATTTAATATTGTTTCAAAATGATAAAAAAAAGGTTTTAAAAAGTCTACATAGTTTTTTTAAATTATATTATTTCATTTTAAGATATTTATTTTTTATTTCTAAAATTATTAAAAAAAAATCAAATCGTTTTATGTCATAAAAGTGACATTATTTTCAAAATAAGTATTTTTCTTATTCACCTAAAAAATCTATATTTTTTAAAAAATATAAAATATTAATATTAATAATATTTCAAATGGTTAAATAAAAAAATCCTATTAATTGGGTCAAATTAAATTTCTAAAAGTTTATTATTTATCTTTTAGATAAAAAAATTATTCATTAGGAAATAACTTTTTAAAATATTAGCTCATCTTATTATTAGTTCCTATATAAAAACAAATAACTTGTTATTATCATATTATTAGTATAAACTAAGTATTTTACTGATTGTATATGTAGTTTAATAAAACAATGTTTATTAAAAACATATTTTAGGTAATATACATAATTAACATAATTAATTATTTAACTATGTTAATTGAGTTTTGTCAATGCATTAATATTTAAAATGGAATCTATTTTTCATCAATCGTAAAAATTTGAAATGTAAATAATACATATTATATATAAATAATTTATTAAATTTATATTTACATGTTAATTTCTTGGTATTTAATGACCTCTTCAAATATCCTCGTACAATCTATTCATAAGATATGCTCTAGTGGAAGTCGTGGGTGGGAGTTTTGCTACCATGGATTAGATGGAAATTTAGAAAATATTTAACTTTTATCCCAAATTATTTTTACCATACCATAACTTATGTAGATTATATTGTTGTTGTTCTAGAGAAAAACTTTTTAGAGGCACAGTTGTATCATGCTCACATAGGGGAGCCTCATTACGAATACTCATATTACTTAACAGAATTGCTTGTTCTTTATACATAGTTTTTTTATTATGGTTAATTTCATTTATACCCACTAATTTAAAGGATATATCATTATATCCAAATTTAATAATTTTATTTCAAATTATCACAGGTTTGTTCCAATTTGTTTTTTTCACATGATATAAACTGTCAATTATAATATTAATTTGGGGAAATATTTATTCCAAGATCATAGTGTGGTAGAATATCCACTATTAAATTAATTTTATCCTTGAATATTTTTATTATATAAGTATATAAGGGAAGTTAGAAGATATATATGGCTTATTGTATACTTTTTAGAGTGATATACCCATAAAACAAATAATTCCCCTCGAAATGATATTTTCCATAATATTGAATTTTCTCCAACCATTTGAGTTGAGAGACAATATTTATTCGGTATCAAGCTATAAAATATATTATTTTCTACTAAACGTTGTTTATTATAATCTTTTCATTGCTACAATATCATATGTTTATATGATAAGTGATTTCATTTTGCCAAAAAAATAAAATTTCATCTTAATAGAGAAAACCAGTCCATTTCTAAAATCACATTAAATAAATTTAATGTCTAGATTATATGATTTGTACAAATAACATTCTTCTAAAAATAAGGTTAGGATACAATAATAATTATTCTAATATATTTTTCTCATATTCAAATCATTGGGTGGTGATTTAATGTTATTATAAAAATTCCTAGATACACATGAGTACTGAGAATAAAACTCTAAAAAGACATCCCAAAATCTATATTGGAGGATAATTATGAATTATGTCACTTCATTTTTGTGATCAACCTCAGTAATAGTGATATCATACACACATCCTTATTCCCTGGACATGGGTTTCATTGATTAAAATCATCCTTGTTATCCCATAGATTAAGAAATTTACTTTTATAATTCTTAAGTTCCAAAAATTTAATAAATTGTAATATCAGTGGTAATTTAAAATGAAATTTAGTTCCCTAAATTGAAATATTTAGTTTTTCCTGGAAATTGTTTAGTAAATGAACTCCTTAAAAAAATTAATTATAATTTTTTCCTCTAGGAAATTTACATGGATATTTCATCCCACACTCATAAAACATATGAAATTGAATATTTATTCATTCGTCATCGTTGTCACCTAAAATTCGATGAGAATCCATTTTCAACTTCATTGGTGAATTTTTGAATTAATTTTTTTTTTCATTTTTAATAATAATTCATAATAGGTGGTTTGGAAAATGAGTAAGAATAATCCCTCTATCGCTTATCTTATTGGGTTGTTCATTGCGAAAATTTCTTCATTTCCCATCACATCCTCTGTGATCGTCGTTCCTCATAGATAATGCTATAAATATAAACAAATGGGGTTAATCTGAGTGAATAACAATTAACATCATCTGATTATTATCGTAAAAAATCATGAAAAACAATCCTTTAATTTATATTATTATTTGGAACCAATAAAATAATTGTTCATTCCATATAAGTCACTCTTAGTTCAATCTATGATTGTTTAGGTTTCTATATATTATAATTATTATCCTAATTACACCAACTTAATGAATCCTCAAAAATGTTTCATAAAAATAATAATATTAAGAAATGAATATACATCAAGAGTGTCTATCTAGGTATGTATTGTTAGGTCCCCTCATCATGAACTATGTGAATAGTAAGATGATATACAATAATAATATATACTATGATTACCCCTAGGCGCATCAATGTCAAAGGAAAATCAAATTTCCTGTATATAAACAGGGATTTAGTTTCTATAAAATCCATATACTCATAACATTAAAAAATTCAAGATGTTATCCTATATTTAGAATTTTTCTTTTGGTTTTCTCTAAATTCCTCTCCTCAAAATCCCTAAAAATATCTAAACAAATATTCAATGATAAATAAATCATAATTTTATACAAGTTGAGTATCCCCACACCAATACTCACAGGTCTGGTGAAAATAAATACATATATTAAACATATTATTTGACACCTAGTGATATTATCAGATCTGAGTATATCTTTTATTAATATAATTTTTATAAATTAAACATTACATGTCATAGTATTAAAAAAATACCAAGAAAAAAGGAATAGTTTCTTTTAGAGATAGCTATATGATAATTTTTTATTATAAGAGTAAACATTTATCATTTATTGATCCACAATATATACCATTATAGGTTTTTATAAGATATAATTTTCTTCAAAAACATGGTAATAAAACATAATAAATGGGTGAGCTCAAACACTCAGTAAGGGAGAATATATCAACAGTTCATTAGTGTTTAGATAAAATTAATATCATAAAACATGAGAAATAGAGAAATATATAATTAAAAAGAAAAAGTAATTAAAAAATTTCTCTATAAGTCATGATAAAATGAAATGTATTATAAAATGAGTTATCATATACCATGAAAAAATTTTGTGTATTCATGAGATAATAAACTTGATCCGTAGATCATAAACCTAGGATTATGGAATATAAATTTAACATTCCCTTCAAACAATGCATATAAAAGATCGTTGTCACAAAAATGAATAGGGAATAATAATGTTGTAACCATACACAAGGAGTACCTTCCTTTAGTTTGTGAGAATATATTAAATGAATAACCTTTTAATTTTTGAACATATGTAAGAATTCCCTGGGAACATTACCACATAAGATATAAAAAATTAACTAGTGAATTGGTGGGTGATATTGTTAGAGTTCATATCTTAGGAAAAAATATTTGTAATTTTCTTACTTTTATATTCATTATTCTGAAGATTAATAAAATGTCTTATTTTATATTCTTCATTATTCTTCATGACTGTGACGTAATAATGTCATAGAGTATACATCACCATGATAAGGCCATACCTGTTCACAACTATAATGAGAACCATTATGTGCTATGATGATATTCTTAAGAAATGGTATCTGGTTGGATAATATACTATTATTGGGAACACAATACATTGATATTATTGTGTAAATACTCATAATACGACAAGGATAGTTTTGATGAATTTCATACAAGTTAATTATTAGATAGGAGATTATGAGAACAGAACCACATGTATGAATTATAGATATTTTTGGGTGATCATATATTCTAATATTTCAGAGTGTGTAGTGGCCCATAGACATTAATATTATCATTAATACATTTCATTACCTGAGAACAAATATTTTATGAAATAACGATAATGATAAATGTCTGTGGTGAGGTAGGGTATATTGGATGAATGACAATTTACATATTATTAATAAATATGTCAGGGAATTGTCAATCGCAAATATCTTAATGAAAGATTATATCTTGGTCCCTTAATTGTTATAGAATCATGACATTAAATTCCATTACCATGGATAAATGATTTTTTATTGCATATAGTTAAATAAAAACATATCAATAGCATAGGTTGGTGACACATATATGAAACCTACATGACAAGATATTACAATAATTGGAATATTTGACCCAAAAAGAATGTGTATGTTGTTGTAGTTGATGAGAAATTATTCTAATTATCTTGGGTTCCATGACCATTTTCTAGATAGTAATCTTTTAATTTTTGTATTCCCTCCGAACAATGATGGTATTGAATCCTAGAGGGCCACACACTAAGTGTTTCAAATAACATCGATTAAATTCTATTAAAATGTAATTTATTTAATTATTTTTTTTCTCAAGAACAAGAGATATAATTATTCAAATTTTACTTATTTAATATATTTATTGAAAATTAGTTATTTAAATTATATAATTATTCATGTTTTCAATAATGTATAGAGTATTTTGAATAGATGAAGACCATGTTCTGTATAAAATCTAGTTAATAAGATGTTTAAATATTATTTATTTAATGAACATTCTAGCGTGCACTAAAAAATAATAATTATAATATTAATATATAGAATAATGTTTATTAATGTTTCAAATATTACATCAGGGTTGAAATTCAATTCAATTATTATTTTATACAAAAATATATCTTTGTAACTAGATGATTATGTGTATTATGTAGAGTGTTCATTTGAAAATAGAGAATTGTTTCACCCAAATAATTATCACTTGACACATCCTTCCCTCTCTTATAAATGATCAATTGAAGAGATATTCCTTTAATAATGATGTATGAGTAGTCTATATAATCAATGAAATACAATCAATTCTCCATGCTAGCTCTATGAAATCGATTGTCGTTTCTTGGAGACAAATAGAGAATGCATGGATCCCCACTATAGTTAATTTATCATTGGATCAATATAGAGAAAATATTACAATCCTGAAGGGTATGGATTAATGATCAAAAATCACATTCAACAATGATCATAAGACCAGTTATTTGTTTCTTCCGATGTAAAATATATTAATTATAAATTTTAGATACAAGATCCTTAATTGGGGGTTAAATCACAAAAAATATGAATAGAAATGTATATATATATATATCCCACTACCATTGGTTTCAACAATACTTGGAACCAAGAAGTGGTATATTAGGGGTCAAATTTAAATTTATTAATGTTTATTAGATTATTAATCCAGGAAAAATATTGTTTGAATTTTCATTTCATAATATTCATTCTTTAATGTTTATTTACAAACATATAATCGACATATTAATCATGTTTATCAGTTTTAGATTTTTTATAATGTTTAATAAAAAACAAAGAACAACATGAAATGTCATTGGCACCACCAGGTGTTTTGATAAGATAGGGTTATGTAGAATGTTACTAGAGTAAGATCCATGATCCATATTACACTACCCCACATCTTGTTGTGGGATACATTGAATTCCATATAATTATTACATGTAGTGTACGATGTGTGTTTACCATGAATCCTGGCACAAAAAATGTTATATTACATGACGTGCATACATAGTATATATCTTGTAGTTTTTATAGGTTAGTGGTGTAAATATCACAATCATCGTTGTCATTATACATAGTCAAACCATGTGAGACTGAAAATGTAACAACCTGAGATTTTATGAGAATTATTCTTTTTAATTTCATTGATGTCTTGTGTTGTACGCGAAACCACAATTAGGCTATACAATACGCAACACCATATTAGCTTGCAGTATACACAACACTATTCTTGGCTTGTGTTACACACAATTTCAAGTTTGTTTTGTGAAATTATTTTTCGCAACCTTAAGTATAGATTTTGTTTAATGTATTAATGAAATAAGTTTTGATTATGTTATACGCAACACAAAACGGAGCATTTACTACATGCAGCCCTAACATGGCTTGCATTACATGCAATCAAGACCTTCTTCGATAGTGTGTGTAGTACGTAATACCAAGTTTCACTAAACGAGATATTATTAAAATATTATATAAACTAGATGTTATGAATAGTAATACCCACTTTTTGATATTTTATTTTTCAAAATGGACTTTATTTTTGGATTCGGAATATCAAAATTAGCCTAGGTTGAATTTCTGGTATTTTTCTGAAAACATTAATTTTTAGATGAATAGTGGAAACACTAGGTTACTATTTAAAAACCGAATTTTTATTTAAATAATTATTTATTTTATTTAAATTCCTTTTAGGTAAAAATTGATACATAATACCTATATAAGTTCAGTGTAATTCAATTGAGTCATTTTATAATAATATTAGATATATAAAAATTTTATAGAACTTTTCACAGTCTTTTACCCATCTCCTACAAGAATTTGAAAATTTACATAAAACATATTTTTACCACTTCTGTGAGTGGAATTTAGAAAATCCAAGAGAAATAGATAATATCAAGTAGTAAAACATAGTTCAGTAAGATAAAAATAATTTTTGGTGAATAGTACATCTTTACTTTTTTTACCACAATTAAAAATAAATAGGTTAATTAAGGATGAAAATGATATTATTAATACCCTAAAACATGTCTTTATTCTATTGGATAAGTGTAATTCGACCAAAAACAACCTTATTTATAAGATATTACCCTTTAGGTCCACTTATATTAGATTTGGACACTTATTATTATTTTATTTAAAGAAGATTTAAAATAGTTAAAATCAAAGTTTTAAAACAAACTTTTTTTAATATAGTGGTATACATAAGATAAATTCGACAATAAATATTCATTATAAAGCTAATAATATTTCCAACATAAAGGTATTTTTTTTATAATTTTTAGACATTAAATAATTAAATTTACTTATGACACAATGATGACGTAGTAATTACCTTATTAATGAAATATTAACATAATAGCTGTTATAAATAACAAAATAAATGTAATTTGATACTTTTTATGCATTACACTAATTTCATAGGTAAATATGACTTGTTAATATTTATTAAATTACCTTTTTTTGAACTAATCATGTTTTTATGATTTTCATAAAAATAAATTACCAAATAGTGTAAAAATTGACATAAAATAATTTTAAAAAAATATTATATTATTAATTGTTATTATATTCCTAAAAATATGAGGGTCATCCAAATGACTTATAGAATGTTATATATATTAATAATTAACCACTTAGGTTTATTTTTTATTGTTATATAATGTTTATTAACCATATAGTGTAAGAAAACAAGAAGACACGGTAAAAGTTAAATTATTTAACTTAGAGATAAATCTAAACGACAAGGTTAAAATAGTAACCTAAACTTTCTTAAAACCTATTGGTTGAGAGGATTTCGACCTATCCCCACTTTAACTTCGAAATAAATCAATTTGGAGATATTATAAACCGAATATGACTTTATTATAAAATAATATTTTAAGTTTATCGAAAGGTGCCCCTCTCCTCCCTTATAAAAAGGGCACCCCTTCCCTCTTATATTCACACCCATTAGAGCCTTGATGCTCTTCCAAACCCTTCCAGTTTCCCTCATCATCTTCCCTAAAACATTATAGAGGTTCTGGTATCTTAAAAAGACCAACCCTAGTGCCTTTAGAAGAGGTTAAGAAGAGGCGCGTCAAAGAAGAGGTAATATCCTTTACCGATTCTTTCCAATTTATTTCTTCTTCTACTTCTTCTTCTCTATTTGTTTCATAATAAATTAATAACATCAGTATCACACATATACTAATACGTTATTATATATATTAAACAAACCAATTTCATCTTCTATCCATCCTATGGAAAATTAAATCACTGCACGTGCGTACGTACGGAATACCGTCTCCACGCCATGGTGTAATCTGTTTTCCACCACCACCTTACTTGGATGGGTATAATGGTGTTGTCATGACCCCTCCCAAAAAAGATGCCCCTCCTGAGCTGGAAATGGTGAAAGGGAGATGATGACCCCCATGGTCCACCTCCAGTATGCCCCGAAGGGGCGACTAGCACCAATGTTATGAGTTTTCACAAATACGGGAGGCATGACCCTTTTTTCATTATTTAAGATCAGGAAATAGGATGAGTCAAACACCAAAAGAACAAGGAAAAAGTAAATGAAAATAAACCCAATGCAATACCACATTCGTGTTTAAATAGTTCTTAACAAAGTACAAGTATAAGAAAACTCAAAAAAACTGCAATACGAAAAGAAACAACAGTACAAAAACTACAACAACTCCAACTATCTCGACTAGTAGGGTCCTGTACGTTCCTGGAAGTCCTCCTGGAAACCTGAAAGTAAACATAGGGTGAGCATACGAGTATACTCTATATGGAAACCTAAATCTCTTGTGCACAGGTGGGGAGACATCCTAATGTCTTGTGAGAACAATAGAAGAAACCAAAACCTAGCAAGGAAATCTATCCACCAAACCTCACTAGCCACGCTCACCAAAACAAAAAACAATAGGTAGAAGTATATAAGAATAATAGTATTGGGTACCCAACACCATTTCCGCCCACTAAATATCTTTTCTTCCTAATGGAAAACGTCCTGAAGCTACCACACTCTTCCCGCCCGCACCCACCTAGGCCTCAAGAACCACATATCCCGCCCACACAGACCTGGGCCTCACAACCACATATCCCACCCACACACACTTGGGCCTCATAACCACAATCACATCCCCACTCGAACACACCTAGGACTCATCTCGATGATTCTTGGGAACAGTAAAACTGCGCAATTTTTCTTGGGCTAAAACCACCCCAATCAAAACCTACCCGAAGATTCTTGGGTGTAAGGTCGCCTCAAGCCATCACATCCTATGGATGAAGGAGTAGGAAGGTGCTAGTAACTAAGGGGAAAACACCCTCTCTCATGAATTTGGAGTGTACGACACTAAGTTCTCAATATGGGTGGGGTCCGAAAAAACATGAAGATACACACACACACACACACAAATATATATATATATATAACAAACACACAGCCCATCCTATGGAATCAAAATAGAGAAACTGAGCACATGCCTCAGCACTACTATTACGAAACATGCATACAAAAAACAACCCCAACCCCATTTAGGTTTTCATGTTTCAGTAGAATTAGTTTATTAGTTACTTAACTACTGGGAAATTAACCACAACCAACCACACATCAAGTTATATAGAACCCAAGCAACACAAAGCCAACATTTTTATAATTAAACAATCCCCATTGATTATTCCCGTGTTTAATTCATTATCGTTCCCCACAGTTCATTTATCAACTTTCCACTTTCTTTTAATATCACAACTCATTAATGCATCCATACTGCCACAATAACCACATCTCTACAACCGTATCACAAAACAAGGCTCGTGCCACATCATTCACCCTTTAATATCATTTACTGCAGCCCCGCTTCCCATCCTATTCGTAATAACCCAAGATTCACCCCCCTTTTACACAACATGTAACCAAACCAACACCCACATGTTCATTATTCCATTTTTTTAGTCGGGGTGATCACACAAGGGTTCGAGATATTCATTTAATTAGACAACACGTGATTAACCAATTTCCATATTCCAAAATGTTTCCATCCTCAAAAACGGTCTAGAAATATAGGGAAAC
Organism: Viscum album; assembly: GCA_963277665.1. Classification (NCBI taxonomy): domain Eukaryota; kingdom Viridiplantae; phylum Streptophyta; class Magnoliopsida; order Santalales; family Viscaceae; genus Viscum; species Viscum album. The sequence goes on from OY728123.1 coordinate 603,364,831, forward strand.
ATTTAATTGCACAATCAAGGGCCCGCAAGGACCATGATTTTTAGTAGGCATAATCCTATTCAATTCACAACCTAACAATAGGATAAACAATGATAAACATAACAACTTCCCCATCCCCATTCATTAAGGTGGTTATTATCTTCATTAAACTGGTTCAACTATGTCTTGTGAAAGAAAGAGGACACCCAACCCACATGACGCAAAAATTATAGAGAAGAAGGTAAAATCCCTACCTCAACAGGTTCTGATCACAATGCTCTCCCAGATCAACTTTAGAAGACGTCTGTCGGCGTCCGTCACTTCATTCAAAGCCCGAAAAAAACATCCTCGGGTGGAATCTAGGAAGGAAAGGACGGAGGGAAAACAACAGATCAAAGCTCAGAAGTTTTGCCTCATCGTTACGATCTTGTGGCCGCTGACATATCATAAATGAAATCTTAGACAAAGATGTTATGGAAGAAAGGAGGTTCAGAGTCTCTCGGGAGGGCTCTGCTCCATGGAATGGGGAGGAGAGTAATGGTTTAAAAAGGAGGAGAGGCCCCCTCCTTTTATAGGTGAGAAAAACTAAAGCACATGGTGTGTACTTCATAGTACACGACGTGTACTCAGCCATTCCCTACGGTCTCCACACGGCTTCCAACATGGAATTCAACGCGACACAATGCCGTTGACTGGTCAACACACATTTTGAGGGTAACATGTATGCGGAAAGTCACTAAAAAGCATGTAGGATGGGACACATGGCATGTAATTATTTTTTTCACGCGTAAAGGACACGACATCAACATGGGAAACGACCGTTGACTGGTCAACACACAGTTTTAGGGTAACGCGTACGCGGGGAGAATCTACACGGTGTAGGATGGGCTACACTCGATTTAATTATTTATTTTATGTGACAAGGACACGATTTCAACATGGAACATGACCGTTGACTGGTCAACACATGGTTTTAGGGTAATGCGTATGCGGGGAAAAAATACATGGCCTGAAGGATGGGATACACGGCGTGCAGTCAAAAAATTCTGAAAAGTGTGGGAAAAGTCCATTATACACTCTAGAACACTTACTGACATTCTTTTCAAAAAGGAAATGGGACGGATAGGTCCGGGCCATTACACTAGATACCACTTAAAACATCCTCATCCCCGAGAATTCAAATACAACCTAGAGGAACCCAACAAGATACCTCTTAGGGCTCTCGTTATAACAGGAAACCAACCAAAAATCCTTATCATAGGTGTTTGGAATTCCTTCTCCTATGTTGAGATACTTTCCACTTTAGGCGGCACTAACTCGCATGCATGAGTTTAATTGCATCTTCATTAATGCATCTCGATTAAGGATTGGGTCTTCCCACTTTCATATATTAGGATTTGTTTCCAACTTACACTACCCCCAACATCGTACAACCAACACACTGCCCGAACACATGGTTTGGGGAATTCCTTCTCCTATGTCGAGATATTATCCGATTTAGGAGGCACTGACTTGCCCGCATGTGTTCAATGTCATCGGCATTAATTCGTCTCGATTAAGGATCATGTTTTTTCCTTTCCCCACACATCCGGACATGTTTCACACTTTCAGATAACAAGGAAACAAAATGTCTCACAACCGGCAAGCAAAAAATTCCATATATCAAAGGTATAGAGTATAACATAAAAAATAGCTCATAAAAACAATGAAAAACACAACTCAAAACAATTCCGGCTACTAATCTTGCATCTGAGCCACCCATTCCCAAGTGCTATCCTTGAGTTCGCCATCCCTCCACAACACACGAACCAAGGCGATGGTTCGTCCACGGAGCACCTTATCTTCACGATCCTCGATTCTGACTGGTCGTTCCTCGAAGGTTGTGTCGTCCCCCATATCTAACTCTCCCTAGTCGATGACATGAGAGTCGTCGTGTAAGTACTGACGAAGCTTGGAGATGTGGAAGGTGTCATGAACCTTCTAAAACTGAGGTGGTAGGTCCAGCTGATATGCCACCTCGCCAACTCTCCTTAGCACCTCGAAACGTCCGATGAACATAGGGGAGAGCTTACTCCCCTTACCAAACCTCTGCTACCCCCGTCAAGGGAAAACCTTAAAGGACACATGATCTCCCACCTCGAACTTCAAGGGCCTCCTCCGACGATCAACATAAGAATTATGTTGGTCCTGAGCTGCTTTCATCCTCTCACGCACAAGCTAAACTTTCTCTGTGGTGCTCTGTACTACCTCTGGCCCAAGAGCACCTGTCTCACCACCCTCTTCCCAACAAATGGGTGAACTATATGGTCTTCCATACAAATCCTCAAACCGTTCCATGCCAATAGTAGAGTGGAAGCCGTTTTTGTAGGAAAACTATACTAATGGAAAATGTCGTACCCATGATCCTATGAAATCCAGAACGCATGCTCACAGCATGTACTCCAACGTCTGGATAGTCCGTTCTATCTGCCCATCAGTCTGGGGGTGGAAAGCAGTGCTAAGGCATAGGTGGGTGCCAAAATCATTTTGTAACCCCCTCTAGACTCGTGAGGTAAATTGAGTATCCTGATATGGGATGATAGTCTTCGGAACTCCATGCAAATGAACCACCTCGTCTACGTACCTCTATTCTAAGGTACACACCAAGCCCGACTCCTTAGTTGCTAAGAAGTGAGCTGATTTCTTCAGTCGATCCACCACTACCTAGATATCATCATAACCACCCTTAGCTCTGGGTAGTCCTATGACAATGTCCATTGATATTTCATCCCAGTTCCACTCGGGGAAATATAAGGGATGAAAAAAACCAATGGGAACACGGTGTTCAGCCTTTACTTGCTGACACACTAGGCACATAGCCACAAACTCCAGCACTGGCCGTTTCATCCCAGGCCACCAAAACTGTTCCCTCAGGCCTCAGTATATTTTTGAAACTCCCTGATGTACCGCCAAGGCTGAGCTATCGAACTCACGGAGAACTCCCTCACCCATCACCTCCGGAACAAACAACCTTCCATAAAAAATCATCTGATGTCGGCTTTCCTCTGACCATCCTTCTGGAGCATTTCCCTGATCGATACGATGCTGGATTACTTTCACCTTGGAGTCTCCCCACTAATACTCTTCCACCTACTGCACCAAATAGGACTGCACCGTCATCTGAAACAAATATCCTCTAACACCTTCTACCCTTGCATCCAAGTGCATGGAAGCCAACTCTCCCATCGCTTTCCAAGAATCAGTGGATTCCCAAATCACTTCCTTATGCAACTTCTTGCTCATGGTATCAGCCACAATTTTTCCCTTACCTTCAGAGTAAGAGATCTCGAAGTCATAGTCCTGGAGAAACTCGACCCATCTTCCACTGACGTAAGTTCAGGTCATGTCGGGAGAAGATATAACGTAAGCTCTTGTGATATGAAAAGACCACAATGCACTCCCCAAAGAGGTAATGTCACCAAAACATCAATGTGCACACTACTATTGCAAGCTCAAGGTCATGGGTGGCATAGGTACGCTCATGAGGGCACAACTGTCTAGACCCACAACCGATCACACCCTTCTTCTGCATCAGTACACACCCCAAACCAAGGCCCGAAGCATCACAAAACACCTCATACAACAACCATTCATCTGGAAACCTGAGTACTAGAGCACTGAAGAAATTCTCCTTTAGGTAGTCGAAAGCTTTCTAGTACCACTCTCTCTATAGGAAGACTTGGTTCTTCCTCGTCAAAGCTGTCAATGGAGTAGCAACTCGAGAGATGTCTGAAATGAACCTCCGATAATAACTTGCCTACCCCGGAAACTATGAACTTCTTCCACGCTCTTTGGTGCTGCCCAAGAAACAACCGCCTCCACCTTCGATGGGTCCACTGACACTCCATGCTGAGACACTACGTGCCCAAGGAAGTGTAATTATTACGTCAAGAACTTACACTTCGAAAATTTACCATAAAGCTGGTGGTGTCGAAGGACTTCCAAGACTTCCCTGAGATTCTAAACGTGCTCCTCCTCTGATATTGAGTAGATCGGGATGTCATGGATAAACACAATGACGAACCGGTCTTGAAACTCTCAGAAGACATGTTCATAAGTAACATGAACACAACTGGTGAATTCGTAACTCCAAACGACATCACTACAAACACGAAGTGTCCATACCTACATATGAAAGCTGTCTTTGAGATGTCACTATCCTTTACCCACAGATGATGATATCCAGATCATAGATCAATCTTAGAAAACCAACCTGCTCCCCTCAGCTGGCCGAAGAGATAATCTATCCTTGGAAGGGGGTAATGGTTCTTGATCGTTACCTGATTCAACCTTCGGCAGTCAATACATAGCCTGAGACCACCATCTGCCTTCTTCACAATAAAAACTGGAGCACCCCATGGCGACACACAGGGTCGAACAAAACCCTTCTCCATCAGATCTTCAATCTGAATCCACGACTCCCGCAACTCTGAAGGAGCTATCCGATAAGGGGCCATCGAAATCGGACGGGCACCACGCTGTAATTCTATCCAGAACTCAACGTCACATCGGGGGGGGGGGGGTTGAGTCACAATTTCCACAAGAAAAGTATCGAGGAACTCCCCAAAAACCTCTGGGACATCCATCATCTATGTATCATCTAAAACCACTAATAACCCGCCTAACAAGGAAAGGAGAGGCTTCACATGCCATCTTACCACCAGATAAATCCTCTTGATGAAAAAAGATAAACACTGCCCATCCATGTCGGAGAACATGACTCTTCTTCAAAAGATGTTGATAACAGCACAAACAGAAAGTAGCCAGTCAATGACTAAGATGACATCGTATGGATGTATCTATAGAAAAAGAAGATCCCCACTAGATCGATGCGGTCCCAACTTCATCCCACATCCCTGGAAAACACTAGATATGCTGGTCTAACCTCCAACTGGTGTACTCTGCACCAGGGGTACGGAAAGTCTCTCTATGTCTTGACCCAATGAATGGGCTAGACCAGGTGAAACAAAGGAGTGCGAAGCTCCCGAATCGAAAAAATCAGAAACGAGAGTGCTGAACAAAAAAATCGTACCTCGCATCACCTCTGGTCCTATCAGAGCTGCCAACTCTGCTGCGTGCAACTGTCCACGCCCAGATCCTCTACCTCTCTGATGTCGAACACCTCCCTGACCATGTCCTAGTCGTGGTCCCTAATAAGTACCCTGAGGTTGGCCTACTCCTGCAAAGTCTACCCTCGAAAGAGCAGGGTCCTACTGCTGCTGGAAGGGCCTCACTAGAAACTATTGCTGCTGAGGTGGGAGCTGAACTTTCCCACCTCCACCGTACTAAGCTCGGGTCGGGCACCAAATCTGAATGTGCCCGAAATCCCCTCAAGAGAAACACTTCGGTCCTGGGCTTGTGAAAAAGGGATGAGGACAGGAAGATCTGAACTGGAACTGCTGGGGCCTGATCCATACTAGCCTAAATTTGGAAGGTCCTATCGCTGGAGACCTGCTACTAACTGCCATCCCCTTCGATGAACCAAACTAGATCCCCTCCCATGGTGCACCTCCCTCCAAGTGCATCCTCTCTAATACCTATGCCTTCTTCTGTACTTCCATGTAATTCGGAAGGGTGAAGGGGGTGACATAATACGGGAGCGAAGGACGAAGTGCCTCCTCCAAACGCCTTGCCAGAGAGTCCTCATCCAGAAAGAGATCCGGAGAAAAGCATATGATATCCTTGAACTTGATCCCCAATTCTCATACTAACATACTCCCCTTCTAGAGGGAGAGTAACTCCTACCGCTTCTCTTCCAAGATCATGGAAGAAATGAATTCCTCTTGGTACTCTTTCTCAAAGTCAGCCTACGAAACCTCTCCCTCTGACCTCTCCCCGAGGTAGAGCATCCACCCCTGATGCGCCGTACCTCTCAGCTAACTGACTGCTAAGGTAACCCAGTACACCCTCAGAGCACGTAACAAAGTAAAAGCGATCCCTAACTTTTCAATCCACCCCTCCGTCTCCATATCCGATGTACTACCCTCATACTTCTTGAGGGTTTGTTGCTGGAAAGAACAGAGAGTCTTCTACCACTGATCATCTTCCTCTACTCGGTCAATCCTCAACCGATCGACCACCTGAATCTGCTGGGCCTCAATTATCTGAGTCACTCGGGGATGATGTCTAGGTTACATAGCTATTTGGTAAACAAAAGATCGCCTACGACCAAGTATTAAGTAAATTCAGAAAGGTTTCATTTTACCACTTTATTTCAATTTCTTTCCCAGAACACCCAAATCAAGTAAAACACAAACATGATGATGCATGTACCTTCCCTAGGGTATCTACCCTACAATCAATTTAGTCTCACTTGGTCGTTCTGTAGGCTTAGAGTCCTTACATCGGATCACGGGGAGCCCTACAATCTCATGTCCTAGTCGGTGTTCCCTGGCCTATGTCACACGCCAAGATCATCCAACACGGTCGCCCTACCATCCCATGCAATCCGCACTGTGCCTAACTCCAGACTCCATCCTATCTCTCCACCATCACCTCTTATACCATTCTGTCATGACCCCCTCCCACCAAAGATGCCCCTCCTAAGCTAGGAATGGTGAAACAGAGATGATGACCCCATGAGTCCAGCCTCCAGTTGGCCCTGGAGTGGCGACTAGCACCAAGGGTATGAGTTTTCACAAATATGGGAGGCATTTAAATTTTTATTATTATTTAAGATCGGGAAATAGGATGAGTCAAACAATAAAAGAAAAAAGAACTAGTAAATGAAAATAAACCCAAACCAATCCCACATGCATGTTTAAACAGTTCTGAACAAAGTACAAGTACAAGAAAACTCAAAAAAAGTTCAATACCAAAAGAAACAAGAGTACATCAACTGAAACAACTCCAACTATCATGAATTGTAGGGTCCCGCACGGCCCGGGTAGTCCTCTTGGAAACCTGAAAGTAAATATTGGGTGAGTATAAATGTATAATTAGTAAGGAAACCTAAATCTCTCGTACACAAGAGGGGAGACATCATAATGTCCTGTGATAACAATAGAAGAAACCAAAACCTAGCATGGAAATATATCCACCCAACCTCACCAGACACACTCACCAAAAAACAAAACAACAAGTAGTAGTATATAAGAACCAGAGTATTGGGTACCCCGCACCATTTCCCCCCACTAGCTAGCTACTCTTCCTAACATCGAACATCCTGATGCTACCACACTCTTTCCGCCCGCACACACTTGAGCCTCAAGAACCACATATCCCGCCCGCACACACCTGGGCCTCAAAACCACTTATCCCGCCCGCACACACCTTGGCCTTACAACCACAATCACATCCCCACCCAAACACGCCTGGGCCACATCCCGAAGTTTCTTGGGAATGGTAAAACTGCTCGAAGCATCTTGGGATAAAACAACCCCAATCAAAACCTACCCGAAGAGTCTTGGGTGTAAGGTCGCCTCAAGCCATCACAGCCTATGGAATAAGGAGCAAGAAAGTGCTAGTAACTAAGGTTAAAACAAGCTATCCCATGAAATGGGAGTGTTCGGCACTAAGTTCTCAACATGGGTGGGGTGCAAAAAAACACAAAGATATATATATATATATATATATATATATATATATATATACAGAACACACAACCCAACCTATGGCTTCTAAGTAGAGAAACTGAGCACGTTCCTCGGAACTGTTATTAAGAAGCATGAATACAAAAAACAACCCCAACCCCATTTAGGCATTCATGTTTCAATAGAATTAGTTTATTAGTTCCTTAACTATTGGGCAATTAACCATAACCAACCACAAATCAAGTCAGATAGAACACAAGAAACACAAAACCAACCTGTTTATCAATAAAAAATCCCCATTGATTATTCATGCATTTAATTCATTATCATTCACCAGAGTTCATTTATCAACTTTAGACTTTCTTTTAATATCTCAACTCATTATTGCATCCCTACTACCACTATAACCACATATCCACAACTGTATCACAAAACAAGGCTCGTGCCACACCATTTCCCCTTTAATATCATTTACCACAGCCCCGCTTCCCATCCTATTCATAATACCCCAGGATTAACCCCCCACCTTTTACACACCACGTAACCAAACAAACACCCACATGTTAATTATTAAATTCTCTTCAACCAGGGTGATCACACAAGGGTTCCAGATAATCACTTAATCTGCCAACTTTACGTGATTAACCAATTTCCATATTCCACAATGTTTCCATCCACAAAAATTTTCTAGAATGATAGGGAAAAATTTAATTTCACAATCAAAGGCCCCAAAAGACCATCATTTTTCGTAGGCATACGCCTATTCAATTCACAAGTTAACAATAGGAAAAACACAGATAAACATAACAACTTCCCCATCCCTGTTCTTTAAGCCAGTTATTATCTCAAATAAACTAGTTCAACTATGTCTCATGAAATTAAGAGGACACCCACCCCGCATGATGCAAAAATTAGAGAGGCAAAGGTAAAGTCCCTACCTCAGTAGGTTCTGATCACAATGCTCCCCCAGACCAACTTTCAAAGATGTCCGTCGGCGTCCGTCGCTTCTGTCAAAGCCCGGAAATAAACCTACTCGGGTGGAAGCATGGAAGGATAGGCCAGAGGAAAAAAAATAGATCCAAGCTCAGAATCTCCACCTCCTCTTTATGATCTCGTGACCCCTGATAGATCGTAAATCGGAGTTAGGACGAAGAAGTTATGGAAGAAAGGAGCTTTGGAGTCTCTCGGGAGGGCTCTGCTTGAAGGAATGGGGAGGAGAGGAATGGTCTAAAAAGGAGGAGAGGACCCTCCTTTTATAGGTGAGATAAAATAAAGCACATGACGTGTACTCGACTATTCCACACTGTCTCCCTGAGGCTTCTAACACGACATTCAACATGGAACACAACCATTGGCTGGTCAAGACACAGTTTGAGGGTAACACGTATGCGGGGAGACACTACACGATGTGTAGAATGGGCTACATGGCGTGTACTTATTTATTTCATGTGGTATGTAAACGACTTCAACATGGAACATGGATGTTGATTGGTCAACACACGGTTTGAGGGTAACGCGTACGCAGGGAGAAACTACACGGCATGTTGGATGGGATACACTGCATGTACTTATTTATTTTACACGACAAGGACACGACTTCAACACGGAACACGACCGTTGACTATTCAACACACAGTTTGAGGGTAACACATACTCTGGGAGAAGCTACATGGTGTGTAGGATGGGCTACACGTCATATACTCACAAAATTCTGAAAATTGTGGGAAAAGTCCATTCTACCCTCCAGAACACTGCATGACCTTCTTTTCGACAAGGGAATGGGCCGGAGAGGTCCGGGATATTATCGGTGTAAATAAATAACTATATATGATTTTTTTAAAGTGATATTGATTCTTAAATATTATACATACACTTCAATACAATTCCATGATCATGGGAATGATATCATCGCTCGTGCGTACGTACGGACTACCGTCTCCACGAACACGATGAGAATCATTTTCCATGATTAAACATTTAAGTATGATTATAAAGTATATATAATAAATAATCATGAAATATATTACATAATAATGATACTAGATTTATGTACATATGTGTTTCATTTACTTAACTCCATTTAATTCAATAAGGAAACAAAAACAGCGTTCATGCGTATGCACGGCCTACCATCTCCATGAACGGTGTATTTCATTCCATATATTTATTTACTGAATATATATTATATATAAATCATGTTTTAAATTATGGAATAAATTAAATCAAGATATATGTAATAATATCAAGAACATCATGTCAAACAACGTATGATAAATGAAACGATTTTACCCAAAACGCTGCTTTAACATGGAATTTACAAAAGAACGAGAAATAAAAGTCATAAGTGAACCATATATGATATCATAACAATGAATATTATTCTGTAATAAGTCAATGACATTATTTAAATCATTATACAGGAGGTTCTAATATGTACGAAGCATACCAGACCTATGGTAAGGGATAAAATTTCAATCTCATTCTTATCCGACATTGTTATTTGTAAGTATTTACTGGGTTTTTTGTTATCATACATGCCCATGTTTTCTAAAAAAAATCATGTATTTTTAATGTCCTTTTACCCATTTTTTAAATTTACCACATGTTATGAAATAAATATTACTTTTGTTTTCCACAGGAGGAACTTGTTGATGTTTCTGACAAATGTACAAGAAGAATGTTATTTTTAACTTATACGACATGAACAGATTTTTACTGTTTCATAACGCCTCATTTTAATGAATCTTACTCTACAGGATTTTATTACTATATAAAAAAAATTAATTTTCTTTTAAAATTTCATCGAATTTTTTGAAAAGAAAATGATTTTGAAGAAGAAAGGATATTTTCCGCAAGAATTTATTTCAAGTGTTTTATCAAAACCATTTTCCATCTAAGATGAAATTATTTAATATGTTTATGTTTCAAGAATAATGTCTCTATGATTTACATGGTTTCAATTTTATTATGATGAAATATAAATTTGTTTTATATGGATTATGTGATGAGGGGATGATGTTTATGTTACCCATTTTATTCTTTGGGTTATGATGAATGTTTTAAGATTATTTTGTGGCACAAGTAAGAATGATTTCATTATGAAATGGGTGGGACTTATATCTCCCTCCAATGAATTGGGTAATGATTTATACCTAATGAGATAGACATGGATGAAATGGTATGTTAATCTGGTTCAGTGATACAGGAGTGGAACGAGGAGTGAACTCGATTCCGAAAGGGACTTTGTCCACGAAGATGTTCTTGGCAGCAATGCCTTGGCTACTATGTAAATCATATCATGTGATTAATGGTTTTCCATAATTAAATGTTTTATTCTCATACTATTTTATCAAGATTAATGTTTATTTATGATCTATGCCTTACGAACTGCCATGTTTTATGTCATTGCTCATGATTTTGATATTTAAACATTATGTTCATTTTTTTTGTTAAATTGTATATGATTTGATTTATTTTCTCCATGCATACCCTTATAGAGAATTTTATCTCACCCTTTATATGTTTTATTTTCCATAGGATTTAAAGAAAGGTTTTAGGTAAGAGAAAAAAAGGGGAAGATCTTTATGGGAGATGTTGAAGATCTTTCACCATGATTAGAAGATTATTTTTCCGAGTATCCAAAGACACTAAACTATTATTGTCCTTGTGTTTTTTTTTGTTATGTATTAAGTATTATTCAAAATTAATGTAATGTCCATGTATTTCATGTTTGGGGTCTCTACAGTTGGTATCAGAGAAAAGGTTTAGTTAACCATTGGAAACTGGGATGTGAAAACTTTGGTGAAATCCCTAGAGATATTTCTAAGGTATGTCTAGGGATGTCCCTACGGTTAAGTATACGTTTAGGTTAGATTCCTGGAATTAAGTTGATGATCATGAATAACCTATGGTGAACCTAAGGTGTCATGGATTAAATAATTTTTGATGATTTAGACACCACATAAATGAATTCTTATGATTATGTGGTTCCTCATTATTTTAATTCTTTCTTACACTACGGTTTCTGGTCTTAGTCAATGGAGGGAATGAGAAGGAATTCAGTTAGCATTGATTTCAATAGACAAATTGGTGACTATGGTCAATGAAATTATGTAACACCTGAAGAGAAAGATATTGTGATTATGAAGAATCTGTCATCTCGGTATATGATTAACAAGGTGAACTTTAGTTGTATTCCCAAGTCATCAAATATGAGGAAGATAAGATTTTATGCATGTTCACATGGTGAGTAGCATAGAGAACGGAATATTGATATTTCTAAATAATGGAAGAATAACCGTTAGGAATACCTAAAATGGAGGGGAATATGTTATCTATGTGGAGAAAAGGGTCATAGAGTGACATACTGTTATGGAGTCCAATGTCATATCTACGGAGAACACGGGCATTACCCACCTCAATGCCCTGACTTAAGAAGTTACTTCTAAATCGAGGAAGGACTTATTCCATGCCAATAATTGAAGAGGATGGATTGAAGGGATTATGTTTTGGAATTCAATAATAATGTTGTTGAGGTACTCTTATAGTATATTGAAATATCCGTGTATTGGTCCATTGTGGTTTTCTATAAGAATTTGGTACCGGCAAACATGAAATGTGATTGAAATATTTTTGAAAGCAGATGATATGCACATAATGAAGGGATACGAAGAAAATAAATGGTTTGATAGTATTCATGATCTCATGATTGATATAAGGACTAAGTTATATCATGGTTTGAGTGTATAGAATTTTTGGGATTTTGGTATGTGGAAAGAGTTAACTTTTGACAGCACTCATGTTTTCACTAAGGTTCTATGGTAATTCATGTTTCAAAAGAATATATGATTAAGGTATTCACATGTTTGGAATGTGACCAACAAGATATATCTTATCATATATGGGGGATAGATGATGGTATTCACGTGATTGTTATGTGACCTTTCAAGTAACCATTTTTTTATACTATGAGATTGGATAGATGTATTTTGTATAAGCCTAAAGATTAGTAATGGATTATGTTGGATGTAAGATAGTATTATTTAAGGATAGAACTTATTTTTCTATATTATTTATGGAATGTTATAATAGTATAGTTTTAGAAAAAGGACTACCCATAGGACGAGTGACAACCCGTCGTGTCGAACAAGGATGTGGGAATCGAACCCACAACCGAAGTACGACAGGCCTTTATCAGCAACCACTGGCCAACAGGAAGTCCCTGGTTAGTAGAAACTAGTTTTATTATATTAATCAGTTTGATATATGATGTATAAGTCCATTGTAGGAACCATATATGATTAATATCACTATAGATAGACTTATGTATTTTTGATAACTTTCTCTAACATTTTGTTTGAGGTAGATGGAATGACCCATCATTCTATCACATGATCTGCTAACACTACATGAATGAAAAATTCAACTTCACTTCTTTAAGAGATGAAGTGGAAATTTTCCAAGGAACGACCAATGGTGAGATTGTACCAAAATCCAGAATGTATTTCTTCTAATTCAAATTTCTTCAACTTTAGGGAAATGATCTTGAAAACCAAAAATGTTGTCCTAGAACCCTTATATATGATGAATTATATGGTACCTTAGATCTTAAAAAATTTATGGATTTGGGATTTCTGATGGTTATATTTCACTTCCACATCCATATTTTCACCTATGTTGTCCTATGTGGAAACCTTGTGCTGAGTTACTTTGGGTGACTATAATGATTCTAACTTCCCTTTTTAAAATGAAGTTTTAGTATTCCTTTTTACAATGTGGGTTTCTATGAACGAAACTTTAATGTAGTAAACCATTTATAACCCTAAAGAATTTCGACGGCGAAATTCATTTTAAGGGGTGTAGAATGTAACAACCCGAGATTTTAAGAGAATTGTTATTTTTAATTTCATTGATGTCTTGTGTTGTACATGACACAAAAATTAGCTTGTACAATACGCAACACAGTATTAGCTTGCAGTATACGCAACAATATTCTTGTCTTGTGTGACACACAATTTCAAGTTCGTTTTGTGGAAATTAATTTTCGCAACATTATGTATAGATTTTGTTTAATGTATAAATGAAATAAGTTTTGATTATGTTATATGCAACCCCAAACATAGATTTCACTACACGCAACACTGACTTGGCTTGCATTACACGCAATCAAGACCTTCTTAGATAGCGTGTGTAGTATGCAATACCCTGTTTCACTAAAGGAGATATTATTAAAATATTATATAAACTAGCCGTTATGAATAGTAATACCCACTATTTGAAATTTTATTTTTCATAATGGACTTCATTTTTGGATTTTGAATATCGAAATTATCCTAGGGTGGATTTTTGGTATTTTTCTGAAAACTATCAAATTTGATGAATAGTGAAAACAATCGGTTACTATTTAGAAACCGTCTTTTTATTTAAATAATTATTTATTGTATTCAAAATTATATTAGGTAAAAATTGATACATAATACCGATATAAGTTCAATGCAATTCATTTGAGTCATTTTATAATAATTTTAGATATATAAAAACATTATAGAACTTTTCACCGTCTTTTACCCACCTCCTAGGAGAATTTGAAAATTTACATAAAACATAATTTTACCGCTTACGTGAGTGGAATTTCAAAAATAAGAGAGACACGGTTAATATCAGGTCCTAAAATGTGGTTCAATAAGATAAAAACAATTTTTGGTGAATAGTAACTTTTTACGTTTATTTACCACGGTTAAAAGTAAATAGGGTAATTAAGGGTAAAAATGATATTATTTTTACCATAACACAGGTCCTAATTCTATTGAATAAGTGTAATTCGACCAAAAACAAATTTAGGAATAATATATGACCCTTTTGATCCACTTGGATTAGATAAGGACACTTATTATTATTTTATTTAAAGAAGAGTTAAAATAGTTAAAATCAAAGTTTAATAACGAAGTTATTTTTAATATAGGGTTATACATAAGATAAATTCGACTATATATATTTATTAAATATATAAAAATATTTCCTACATAATGGAATTTTATTAATTATTTTTAGACATTAAATAATTTTATTTACTTATGACACAATGATGATACAATAATTACCTTATTAATGAAATATTAACATAAATGATGTTATAAATACCCAAAAAAATGTAATTTGAGACTTTTTATGAATTAAACTAATTTTATATGGATAATATGACATGTTATTATTGACTCAATTAACCTTTTTCTAACTAATCAAGTTGTTATGCATTTTATAAAAATAAATTACCAAATAGTGTCAAAATTGACAAAAAATAGTTTTTAAAACAAATATTATATTATTTATTGTTATTATATTCCTAAAAATATAAGTTTCGTAAAAATTAATTATATAAGTATATATATTAATAATTAACCACTTGGTATTCGATTGGCTTGTTATAGTACATTTATCGACCATTTAGTGTAAAAAAAAGACACGGTAAAAGTTAAATTATTTAACATAGAGTTAAATCTAAATGATAAGGTTAAAATAGTAACCTAAAAATGTCTAAAACATATTGTTTGATATTATTTATACCCATCCCCACTTTACTTTCGAAATAAAACAATTTGGAGCTATTATAAGCCGAATATGACTTTATTATAAAAAATTATTTTATGTTTTTCCAAAGGTGCCTCACTCATACCTTATAAAAATAGCACCCCTTCCCTCTTCTCTTCACACCATTTTGAGCCTTGAAGCTCAGCCAACCCCTGCCCATTTCCCTTCTCATCTTCCCTAGAAACATTATAGGGGTTCGGGTCTCCTCAATAGACCATCGCTAGTGCCTTAAGAGGATGTTAAGAAGAGGCGCGTCAAAGAAGAGGTAATATCCTTTACCGATTCTTTCCAATTTATTTCTTCTTCTACTTATTATTTTCTATTTGTTTCATCATAAATTAATAACATCAATAAAAATAATATACTAATATGTTATTAAAAATATGAAACAACCCAATTTCATCTTTTATCCTTCCTATGGAAAATGAAATCTCTGCGCGTGCATACATACAGAATACCGTCTCCATGTCGTGGTGTAATCTGTTTTCCACCACCACCATTCTTGGATGGGTATAATGGTGTAAATAAATAACTATATATGATTATTGTAAATTTTTATTGATTGCAAAATATTATACATACACATCAATACAATTCCACAATTATGGGAATGATATCATCGCTCGTGCGTATGTACGGACTACCGTCTCCACGAACGCGATGAGATTCATTTTACATGATTAACCATTCTAGTATGATTATAAATTATATATAATAAATAATAATGATAGATACTAAATAATAATTATACTGTATTTATGTACATATATTTTTCATTTACTTAATTCCATTTAATACAATAACGAAATGAAAACAGCATTCATGTGTACGCACGGCCTACCGTCTCCATGAACGGTGTATTTCATTCCATATATTTATATAATGAATATATATTAAACATAAATAATTTTTTTAAATTTTGGAATAAATTAAATCAGGATGTAAGTAATAATATAAAGAACAACATGTCGAAACACGTACGATAAATGAAACGATTCTACCAAAAACGCTACTTTAACATGGAATTTACAAAAGAATAAGTAATATAAAGTAAAAAGTGAACCATATATGATATCATAATAATGAATATGATTCTTCAATAAGTCAATGACATTATTTAAATCATTATACAGGAGGTTCAAATACGTTTGAAGCGTATCGGACCTAAGGTAACGGATAACTATTCCAATCTCATTCTTATCCGAGATTGTTAATCATAAGTATTTACTGGGGTTATTGTTTTCATCCATGCCCATGTTTTCTAAAAAAAAATTCACGTATTTTTAAAGTCCTTTTTACCAATTTTTTAAATTTACCACATGTTATGAAAGGAATCTTACTTTTGTTTAACACATAAGGAACTTTTTTACTTTTCCGACAAAAGTACGAGAAGAATGTTATTTTTAACTTATACGGCGTGAACTGATTTTTACGGTTTCATAACGCCTCATTTTCATGAAGCTGACTCTATAAGATTTTATTAATATTTCCAACAAAATAATTTTCATTTAAAATTGCATGGAATTTTTTGAAAATAAAATGATTTTGATGAAGAAATGATATTTTCCTAAAGAATTCATTTCAAGTGTTTTATAAACCATTTTCCTTCTAAGATGACATTATTTCATATGTGTATATTTCAAGTATAATGTCTCTATGATTTACATGGTTTCAATTTTATTATGATGAAATATCCATTTGTTTTATATGGATTATGTGATGATGGTATGATTTTTATGAAACTCATTTTATTCATTGGGTTATGATGAATGTTATATGATTATTTTGTGGCACAAGTAAGAATGATTTCATTATGAGATGTGTGGGATCAACATCTCCCTCCAATTCATTGGGTAAAGATTTATATCTCAGGATATAGACATGGATGAAATGGTAAGTTAATCCAGTTCAGTGTTACAGGACTGGAATGATGAGTGAACTCGATTCAGAAAGGGACTTTGTCCACTATGATGGTCTTGGAAGCAATGCCTTGGCTACTATGGAAATCATATCATGTAATTAATGGTTTCCCACAATTACATGTTTTATTCTCATGATATTTTATCATGATTAATGTTTCTTTATGATCTATGCCTTATGTACTTCCATGTTTTATGTCATTGCTCATGATTTTTATGTTTAAACAATATGCTCATGTTTTTTTGTTCAAATGTAAATGATTTGTTTTATTTTCTCCATGATTTCCCTTACTGATAATTTGAGGTCACCCTTTATATGTTTTCTTTTCCCCAGGATTTAACGAAAGGTTTTAGGTAAGAAAAAATGGGAATATCTTTATGGGAGATGTTGAAGATCTTTCACCATGATTAGAAGATTATTTTTCCGAGTATCCAAAGACACTATACTATTATGGTCCTTGTGTGTTTGTTTTTGTTATGTATCAAGTATTATGAAAAAGTAATGTAATGTCCATGTACATCACGTTTGGGGTCTCTACAGAAAACATAGATCATTAATGATACACATGATGTGTGTGTGGTGTAAACAATGTGTAGTTCATTATTTCTGGTGTCTAAAATACTCACTAATTAATTCATAGATAACACTAAAAACCTGAGATAAGAGAAACAAGTCATTTAGTTGGATATTACACAACATGTGACCCCACCGAGATACTCACTTTAGAACACGTTGAGTATCTCAGGCACACAGAAATAAGATAAATGCATTGTAGCAACGATACACATGCCATGTAGTGTGACCAAGTCAATACAGAGAATCCCCAAATGAACGGCCTAGATATACAATAACAAAGGTAAATTATATATAACTATATTGTACCCATCTTCAAGGATCATAATTATTGGAATAATTTAATTTCATTAAATTCAAAATTTTATCATTAAAACCATATTACATTGATTAATTCTTTATGTGTTATACAATATAATTAATGTTTTTAAAGCATTCTAAATACTAAAACAATTATTTTAATAA
This sequence comes from Viscum album, assembly GCA_963277665.1. Classification (NCBI taxonomy): domain Eukaryota; kingdom Viridiplantae; phylum Streptophyta; class Magnoliopsida; order Santalales; family Viscaceae; genus Viscum; species Viscum album. The sequence continues at coordinate 603,382,926 of OY728123.1, forward strand.
ATATATAACTATTTGATCTGCCATTTATTTCTTATTAATGGATTTATAATGATTATCTCCAAATGAATTTGGATTGTTAGAAAGATTGATGAGAAACAATTAATTAATTAATGATAGGGTTTTTATCTTAATAATAACAAAATAATAATGAAATAAATTTTAGATATTTATGTTTTCATATAAGATTTATGTATCAAAATTCTTGAGAATGACCAAGTCTAGTGTTTGTTTCCTCAATTAAATAATTTAACTTATTAATGAATTTAGAATAATATATAATTACATTAAATTGGATGGCTTGTGATTCTTCCATCTGTCTATTATTATTTATTACATGTGTTCCAAAAATTATTATTTAATCACTATTTAACTAATCCTTTATTTCCCCACAATTATATAAAAGTTATAAATTCTTTTAATTAATAGAAATTCCCTAGGCATATAGAGGCGGTTCAATATGGAACCATATTTACTCCAACCCAGGTGTTACACAGGTGGATAGGTAGAATTTTGAAACTCATTCCAATACCAAAAAACATTTTTTTCACCTAGGCCATAGGTTGATTGAATATAATCTCATTAAATCAACCATTAGAGAGAACTCATGAATTTTCCATTTAATTAATTAATTATTCATATATATGATTTTTTTATTAATTTAAGATTGTGATCACATAAATAAATCTATTTATTCCCAATGATAGAATTTAAAGAAATGTATTTTGTGAAAATTTTGTATCAATCACAGTTAAATAATTTTGTATCATCCACATAATATAAAAAATTCATGTAATGGTTAAACCAAGATAAAATATATGGGTAATAAATTATAATATATCAATTAAATATTATGTTATACTTGGAATTCCATTACATTATTCGAAATGAAATCCATAAAACTAAGTGGCTGACCCACACTTGTAGTGATACATTCATTTAATTTATTATTGTTAATAAGGTTATGGGTTTAATTAACAATCATTAATCAATAGAATAATCCTTATAGAGATTTTACGTAACTTGGATGTAGGTTTTGATGAATTCTATGCAAATTTTTGGAGAGTAGAGTACACTTGATTGATCCAGGAGCTTCATGAATATAGTTGTTATAGTATTACCTACTTAAATACAATAAAATATCATGTCTTGCCCTCATTAGGTAATTTCAAAGGGTAATATGGAACCCTTACACTATAATTTTCTCGAAACTAGACATTATTAGTTCAATGGTGAGGGATATTGGGACGTGATATTATATTGGGAGATTTCATAAAAATAAATTAATTTATTATTTCTCACATTGTATGTAATCATGAACAAGTACTAATAATATTATATTCTAGCCAAATAATTATATTAGATTCTCATCATTCACACTATCCCATCGATCTATAGTTGATAAATACAATCTATTCTGTGGTTGTAAATTCATGGAGTAGTTCAGACTAAATTGGTTTTTTTGTTGCATGAAAAAAAATCCTACATCCTAGAATCCTCAATGCCTAATCCAACTTCCATGGATGTGAGTGAGAATGAGTTCCATGTCTATAATAAAAATTATATTGATATATTCAACCTTTAATTTTTGATAATTTTATTTATGTCTAGCAGACTCTAAAAGTCTCACAAAAACATGGTTTCATATAGAATGATGGAGAACCTATGTTGTCTTTATCTGGAGATATCTTGGTAGGAACAGTTTGATATTTCATGGAACTATTTCATAGAAATAGTTGGGAGGGTTTCAAGGATGGTCCTCAGGTATTCCAGATCACTAAATACATTGAGGCCAATTTGTTCTGGGGCTTAAACATCATGAATAACTGGGCACCGATCTCATTTTTGATTCACTCCCTTATATATTTTCCAGTAATGATGTTAATTTTAAGAAGAAAAAAAATTTAGATGCCTCTTCATATAATCTAAATAGTATTTTCCATGTAGATAAGGAAAAAATTATTTTAAATTGTTCGATCCTTATAGAGAAAAAATGGAATGGGAATGAAAATACCTCTAAGATGAAATTTTTATCCCACCCTTCCAAGAAGATTAAGATCAAGGGGAATTAAAGGGAACATGATACTTTTGGTTTTGAACCTGGGGAGAAGGGTCATAGAAAGAAAAACTATACCAATCCAAAGATGAAAGTGGGTGATTCTAGTGCCTTTGTTATCGAGTGAAATTTATCTGTTCATAAAAATTCGATATTAGAAACAAATTGTGGTGCACACGTATGTATAAAAATATTTGAGTGATGTATATACTATATTTATTGAGTTTAGTTTGTTTTAAAATATTCAAATAGAGATAAACATGTTTATGTAGCTATTGGGTGTGAACACCAGACATTTCAAATAAAAATGATACTAATTTTGAAGAATTTTTATTATATGATATCCATTACCAAAAACATTAATTTTGTATCTAGATTTGATTTAGATATATTTAGTTTCAAATTGGGGAAAATTTATTCTATTATAAATATTTCATTTTATTGTAAGGAACATTAAAAAAATAATCTTTTTGTGTTAGATTAAAAAAACTAGGAAACTGAAATTATTAACGAAGTTACATGATATGACATATACCACACCCAAGTATGGAATTCCCATACTGGTCAGGTAAAAAAACATGCATGAATAACTTATATGAAGAGATATATTAATATTATATTTAACTAAAAATACATGGAATATGTCACACATGTTAATATAGTAAAATTACCCATCACATTTAGTGAAAATGTTGAATGTTATAATGTTCCTCTTGATGTAGTTCATAAAGATGTGCGTGGACCATATTATATTAATGAAATATGTGGGAACTAATAATTCATAAATTTTACTCATAATTTTAGTTAATGTGGATATTCCTACACAATGAGGTACAAGTTGGTTTATTTTGATAAATTAAATGAATTTCATAATGAATTTCACAACCCTCTTGGTAAAAATATTGAGAAACTCTTCTCAAACAGTGGTTGGTAATATCTTAATCAATTCAAAATTTATTACTTATGGGACATTGGGATCCTATCTCAACTAAATCCACATTATAAACCTTAATGTCATAGTTTATGTTCAAGGTATAACCACACATTGTTAGACATGGTGAAATCAATGACGAGTCACACAAGTCCTCTATTATCAATTTGAAGATATACATTACTATCAGTTGCACAAATACTTAAACAATTTTTAAATAAACATACTTATAGTATACCAAAAAATTTATGTAATGGAATGAAACCCATGTTTTCATACCTAGATGTGTGGGGCTACAACGAATTTTAACCCATATTAAGGTAATAAACAATCTCTTTAAGGCACAAAGTGTACCGTTATAGGTTACCACAAAGAAACAAAGGGATATTACCTATATGACCCATAATAAATAACTATAATAGTGGAATTGAATTATATATTCCATGAGAGGGATAAAATATCTAAATTTTATAGTGGGAGAGAGATAGCCTTCATCAAATTTGAGGCTCAATGAACACAGGAGTTGGAATAGGAAGAAACTCCACAATGACCCTTGGAAGAATAATTTGTTTTAGAGACACAAGAACTATATAAGAGTACTAGAGTGGTAAGGGAACAACAAAAATATTTTTTTCTAGTCATAAAGTTTGGTGAATAGTTATTTGTTTATAGTAATGATCCTCTAACCTAAAAGGAATAAGTAAGCGGAACAAGTTTTTTGAAGTGGTATGAAGCTTGGAATTTTGGACTGGATTCCATGTACAAAATCCATTTCTAGATTTTGGTTGATCATCTATTAGATGTAAATACCATTTGCTTCAAATGGGAATTAAGGAATAAAGTGGACATGAATGGATAATTATGTACATATAAGGCATGATTTGTTTCAAAAGGGTTTCAACAACATCAAGGCATTGACTATGATGAATCCTTTCCACAAGTTATAAGTCTTATATCCATCTAATTATACATTACATTATGGATTACGATGACTATGATATTTTTAAAATGGATGAAAAAATATTATTAAATAATGTTATCCTTCAGAAATATGCCAACATGACTCAAACTGAAATATTTTTGATTCCAAAGGATTCCAAACATATATAAAAATTGAAAAAAATACATTTATAGATTAAAATAATTCTTTGGTAAATGGAATAATAATTTTGATGAAATCATCAACGAAATAGGATCGATAAATAATGAGATTGATCCTTTTATAAAAAATGGTTTATTAGGATTACAACTATTTTCATAATATTATATTTTAATGACTTATTACTCATTAGTAAGGAAATACCAGCCTTACACTCTATTAGAAATGGATGAATAAATGAATCCCTAAATAGGACTTGGGTGAGGCAACAAATATTTTTGGGATGAATATCTTTCATGACAGATCAAAGAGGTTGCTCAACCCAGGTCAATGTGCATAAATTAACATGATACTGAAGAGATTCTACATATAACAATCTAAGTGGATTCTTTTTCCAGAATCACATGGCATTCCGAATTTGGGGAAGATATTTCCTCAGACACACAATGAATAATATAGGATGGAAAGGATACCATGTGAATCAATGATTGGGTTGGAGATTTATGTTATGAAATATACATGGTTATATGTATCTTATGAATTAAATGTGGTAGGATGATATCAAGTTAACCAAGGTGACTACCTATGGAAGGGTGTCAAAACTATTTTTAAGTATCTGAAGCGTACTAAGGATATGATAATGGTTTTTTTTGAGTAGATTCGTAAGTGTTCATTAGAGGATACAAATATTCTTATTTGTAATATAATCAATATGAAATTCAGATAGAAATGAGATATGTCATCACATTTGATAGAGGTGACGTGAGAAAGATGAGATCAAATAAGGTTATAGTAGTAGATTATAGAGTATTGTATGAGTATATTATAGAATCTGATGTTTATATAGGAGAAGTATGGGTGTGAGACATCATCCATGATCATGAAATGTTACCCGGAAGTAAAGATAATTTCACACATAATTTTGATAATACAACATCAATGGATCATGCAAAATAGACAAGGTCACATCAGGAGATGAGTCATATACTACTAAAGTATCATCTCTGGAGGTGTGTTTATTAGAGAGGGGAAGTTACTTTGAGTAGTAATCCCATAATAATAAAATGTGGTTGATCAATTGATTAAATGATTGAATTTGAAAAAACATAATTATCATGTGAGGTATAGTGGGATGAAGGTCATAGATTGTTGGCTCTAGTCCGAGTGTATGTTTTTTGGAATTAGTGTACTAGGACAAAGATTTTGATATTTTATCAAATTTATATTAAATATATTGAATTATAATAAAATATCTTATTATATGTTGTTTATAATTTTTCATTAATCTAATGTAATTATGGTTTAGAGTATATACCATGTTGATATTTCCATAAAAGATCCTGCCATGATGAGATCCTTTAAGTGTTGTGAAAGTAATCCTAAATAATTTTATATAGTTGGATAACATAATACGATGGAACACATAGTGAATTGACTATAAGGTGTGATTACTCATAACAAGTTGAGGCTTCTTCTCATCAAGTTCACACATGATAATCTCCAAGATGGGAGATTATGAGAACAGACCCACCTATATAAATTTCACATGTTTTTGTGTCATCTGATATTACAATCTACGAGTGTGTGTAATTGATCATAAAATTAAAATATTATAATTCATGAAAGTAATGACTTACAAGCTTATATTTTCTGATTAAAATAGTGATGAAACATGTTCATAGTGAGGTAGGTTGTGTTGGGTGTGTCAAAGTTGACATGTCATTAATGGATGGGTTAAGGAAGGATTGGTCCCTTAAATATTTTTGGAAGTTGATATCTTATCCCATTGACTGGAATATAATCATAAAATTTAATTCCATAGTCATAGTGAAATGACTCGCTTATTTTCAATAATCAATGAATGAAATATCGATCATATAGGTTGCTAATATAGTTGTGAAACCTAATCAGGTAGATATTATGATAAATGTTTTATAATAAAAGTGGGCATTCATATATGTTATTCATAATTGAAACATTGTAATTATCTTAGGTGTGTTGAACAATTTTCAAACATTAATCTTGTACATTTGGAAATCTCAACTAATTCAAATGAAAATGAATGTGGGATTTTAACAAAAAAATTGTTTTCGATGATCTCGATTAAATTTTGGTTTAATTTATTTAATTGAGTAAATATCATTCTCAGGTCCAAGGGTAATGATATTCATGTTTTATCGATAATAATATTTTATTGGTGAGTGGAATATTTAAATTAAATATTTATTCAGGTGTTCGATAAATTCAAGACGATTTCTGAGAGACCAGTCCCATGTCCAGTGAATAATATTAACTAACAAGATGAGTAAATTATAATTATTATTGTTCTAGTAGTCCTAAAAAACTGATATTAATAATTATAATATCATTATGTGGAATGGGGTTCATTAAATGTTATTAAATTATTTATGGTTCAGTAAGTAATAAAATAATAATTTTATCCAAAACCATATATCTTTAAATTTAAGATTATGTTTATTTTGATGGTTGTGAAATAAAAAATATAGATTTTTTATGCAAAAATAATTCCTTATTAACTCATTGTCTCTCCCTGCTAGTAATTCGAAATTTAAAGAAATATTCTTTAAATAAAAAACTATAATTGATCAATACAAACAATAAAATATAATTGACTCATCATGCTTGCACTTGGAGATTGACTTTACCTTCTTAGAGATAAAATCATCACATTTGGATCACCGCTAGAGGGATTGTATATTAGAATCCATAAAGAACAATGTTGAAAATCCAAAAAGGGCTTGTTGTAAGATCAAAATTAAAATTGAAGAAAGATCTTAATAATAGGTATTTTTTTCTTCAAATATTGAATAAATAATTTATATTTTTATGTTCAAGATACTCACTAGGGGTTTTAGGAATATAAATTTTAAATGAATGTTTAATATGTCTCCCATCATTGCACTCTTCCAAAATTCCTATAACAAACATATATAAGACTCCACTGATAAATATATATATCAGTGTGTGTGCCACTTGAAATAAATAATTAATCAAATCATAAATAACACATGAAATTTATGTATGTTTCATATCATTCAAAAATTTTATTATATGAAATGTCTTTAAGAATTAGATAGGTAAATAAAAATTCAATCATCAATTTGGATTATTTCATAATGGTATTTATGTGTTGATTAATAAAACCTAAATACATTAGATTCAAATATTTCAAAGACTGAAATGTATATAAAAAATGAATTCATTTTTGAAAAAATTCTATAAAATTTTCTTAAATTTACAAAAATTATGCATCACATTAAAAAATCATCTCCATGAATGAAAAAATGAAGAAATTTAAAGAAAATAGTTTAAATTAAAGAAAATATTGGAAAATTTTAAAAAACAAAAACAAATTCAATAGAAAACGTGGAGTGGCAGATTATATCATAAACATAAAATGGTAAATCCTTTTTCATATTTTTAAAATTTCATTATTGAAATGAACAATTAAAATTGAGTGATAAATGATCAATTTTAAGAGAAATAGAAAAGGAAAATTTGAGGATTTCTAAAATAAAATCTTTTGGGGAATAAAAATTTGAAATGATATCATTAGTAAGAATAGTGAATATGGGTATGGAAAATGGGAACATTTTGATAGAATGATACATTTTCATAACATCATTAACCATTATGAAAAATGAAATCCATCAATGTAATTACTTATAATACAAGGTGGAGGGGAATTATAAATTAATCATAAAATATAAAATACCTTTCTTTTAAAACCATATTCAAATAATAATCATTATGACTTAATAAAATAATTTTGTTCAATAAAAACATTTAGTGTTTAAGAAAAAATTTAATAGAACCCACATGAAAGAGAAATATATTTTAATTAAACTCAAAATATATGCAAATAAAAGATATTTCTTAATATTTTATATCCAATATAATGTATACAATCCGTTTAAATTAAAATATATTCATAAAACAAAACATTTATCAAATAAAGGAAATTGAGACCAAACACACTTTTTAATATCATAAAAATTAAATTAACACTGCTCTATAGGGGAGTTCATGATAATTAATTTTAAATAAATATGAAATAAAATGTAATAATTTTTTTACAATAATTTTATTAAATAAATAAGCTTATAATAATGGGTTCAAGGAAATAATAAATAAAATTGCAAAAAAAATTCAATTATAGAAAACACTTACGTTTTATTCTATATCTTGTCGAGTGTGCTCTAGTTTAATTTATAGAAAACATGACTCTATTAATGAAATATTTCATAACATTAATCATTTATATTTCCATTTTTTTTATATAATTATAATAATTCTTTATATATTCATGTTTTATTTATAATTTTTTCCATCATCAAATGATATTGAATTTGTTGTTTCATGAATTCAGAAAAGTGTTGATGTCGAGTCCTTTTCATTTATAAAATGTTCATAATTCATGAATTCTATAGGTAATTTGAAAATATTATTTTTTATAATCTAGTATGGATTATAATGTTCCATTTACATTCTATTCTAGTTTTGGTAATTGTTCTTAGTGATCAAATTAATGGCGTGCTTGTTTTAAAATTTTTTAATGATCAACTGGTGTTATAATTATAATGACATAGAAATTAATATAACCTTTATAAAACAATAAAAATATTATTATATCATTTATCTTTAATAATACCATTGGTTATGTTTCTAAAGTCATCCATTATAAAAATTTATATCATTTTTTACATAGGGGTTAAAACAACCCAAACATGAATAGGTTATAATCAAAGGGTGTGTATGGTTAGAAAATTGTTTTTTTCATAATATAATTATTAAATAAGTTTAATGTTATTATTTTAATGTTATTATTTTTTAACGTCATATTTTAATATATTAATGTAAATAAAAAATCTAAATGTAAAATGAAATGTGTTGCATCAGGGAGGTGGTTTTCTGCAAGTACAAATGACAATAATTCTATATTTCCATAAAATGTGATGATTTTTAGACAATATTAAAATATTTTTAATATTTATGATGTTTTTAGTATCATATTAAATAAATAAATACCCCCTTTTAATAATTCTTATAAGGTGGTTTTGAAAAATGGATCTCATCGCTCATTGAGGCGGTAGTATACATGTAACACATGATTGTTTTTTTATTTGAATGGTTAAGAGGTGAGTAGAAAATATAATTCATATATAATTAATAAAATATCATAATAAAAGTTTTTCTAAAGAAATTATTTCCAATTTTTTATATTATAATTGGATGTGGTAGAAATTTTTTTAAAAAGGAAATGGAATGAAAAGGGTGTCAATGTGAATTTTACCATATTCATTAGAAGAGATCCTCTGATAATTGGATTTTTTATTTGAGAGGAGGTATTTTGAGAATAAAATAAACTATTAAATGTGTCATTTTTGGGAATCATTTGGATAGATTTTTTTCGAATCCATTAGGATTTGTGAGTGAAGATAAGTTGGATTGTTAAGGCTCCTCTAATAAGGGAGAAGTGTAGCATTTCTGTAATATTATAACTGGTAATGTCACCATTCAAAGTTCAAGTGGATGAAATAAGAAAAAATAATGGAATTGGGAAAATATAAATTATTATACTCCCTTAAATATTCATTTCCTTTCATTTTAGAATAAATTTTAATACTTTAAAAAATTATTCATTGTTATAATTTTTAGTTTTTACCATGGTTACTGATTTTCACCAATGTAATTCAATTTTAATCCTTAAAAATAAATTGGATATTATTAAATAATTTATATCATGTGACTCTAAATAATAAAAACTATTTTCCAAATAAAATTTATATGTTGATAAGAATTATTTTTAATATTAGCACAAATAACACATAAAAACCAACTTTTAGAAAAGTGTATTTTTTATATTGAAATGCATTTCTCAGATAAGATTTTCAATTTTTTCAATTTACATTAAATAATATAGATTATTATTAATAAATTATGATTTATATGGATGTAATTCAATTCAATCCCAAATTACATCTTAATAAAAGATAATAAAAAAGACAATTATCTTTTCAATCAAAATAAATATTATTTATGTTTCAAAATTCTAAAATTTTATTCTAAATTAATTTTTTTAATTGGTTTAATTTATTTCATTAATATATATTTTTATAGAATATTTTTCGTAAGCATTGAAATAATTAAAAGTAATAAAATTAATATTATTTATAAAATTTGTATTATTCACTATTAACTGCAAAAAAATCATTTTCAGAAAAATATCCAAAATATATCATAATATAATATTTTTATTATAAATCCAAAAAATATATTTAATTAAGTATAGTTGATCATCCAAAATTTCATCTTTTTAATTTTAAATAAAAACATTAATTAAAATTATTTTGATTAGAAAATAAAATTTTAAAATATTATTTTTTCAGATTCTTATTTCCCATCAGTTAATAGCAAAATTTGTGTTGATATATTATTAATATATAAAAATTTATCTTATCCAAAATAAATTTATTTTCATAAAATTAATCATATAAAAATCCAATTTTAGATAAAATTCATTATAAAAAAATTTTCTTTTTGGTAACATTAATTGTATTCTATTAATGTATTCATGTAAAAAAGAACTTGTTCTTTATTTAAAAGTAAAAATATGAAATTTATAAGATAAATATAATAGGAAAATAATTAATTACATTAATGATTACTATTTTATATCATCTTCATTTATACTGACATAATCCCTCCAGATCACCATAGAAAATATAAGTACAAGATATTGTCTAGTGACAATTGTAGGTGGTAGTTGAACTAGCATGGATCCCATGGAAATTTAAAAAAAAAACATTAACTTATGTCATATTATTTTTTTTAATACCATTATTAGTTTTTTTAGATTGTGTTTGGTCTAGATTTAACACTTATGTCACCACCCCCTGTCCAAGATTGTACACAGGAGCCTCATAGAGAACACTCACACTACATAATGTCGTCGCTTTCAATTTATGAATTGTTTTAAAAGTGTGGTTAAAATACTTTATTCTAATTTATTCATTTAATATAATTTAATAATAACATTTATTAATTTTATTTTAAAGTACCGTTGTTTTTTTTTCCTGCTAAACAACCTATCAAAACTTGTATTTATTTATTGAAAAATATATTCCAAAATCTATAGGTGTTATAGTTTTTGTGAGAAAAATAAAATACACCTCATTAAATAAATTTTATCTTCTAATTATAAAAATTAAATCCATATTATTAGATGAAAATTAAAAAAAATAATCAAATTAAATATAAAATAATAAATTTTTAACCGAAGAAAAATAGATTCAGAGAAAATAATAACTTCTGTTCTAAAATGTCAACTATATGATTTTATATTAATAATAATATGTCTGTGTTTATAATCTAACAAATAAAATATTTATTTGGTGAAGAATTATTTACATAAATATCTAGTTATGCTTATATCCTAATGATGTCATAAAATTCATGGTATTTATAAAAATGGTATTTTGACCCCATAGCTAGAAATTAATCATTTCATAAAATTTGGAAAAAATCATCCTCATATAATGTTTTTTTACTCAATTAAAAAAATTATTTAATTTATTAAAATTAGATTACATAATTTATGAATTTATCTTTTTATGGAATTATAAAATAAAAAGGAAAAAACTATTTTTAGAATAGGTATTTTCAATGTTTAACTATTTAAATTTTTATTCACATTAAATTATTATTAAATTAATAAGAATATATTATTAATATAAAAAATATAATTAATCATTAAATAATTATATTATATATTTAGTTTCAAAATATAATAATTTATAATACAGAAAAATTCCAATTTTAGTAAAACACATTTTGATGAATAAAATGAATTTATACTTATTACATAACTAGAAATATAAGTTACATGGATGATAATATATTTTCATTAAATTATTAAAAATAAATTTATATTCAATCATTCTCTGTTAAAGAGTTATTAAAAATACAAAATTTATAAAAAAATTTATTGAATAATATTACTTTAATATTAAATAATATTAACCAAATAATAATAAAATTAATTATTTATATTCAAAAGAAATCAATTTTAGTATCTCAATGATATTAAAATACTTATTTTAATTTTATAAATTCATCATATAAAAATAATATGTAAAATAAAAATATATATTTTTTATTTTAAAAAATCTTAATATTATCTTTTTCATTCATTATTAAATTATGATTATGTACTAATGTTTTTATTAAATTTTAATATTTTATATAAATAAAACGTATCATGGTTATCTTTAGTTAAGTTTTTTCAGTGTAATAATTTATGAATCAATTTTATATAAAGTGAAATATATACTAAAATCATGATAATAATCTATAATATTAAATATATACTAATGTTAAATTAAAATAATATAGTAACATATTCCTAATGATTCATCAATAGTAGAAATTTAATGATTGGGTAATTTTACAATCCCCATGAACGATGAAAATAAAATTATAATGTCTTGGGGAGTTTGGAATTTTATTTTCATTGGGTCATAGTAGTTTGTCCAATCAGAGGGGATTTAATTTTTTAAATGAAATTGTGTAGTTTTTCATGATAATATTATACCATTATTTATATTTTTGGATATCATTCGAAGGTTTGAAGACAAATTTTTGGAATTTGGGGTGTTTTGGGACATTTAGTATATTTTCAAATTATATAGTAAAGTAAAATTGACTATAACTTTGATTTCCTAAAATTTTTTGAGTAAGACATCATTTAGTATGATCTCATTGAGTAACTCCTTGTTCTAGAACCATTTTTCTAGGTACGAATTATGGAAAGTTCTAATTTACAATTCCTAATATGAATGAAATACTTCTAAAGAGCAGTTCTTTATAATACATACTATGCAAGTAAAAATTAAGATATATAATACTTCTATAAAGTAAAAATTTATAATTATTACAATGAAAGTATGAATTCTATAAATTAAGACATCAATGTACTTACTACGAAGGTAATTCATTTGTATAATAGGAAGACAGATGTATTACTATGAATATAGTACATTAGATGTACTATAATGACATTCATACATTGATACATTGTTAAATTATTTGTATTGTGAAAATTGTTTAGAAATGCATCCAAAATATTAAATACAGGGTAAAAACTGTTATTTATGGGAAATTAAGGTGTCTCTACAACTTTTACAAAAATAAAAACATTTAGGATCTTATCAAGTTATTCTCTTAAACTATGAGGGATATCTTCTTTGTTTCATGTTTTAATATCATTTTGTCTAATATAAAAGCGGTATATAGATAATTACATCCATCTATAAGTGACTAATGTTTATATTTCTCAATATTTCTTCTTCCCTCAATGAAAACTCAACTTTCATATATTTTTTCCAATTATAAAAATCTCTTTATTAATGTAAAATAAGAATTGATTATTAGTGGTTTTAGTCCATCATACTCAAGATAGATAGAAGTCTTATTTTTCTTCATTATATATATGTTACACAATGTGTGGTAAATGGGCATAAGAAAGTTGGTTTGGAGGTAGTCTAGGAACAAAACTGATTTGAGTATTAATTATTCTTAGGGAATACCGAGGGTAGTATCTTCTGGTAAATAATGCGTTTAGGCCTAGTATGGTGTTGATTATAGGGTATGTGGGTTATTATTTTGTTTTGGGTGATTAATTTTGAACTATTTATTAGGTTCTGATATGAGAATAGAGATGGTTATATGGAAATATGTTGGATTTTTCACATGTGACTGTGAGATATGTTAATCAAAAAAAGTGGGGTGATTCCATAAACTATGATGATGCAGATGGTGTTGAAAATTACTACAGTCGGAAAAAGTGGTTCACTAGTAGTGAATGAATTTATCAATGGTGAGTCCATGATTTTTAATGATTCCACTCAAATTAGTTAATTGAAGCTATATTTGGGTTTTCTTCACATAGTATAAGACCGGGGAGGTGGTGATGACCACTTGTGGTGGGTGGAAACCTATATAGATTAATCATCGTAGGGAATGAATCTAAAAAGAAAAAATGAGTATGTTCTTACAAAAATATTCCATGATTTGTGGTATTTCAGACAATAAATTGGGGTCATGAGGATCAACATTTATGTTGGAGTGGTATGATATGATTACATAAAGATGTGTGTCATTGTGCCTTAGGTTTGTTATGATTATAATCTAGTGGTTAAAAATGAATAAAAAAGTATTTGGGACATTTGATATTGTTTGTTGATATATCTCTATGGAATCAGGATGAATTTGAATGAACATTTGCTTATGTTTTTTGTGTGACACTATAAAACATGTGATTATTTTATTGGATGATGAATCTTTTGATGAGGTAGACCATGGATGTATTATTATACTCCAACACTGGTCAGGTCAGGTAAAGCCTCATATATGTATATTAGGAAAAAGGGGAAATGGTTTTACGGTTAATTTTTTATCCTTTTTTATTTATGATTTTTCATACACATGTATATGTATTTATATTGGCTAGGGATACAATTGGTGGGGGCCTACTGAGATTATAATAAAATCATTCATCTACCCTCTAGGATGTTTGAATAATTTATGGAACTTTGACTTGGTATGTTAATTTCATTGAAAACTATAATCTAGAATAGCTGAGAGAATTTGGGTTGGATGGATTGGTTGGCATGATTTTGTAGATGATTTTGGCGGTTCTTTACTGCTAGTATGGTATTTATTTTGGATATTTTATATATCTAAACATATGATAATCCTATAGTTTACTCCTATACGAATTCATATAAGTAATTATATATATAATTTTCAATATTTATATATTGACTTAATTTTCTGACTAATATTATTTTTATTTCTACTATGTTGTGTTGTTATTATTATTAATATATCCATAGGGTATAGTGTTCCCACTACCAAAATGTTGAACCCCTCTACTAATAGGTATCCTTTAAAGTACATGGAGGAAAGACTAAGGACATATCTTACACTACTAGTCTAGGAATCAATGAATTGATCTGGGGAGTTGGTTCATTATAATTTGGTATCAGATCTTGATTATTATAAGAAATCAATAGATCATGTTGGTTAAAATGTGGTAAAGGTTTTCAGTTGTTTTCAAGTTGTATTAAAACTCATTTATTACAATGTAGGATGCTATTTTGAATAAATTAGTCTATGAGTCTATGAATGTTACTAAACATGGTATAGATTTAATTTTTTTCTTGAAAACACCACCTTGAGTTAATTTAAATTTTACCGAGTACATGGGACTGGTTTTACATTTATTTTTTATTAGATATGAGATATTTTTTGGGAACATATTTAATGTGAATTTATAGAATTATTGATTCATACTAATTTACTTGAGAGACAAGAGGGGGTATTCATGAATCCTCTTAAGAATGTAGGTCTAACATAACCTATGTTTGTTTATTTCTATTGTTGTTTGGAACAACATATACAATGTTTTCTTATATAGATTCTCTATTGGATAATATTCAGCTAGCCTAGGTATGTGATTCCTAATATGAATTGGTTATTGATACTACATGTGTATGTTGTGTTTGGTACCTATCTTTTACTTGGGTAGACGTGGACCAAAAAACCATATAATTCCTGAATTAGGAAAAAGGTATGTTTAAGGGATAGTAAGTTGTGAGGACTTATACATCATTTATTATATATAATATTAGGGCTATTATCGATATGTTGTATATGGTATTTGGTTCTCAGAATGATTCTCCCTAGTTGACATCAATTTTAGCATCAACAGGTTAGAGAAATTCTTCTACCAAATTATGAATAATATGAAGGCCATTTGGATGATTTATGGAATGAGTTGTGGGTAGATTCATTTAGGTATGAATGGCAACCAGAATTTGTAGATTTATTAGGGAAATGGGTAGATGAGTATCTCTGAATTATATTAGTGTGGTGCATCTAAAATTCGTACTGAAGACCAAAGGGAGTTGAGCTATCTATGGAATAGTTAAAATAAGAGTTACAATCATGGAACACACTTTGTTATTTAGAGAGGGTGGACCCTCTAGAGTAGAGTACTAGATTATGTCCCTGTAGGTAATATTTAAAATTATTAAGAAAATAATGGGGTGGAGGGTGAAGTTATCCATAGATGTTATGGGTGGACTAGAAAACATTATTGAGATGAAAAGGTATAAAATGGTAGTCAAGATTTATTTACATGGAAGTAATTTGAGAATATTCTTTGAGTAACTATATCTTGCGACACCATAGTCAGAGAAATCCCATGAGATTTTACAATTGTAGTAGGTAGAGATCGTGGTTAACGTTTATGATGTGATATTAATTATTTTTTTTATTTTAATATAAATTCTATGAATTTAGATGTATATGGTGTGATATGTTGA
This sequence comes from Viscum album, assembly GCA_963277665.1. Classification (NCBI taxonomy): domain Eukaryota; kingdom Viridiplantae; phylum Streptophyta; class Magnoliopsida; order Santalales; family Viscaceae; genus Viscum; species Viscum album. Next base: position 603,399,419 of record OY728123.1, read on the forward strand.
TGATGGGTTAATAAATTCTATATCAGTGTAGTTAAACAACCTTAGATTTGCTGTATTCTTGGAAGTGTAGAACCATGAACTAATAGCAAAGAAGAACATGATAGATGTGACTGTACCAACTAGAACATTGGATAAAAGGTATGGATGATTGATCATTGAGTATCCATAAGTGGGGTTGTTAGGAGACTCAATTGAGTAGTCATAGTAGAGTTATGATGATTAAACCATGTATTGGATAATAAATGATGTGTTTATAGTGTAGAAAGAAGGGGATTGTTAGGGCATAGATAGACTGGACACTAAAAGTGTGGTGAGGATACATCTATATAGGGTATCTATAGAGGTTATATAAAGGACATCAACGATATATGAGTTTCATTTATTTATATAGAATCAAGCCTATGAGAGAGAAACAAGAGTTTTACGAGGTGATAGAATCTATGAAATAACAACATCAACAAAATTTGTTAGTGGCAGAGACACCAAGTGGTATGGAAAATAGTCAAAAAAAGTACAACATTTCATGGAGGATAAACATCATGAGGATATGCTTTTTGATTTCTATAATTATTTTATTAGATATATTTTGAGTATGAAAGAGAAATGGTGATATTTATTTTTATTTCATGATCCTGTGACTAGGGTTTTCAGTATTTATAGTGGGAAATGCTTCATAAGTTTCATATATGATAAATAGATTAACAAGGCATTGGTTATGAGGTGAACAAAAAACATGTTGTATGGAAAATATTGTATGTGTTAAAATCATGTATTGATTTCAGAATCATGTATGATGTAGTCTTTGTGTCCATCAAGTGTTATTTAGGATTCACATGAGGAATATCTGACATATTTTTATGAAATGTGTATCTAATGTGATTCAATAATGGTGATTCATAATGGTGGAATATTTTATTAAGGATGATATACTCAAGGTATACCCTCTTAATTTTATGATTTTGGGTTGGTATGTGACTGAGTAAATAATTCCTAAATTGGAGAGTTCCCATGGATGGAATCAATGAGTTTAGTTTTTGTAATTAGGGAAGGCCATCTTTTTGAAAATGAACAATATTTTCGACATCTTCACTTTTTTTTGAGAATTAATTGAGATGTATGATCAAGTGTTGGTTTTATTTTTTTGGAAATGGTTTGGGATAGCTTCGATATATACAATAATATAGTGTGGAGGTTTTAACATTTTAGGTATTTTGGAATAATAGTCTTTTCATGTCATTGAAGTCGTCCTAAGCTTACAACTTGTGATTTTATAAAATGTTGTTATATGTTTTTATGAACTGATTATAATATTATCTATGAATTTATATATGTTTATAAGGGTTGAAAATAAAATTCTGGAGTTTGGTAGGTTGTAGAATTATGGTATATTTTGGAAAATTTTGAAAAAGAAAATTGACTATGAAATTGTTTTAGTAAGACTTTTCTTATTAAGAGATCACAAAGTAAACAATTGTTCTCGAAATACTATTCCTAGAAAAAATAATTCAATGTAAGACTTTATAAGTCTTACTATGAATGTCATTGTTATAAAATTTGCGTCTTCTATGACATAAGTCTTTAGAAATCATATTTTTACTGTAATTATTCTAGATAGGACCCATGAGGTTGTTTTGGCCATTATTTATGTTTACAGACCCCCATATACAATGAAAATAGGGGGATAGCGTTTACCATCGGAATGGAAGAGGTGATAAAAATATAAGGACACATTTAGAGTTAATTGGGACCACTTTATGTGAGCTTGTACCTATTTATTTATATTTGGGATGATCAAAAAGTATTACAAAAGGATGGCTATCTTTGTGCATTGTGTTCTTAGGGTTGTGAACTATGTTGTTGGAAAACAATTATAGATGTCCTTGTGACCTGTGATATTGTATTTGAATGTTCCATTAGGGTGTTAAGATGAATCATAATGATCATGAGGATATGTTTAGTGTGATACTAATGATTTTTTTGGATGGATGATGGTTCTTATAGTAAGACATAACATGGATGTATTGTTCTACCATAACACAGGCTGATGCATGTGAAGGCTCACTTATTATTGTTCCTCACTTGGGGATTATTTTTTATGGTCTATTATTGACCATTATTCATTTATTTTTTGGTATACAATGGTAAATGTATTTATATAATATAGGGGAATCATTGGTGGTGGCCTAATGATTTCATACTCAGACCCTATATGGACACTTCATGACATGTGAAAGCATTATAATTTTTGGTACATATGTGGGAAGTGGTTTTAAATCATGAACATAGAAGGGTTGGGTGGATAGGAGGTACATGGGTATGTTAGAAAGATTTTATAGATGGTATGTGTTGTTCATTAGTGTTGACTTGGTGGTTTATTTTGGTTATATATATATATATGAGCAACCCACATATATTCTTATTTAATCTTTTATGACTCCATAGCATGGTACGTTTTTTCCAAACTAGTTGTGTGTATAAATGGAATAATTTATTATTTGTTTTAACAATTTTTTGGTATTATTGTTTTTATTAACTCCATTGTGTATTGTCTGCAAACTATATCCCCATATACCATTACTAAGTTCATGTGGCGCATCATTGGTCTGGTAACAAGTCATGTGTTTTGGGGTGTTGGGGTGACAGACAATTATTATCTTGAGTGAGTATTAAATGTAAATTACAATAATATATGGTTATAGTGGTAAAAATATGTTTTATTTAAAATTATATAATTTATTTATAAAATAAATAAATTATTATTATCAATATATCCTTTTTTATATCGAATAATTTGAAACAAACGAATTGTGGAAAAGTTTTTAAATATCACAGTATTAATCTGGATGAAATAATCATGGAAGTCTAAAACACCATATATAATAGATATATAATTTACAAAACAATTTTGGATTTTAGAGACTCATTATTAAAAAAGAAATGATGGAGGAATTTATAATGAAAAATGTGTCAAATAAAAGATACAAATAAAAGTTGATGATTAATATTCGATTTCTATAATAAGTAAATAAGAACTAGAAAAAAATTAAAAAATTATATTTAGTAAAATAACTAAAAATAATATATATATATATATGAATACAAAACTAATATGATCATACATGGTGTAATAGATCATTTTAGAACAAATGAATCAATGGTAAGGGGTCTTATAAAACAATCACATTTAATTGGTTATATTATTAAAAATGTTATATTATCCTATATGTTTGGTATATTATTCCCTGTTAAAAATATCATATTTTTTTTCAAATTATTTTCTATTAAATTACATTTCCTTCTTAAAGTCACATTTTTATTGATTCTTATCTCATATGATATGACACATTAAATGATATTTTATAATCTATAATTTGTATATTTCCCTTCTATGTATTTATTCATTCCTATATGAAATCTAAATTCATCATATTATTAATTTTAATTATGTGTTATCATAAAAAGCTCAGATATTTTTCATTAAATCTATATAAATAAAAAATTTATTTCTCATTCCTAGAAATTGATTTCCACAATCCATTAAAAGAGACAAAAAAATATCATTCAATATGCATACTATTTTAAAACCGTATTTCTATGTTTCATATGATTTTGAATTATTTTATTAAATATTATAATTATTGCGATCTTTTATTTGAAATTTATAAAAAATTAATGTGTTTTAGTTTATTTTTTAAAATGATTTTCAATGCTCCATTATCATCGCTTCCATTTCCACATTATCAAAATTTTAGAAAAGTTCTCTCTCAATAATTTCTATTAAATAATTTTTTCAAAATCTATAATGTTTTTGAATTTTAAATATTTTATTTCATTAATGTGTAACCCTATATATTTTTTTTTTGGGAGATTGATTTTTTTTCAATTCATTCAATTCATTACTTCTTTTTCTATTATATCATACATACCAAATATTATTTCCATTGGATAATCATTTTATGATTTTATTGGATGTCTAATTTTATCATATGTCATTAGTATGTATGAATTAGCATTTTAAATTATTGGGAATAAAATTTTATGTCACTATAAATCATTGGGTATATTATTATATCTTATTAAATCACTATGAATAAGTTGATTACACATGACACTGTAGATCACACCGCAAGGAATGAAATCACAATAACATGCTAGTGCATGGACATGGCCCCGCAACCTGCCTCTCACCCCTTCAAACCATTACCACCATAGAGCCAATGGTGGGGCATGATATCACTGTAAAATTTTCAAAATTATTTAGTTAACATTACAACATATTTTATAGAAGGACATGAAGTGGTTTTCATATTCAACTACGTTGTGATGGTCTGGGTATATAATCGATGAAAATTTTATGACCTTATTTTCGTACTCAAGTGTGGGATTAATATTTTATATAAATTTGGTTCATTATTGTTTACGTCAAATTTATATACCATTTATATGATAAAAATTCATAGTTTGGAATTTATGGTTCTACATTCCAAATCCTAGATATATGATTTTCATACCATTCTTTAATGTTAATTTTTTTATTACATGATCTTATTCCATCAATCCTATTATTTCTCTTATATTACTATCTATCAAATTTTTATGATTTAATTATAATTCTTCTATATCTCCTTGACATTATTTCCCCCTTACTAAGAAATAGATATAATCGTTTTCTTATATTTCAATATTCTGATGTAATTAAGAATAATATGACTATAATGAGATCAATTGATGTGTAATTTTATAGATGAAATATATGTTTTATTGAAAAATTAAATGATATAGTAGTTATTATCCAATGATACTAAACCATAAGGTTTTTGTGGTTTCATTTAATCATGATTTTGTATGTTTAATTATATTAAATGATGAGAATTAAATGTATAGTTTTTTGTGTCTTCTCATGAGTGGTCTCCACACAAATTTATTTTTCATTATGTTATTTTGTAATAGAAGGAGGATAATATAATGGAGAATGTTTGAAAAATAATAATTTCCTAATCACCACAAGGATTTTTCATAGCTACTTCAAAATTAATTATAATTATTTTTAAAACTTTATTTGATAGAATATCAAACAATATGGGTTTATTAAATATTTATATATTTGTATACATTAAATAATATGAATAAAACATATTGAATATAATATTTACCATAATTATTTTAAAAAAATTTCATGGTCTAATCACCTAAATTATATTCTTCCATCCATAATTTTAGTGACACTGTAAACATAAGTGATGTCTCACAAATAAAGATAATGAAACCCTCAACCACTTATTTATGTATATTCTCATAAAAATACTCTATAAATATACAGGTTAATTATATTAAATTAGTTGAAATTATCCAATTAAATAACATAATTCAAATGTTAAATCCCTTTATATTTTAAAATATTAATTCTAATAATTATCTCCCTTATCTTCTCTATCTACTATTACTTAGGGAAAAACGATATTTAAACCACATTAAAGTATTATGTATGAAATTAAAACTATATTATAAAATTCATTTTAATCTATCAATTTTCAAAAAAATTATAGTTGATCATCATATTTTATAAAAATTCATGCAAAGAAAATTTTTCCAATAATTTCTCCATACCTAATTCCAATTAAAATATCACCTAATTTAATTCCACAAAATTAATTCTCAAAATCCCAAAACATAAAATAATATTTTATATCAAATCATAAACCCTCTAAATTAGTCACCGTTAATTAATTCCATGGAACTCATTAATATAAAATCCTTGATCATTTATATAATAAAAAATAAATATTTCATAAATAAACATTGTAATTTGAACCCATTATAATTTCAAACAAACTTCAATAAATAAAAAGGATGCCATAATCTAAATCATTAAATGTACTGTAAAAATGTGTATTATAATTCTCTCCACTATATGACATTTTTTTCATAAAAACCTCAGTTAAATTCATCATTGAAATGTTTTGGACTTCATATCACATATGATATTATATTTCCCATGTGTTTATTAAGTTAAACAATGTTTCCATAAAACTCTTTCCAAATGTATACTTTTTTCTTCTGAGATTATTTTATCTTTAATCCATAATTGAAACAGTTTTCTAAACATATAAAACATTTGGTTCCAACATAACCATTTTTAAACTAAAAATAGATGTATCATTAAATAAATAAATATTTAGTTAATAAATGTGATAAAAAATATTAATTGTTACAAAAATCATTGAAATATCTGACTCATAGAAACTTCATCAATCTAGTCAATTGTATCAAAAAAAACTTACCATGGTGTTAAATTCCCTTTCATTACTATTAATTTATGGCCACATCTTGGTGATATTTTAGAAAAAAAAATATCCATAAGAAAAAAAATTATGTGTCACTCTAATAGTTCCACAATGGAGTTATACCAATTCAGAATATAAATAATACACTTCCATGTAAATTTAACACATGATATTATCATCATTACTAATACATATGTACCAAAATAGACCACCCACTATCCTCGATCAAGTATAATGGTGTCTAAATTATTCAGCCTTATAATGCTCAATATAGTTCTATATTGATTGCATAATAATAACATTTATTATAAACACACTTCGACAGTGTGAAATTATCCTTCTGTTTTTTTCATAGTCTAGATGATATATTCAAATATTATCCTATGAAATATAATTACCTTATAAAATATCTTTATCTACAAGTGAGTGGTGAGTTTTACAGATTATCAACTACATCTTTATATAATTATAGAGACTCTTATGGAATCTATATAGAAATTTTTTTATCCAAATAGAATAGTATGTAATTTGGAACTATATTAATTCTAACATCTTTGTTCCTATAATACATACAAAATCCCTCATTTCAAATTTTTTCTCAAATATACAATAAATAAATTGGATTTTTATTTCAATACACCACTCTCAAGACACCTTTTTCATTATTTAGAGTTAATAGTAAAAAAATTTATAAAATTCATAGAGATATAACTATGTTAAATTGACATAAAATAAATTGTATACTTATTAAATTGGTATGGAATATATTAGTGACACAGTAATATATTCATTTATGAATTTAAAATTATATGTTTATTTGGTATAAGGAAATCGTTATAGAAATTGTATTTTATGATAGATGTTAAAGGATATTCTGAGAAAGACATGATATATATAAAAGATAACAGTTCCTCGATTGGTTTATGATAAGGAGATAGATCACTGATGCCATTTAATGATACTACATTTATAATGAATCATCCTAATGATGAAAACTCAAGACTTGGAACTGTATAATATTTGTATATTAAAGTGGACTCAAGGCCCATGGAATCATCCGTTTCTACCCATTGTAATCTTGTACATCTTCAACACATCTTATGAATTCTTCAAAATATTGTCGTATGCTCTAACAGGTTCATTATCTCAACCGATGTAATCTCCACTGACCTAATTCACAATAAAAATTCAAAAAAACATAATCTATATTGTGATGCCCTATTTTTATATAAAACATCCATTAAATAAATAAAATCCTTGATAGCTCCCAATTCCCTTTAGAAATGAAATAAAATTTATAATGAGAATTCAATTCAATTTTACGATCTAATAAAACATATATTTCAATACAATGTAGTCTTAAGAAACTATATTCTCTTAAAATTTAAGAGTAACACTATAATAATCAATCAAATCAAATTTCCAAATTGATAATATGTGTGATGGGGATGCTCATGCATTCACTACTACAGAACATTCTTTAACAATGATGGACGTTATTAGCGGAAGAAAAAATAACTTATAAAGGGTAACTTTTATGTGTATTTATTGTGATGATAAAAGGATTCCTTTATTAGCTCGTTTTTTAGTGTTGAAAAATTGTAACCATTATCATCACTTTTTTATGTGCTGATAAATAGTACCCTTGATTGTCACATTATTTTTAGTGATGGTAAAATGAACCCTTTATCATCACTTTATTTTTAGCGCTAATAAAGGTCGTGAATAAAATGAAATAAATTCAAAACGTAAAATAAAAATATGTTCATTAAAAAGATACTATAAATTTTATTAACTAAATTATTTATGATTAAAATGTATATATCAAATATACTATATATAAATTATAAATAGTAATAAATATTATTTATTATATATATATATATATATTTAAATGAAATATTTGAAAAAATAAAAAATAAAAATATGTAAATTAAGAAATATATTAATAATTTTGTTATTTAATTAATTATTGAAAAAAATTAATAAATTTAATATATATATATATATATATATTATAAATATTAATAAATAATATATATCAAATTTATATATATATATATGTTAATATATATAATATTTCTTAAATATGATTTATATTATAAAAAAATATCTATTATTTACATTAAATAATTCATATATTTAGTGAAGAATGGTTTATAATCAAAAAGTTATATGAATTAAATATTCTGACTAATTGCATCGAGTAATGGACATAATTTAATATCCTTTGAATTTTTTAAATTAACGTTTATATATATCTAATGAGTGTAATAATTATTTTACAAACATATACGTAACTAATAAATTTTTAAATCCAACACACGCAAATAAATATTTACATATATAATGAAATATCATAAAGAAACACATACACCTAATAATTATGTAGTTTAATAAAACTTTAGTATTTTATAATATCATTAAAATAAGTTACATTTAATATATTATGTCTTTAATAGATATATTTAATTTAATTATTTTATATTTTTATTATAGTTAGGTATTAATTCATTTTTAATACTTTTTATTATTTATTTTGGAATTTAAACATTTTCTATTATTTATTTATATTTAATTGTAACCTTTTTTAATATTTTAAATACTTATTTATATTTATATTAATATATAAATATGTTTTATTAATAATATATATTTAATTAATAAAACGTATTCATTTTTTTAGTATTGTAAAATTTTGCTCATTTTTAATTATTCAATTTCACTCATTTTTAACATCATGAACATAAGATTAAATGTTCATTAATAAGCTTCAATATATATTTTTAAATATATATTTAAAAATAAATATATTTTTAAATTTATATTTACTATATTTTTACATTTATACATTTATATATTTAATATTATAAGTAAATAAATATTATTTTTCCTAATTTTTTTTAATTTATTATAAGAAAAAAATTATATTTATAAAAATAATTATAAAATTAAAATAAATTTATTTGAATAAAGAAACTATTTATGATATTCATCCTTATATTATATATATATTATAATATATATATATATATATTATTATAAACGCGTATATATATAAATATTAAAATTTAAGAAAGTATTTATATAATTATAAATAAATATTTATATATTCAAATAAATATAAAATTTTTATAAATATATTTAAATAAAGAATATATTTACCATATTTATCTTTATATATTTATTTAATTGATGTTGGGGGTTTCTCGAGTGGTAAATTCTCCGCGTAATCAGGCATTAAACCCATGCTTTAATTTGGGTGGGAATGAGATTCCCTAGGCATGTAGTGATGCGACCATGATAGTGATGTAGGCATGTTGGAGGCACGGTGCCGCATTAGGACTTTGGGCCAGTTTTTGGTCTTTTGAGTCATGTAATGAGATTCTTTCCCATTGGTAATTCGGGCCATGTACTAGATAAATATGGTTTTTTGGGTGGGTTATCTCTTACAGGGGGTGATGGCCCACCCTTTTGACATGTGTGTGTGGTGTCAGTCTGTTTAATGTAATTGTATCCCCAAACATCATATATATATATATCTTTATTAAACACATATATAAAATTATATACATATGTTTAAAAAATTATTTAAAATTATAGTTACAACTATTTTATCAGAAGTAATGTTTTAGTGATAATAAAGATGAATTTTATTTGTTGTTTTTCAGACCTAAAAAAGATAGATATTTATCAGTGAAAAAAAGGGCTGATAAAATACATATTTGTTAGCACTGAAATTTTATCACTAATATAGTTGAATTTTATCACCAATTTTTTTGAGATGATGAAGCTATAATTTTATCATCACTAAAAATCTATGATAAAATAAATCTATATTAGTGCTTATTAATTATTAGTTGATAAATGATAGATTTATTTGAGATTTTTTGTAATTGTTGAAAAATGTGTCCCTGATTTAGTTAAAGAACCATAACCAGTCATGAATTAGTCATGATATCAAAAGCCTTTTTTGAAGCCACACGCTTCTGGTTCCCCTCCTCATTGATTCCATGGTCCAATAAAGCTTCGATCAAGTCCAAGGCTCGAACGATTTAGGGGATAAATGAATCTATGGATCGAATGAATCCATGGTTTGGTGATATCTATACCCTATCTTAGACAATTCAAATATTAAATCCATGGTATGATTTCTTCTCCTCTCTTCGCTTTTATATAACTTGTTTGATGAAATCAATTCATGTTTTTTTGTTAATTGTCTATTTTTATTAACCATCCTATACGGATTTCCCTTCTATAATAAATTTTAAATTGGTGGTTTCTGTGATTATGGTTTTTTGTTGACCATTTAAGGAATTTTCATGATTCCTATCCTCATATAAAAATTCCACATGCTGATATCATCCTTATATCTTATTATATTTAAATGTTTTGATCTCATTTCCATGTAAATAACACACACAAATTGTTTTTAAAACATCAACATATTTTTTTATTAAATAAATAAAAATGAATTTCATGTAATGATTTCCTGAGGTTGAGGTGGAGTTTGTATAGGGTTTTTCTAATTTAAATATTCAGTAGTATTATATCTTGATTTTTATTTAATTTAAAGTGTCTAGAATTTTCACAGTTTTTTCTTAATATCCTTAGTGAACAACCATATATATATATATATATATTCATTTTAAATTATATAAATATAAACAAATTATATAATTTATATATTTATGTATGTAGTGTAGTAAAATATAGATTAGATTCATTCAATTATTTAGATGATAATTCTTTATTCTGGTTTTAAAAATGATTTATAATAGAGACTATTAATGTTTGTTTCTTAAAATTATAACCTCAAGGAATGTTTGAAACTATTTGAAATTACATTTAATACCACATTTTTATTTTGAATAATATTGAAAGAAATAATTTATTAATTATAAATTAGTAGTAGTATCAAGTTTCATGCCCTTGTCGGTACCATGAAATGTTTTTTATATATTTTTATCAGCATCTATGAACGTTTTATATTTTTTTGATGAGTTGATATTTTTTTCTTTTAAATATATATATTGTATTAAATGGTGTTTTATGTTAGTTTGAATATACATGTTTGGGTCATATCAATTTTTGATTGATATTTTTTCTGAAAGGGTGACCATACCACCCAATACTATCATAATACGGATTTTATTCATCTTAGTGAGTAATGAAATAGTTAAAATTTATCCATGATTAGATTGTATTGGTCCCCAATTTTATCAAATTCCATATGGGAGTCTAATATGTTTTTCTAGTTGTGGGTCCCTAGAAGGATTTATATATAGGATGTCATCAACATACTTATGTGTAGCTCCAACCCATGTATGTCTAGAGTCAACTCATGGGATGTTTTGGAATTTAAAATGTTTAAAAAATGTTAATTTGATATTTTTTACATGTAAATTTGATTTTAATTACTCCAAAATTAATATTGATCCATTAAAATGATGCCAATTTATTATATTTTTAATAATTTTGTGTTGATTTATTTTTTTTGACTAATGTTTCATTTTATTATTCTATATAATTCATCATGAGTATGGTTATGAAGAGTCACATTACCCTCGAATATTACAATGTCTATAAGTATCTTCATTCAATAAAATATCAATTATTATGTTGAATGTATTTATTGATAGAATTTATAGAAATTAATGATATTTAATATATCATTAATATTAAATTAAATATGTAATTAGTTTGTATCATCACTTATTCAAAAAAATACAATGGAGGTTATCTAATTCTATATATGTTGGGATAATCATTAGAAAATATTTTGTAGGTGTTCATAATTTTGGATTTAATTTAATTGGGTACACTCCTAGGAATATATAATTACCAACAATATATATGAAATAAAACATTAATTATTAAATTTTTTATCAATAAATATTTATATCATGTAGTTTATTGAATATGAGTTTATTATTCTTGATTATTGTATTTAGTTTTCTTATTACTCTTTAATTTCCTATAAAATATTTTCATTTGTTTAATGTATTTAATAATTAATTAATTGATTATTTAAATAGAGGCATGTCTTCTCTTAGTTAGAGGAATAAAATTATTAAAAGTGATATTTCACCTATAAATGTAGAATTCTTTTGGGCCCCAAGGATTCATATATCACAACATATCTCTGTTGAGACCCCTTGAATCACAGGCAAGAACATCTATTCCCCCAAAATATATCCTTTAATAGGCCATTGATTTATAACTAGTACTAATGATGTAATTCAAATAAAAAGGAAGGCATTTACCCTTTTAGAGAGAATAATGGAGTATAAAAATCATCCTCATATGCTTCATCTCCTAGATTATTATTATTTCAATTTGTAACATGAGACTCATCCCCCATATCATTTATTTTTCTTGAACTATTATGAGTAGTATACATCCCATTGATGACTACTACATAGAGTATTTCAAGAAACATAGGAGCATTCCCACAAGATATGGAGTACGAGTCTCAAACAAAAAAAATGAAATAATAACTATTTGGGATATGAAGATTACGAGGATGAAAGCTAACAATAATTTTAACATTTGGATGAATTCAGAAGATAAAAATTACCATAGAGGGGTAATTATTTTCTTAAATTTAATTACCCATTTCCATAAAATAATTGTTAAAGTCTTTGAAGAAATGTAATTTTTGATCCCATTATTATATATATCTATATCTTTCACATTTGATAATGAATATATTGTGTGTATTAATTTATTTATTAAAAAAAATATTTTAAACATAATATTATGGATATTAATTTAAAATAGGTTCATAATTATTGGTTGAAAATAGAGTATAGTTATTAAGTTAATTAGTTTATCAAGTTTATAATAGATCACACATACAACTTTTCACCACTATAGTGTAGACATTTATAACTTTAACTCATGTCCTCTCCACTACAATTGTAGGAAGAGAAATGATGCTGCCTTTTCCTAATAACATGGTTTATATTTATGTTTTCACATTATTATAATTTTCCATAGAAATATTTTTTTTTCATATTTATGCTTAATTTGTTACATTTTATTATTACTCACATAATAATTATTATCCTATATTGGAGATTTCATTGTGTGACTTGGTGTGTTTTTTTCGAAGCTACTCATTCTTGTGAGATAATAGACTTCTATATTATAACTGAGCTAATAAAGCGAATGTAGATGGGTCAAGAATGTAGAAACAAATTATGAAAATGTGAATTCATTCTACAAATTTAATTAATTTTTTCATCATTTATCTACTATTTTTATGCTATTTTCCTTATCATTTTAATTTAATTATTATTTGGTATTTTAATATATCTTTAGGGAAGTAATATTTTTATTTCAACTATCTACTAGAAGACACAAAAGTGATAAAATTTTACATTATGGAAATGTTAGATATGTTTCCATTTCTTTTCATTATCAAACTATCAACACTACATATTGAATTGATGTTATTATCCAAAAAAATATTTTCAGCTATGAAAATTGAATTAATATGAAATGTGGGAAGTTATAAAAATAAAAACAATAGAAATTATGGTAATATTGGAATTTGGGATTGGTTTGAGAGTTAGTATGTGTATTAATCGGTTTTACTTCAATCTGACACACGGTGTCAGTACTATGACACTGACTGTTTATTTTTATTTAAATTTGACATTTGTTATACTAATAAAGACAATTGAAGTACTCAAAATTGATAAAAAAACATTCATATTATTTTTATAAATTGGGAAAATGATCCATTTATAATTTATGATATGTTAGAATCAGAAAAACCATAATTTGAAACATAGTGTTCCCAATATGATTCAAAGTGACCATTATTAGTTTAAAACTGAAATTTTAATTAAAAACACTTCACTCATGGAAACTGAGAAAAAATTGCTCTGATTGCATTGATAATTTAGTAGAATGATTCATATTTAGTTTTTGACATGTAGAAATATTTCTCACATCAAACAGACATATGATTTGACTAGTATTACTCAAAGTGAGTGTTTTTAGTTTAAAATGATATTTTTGTAAAAAACATATATGACATAATAAAAAATGATAAATCTCATTCATATATATTTGATACTTACAAAAAATGGCATGTCTGTAATTTGGGATGTGTAAGAGTCATACACGGCTCAATCTGATGCATGTTGTATCAGGTATGACTCAAAGTTCCTATTTTTTTTAATTGAAATTAATTTCAGTAAAAAGGACAACTAAAATACTCAAATCTTATAAAATTCAATTTTATTGTATTTCTATATTAAAAAAATAATCCATACGGATTTTTTGATATTTATGAATTGGATAAACCTCAATCAGACACACAGTGTGACTAGTATGACCCATAGTGTGTCCTTTTAAATAAAAGTGATATGAATTTTAGTTAAAAAAATATAGATGACATGATCAAAACTGAAAAAATGTATTTATATTATTTTTATAAGTTATGAAAATGATCCATATGTAATTTCTGAGATGTATAAATCATCCTCAACTAAATTTGATACATGATGTGATTTTTATGACTCGAAGTGTCTGTTATCTATTTAAAATTAACATTTTAGTTCAAAATGTTTTACTCAATGAATACATAGAAAAGACACTCATATTTTTTTGATAATTTTGGAAGGTGACTTATAAATCATTTTTTACAAGTATGAATTATCTTAATATCAAAATTACCCCCAATGTGATTGGATTAACTTAAATAATGAGTTTCCCATGTAAAATGACACGATATTAAAAAAGATATGTGACATACTAAAAATGATGAAAATATACTCATATAGTTTTGATACATTAGTAAAGCTATACAAATTCCATTTGATAAGTTTAGGAATCAGACACACCTCAATCCAACTCATTTTGTGACAGATATGACTGAATGTTGACATTTTATTTATAATTGAAATTAATTTGAGTAAAAAAGACAAATGAAATACATAAAACTAAAAAACACATTATTATTGTTCTAATACATTATAGAAATGATATGTAATAATTTTTTTATGTTTAGGAATTTCCAACTACTCAATTCGAAAAAAGATGTGTATGATATGATTCAAAGTGGTCATTATGAGTGTGGAATTGACATTGTAGTTAAAATATTTTCACTAAATAAAAACCAATTAAATATGATCAAATTGTATTGATAATTTATAAAAAAGATTAATACATAATTTTTGATTTTTTAGAATCACTCTTACATCAAAATGATACACGATGTGGTCAATATGACATTAATTGGTTGTTTCATATTGAAAAGGCTTTTTAGTAAGAAATGTATTGATTTAGTCAAAACCATGAAATTGAATTCATATTTTCTAGATAATTTATTAAAATAATCCATACGTCTTGAAGGATGTGTAAGAATTAGGTAAAACTCAATTCAATGAACGTTGTGCATAGTATGACTCCATGAGTTTTTTTATTTCAAATTGGAATTTATTTTAATAAAATATACAGATGAAACACTCAAAATCAATAAAACATATTAATTTTGTTTTTATATTTTTGGAAAATGATCAATAATTTATTCTTGACTTATCAGAACCAACCTCACCTAAATTTAATACAATATATGCCCAGTATTACGTAATGTTTCCTTTATTAGTTAAAAATTGATATTTTAGTTCAAAAAATGTCACCAAATAAAAACCAAGAAAAATAACTTGTATTGTTTTGATGTTTTAGGATCATGAATTGTAAGTCATTTTTACCATGCTGAAATCAATCGCACATAAAACTAAAACATGATGTGAATTTTAAGGCTCAAAGTGAATGATTTCAGTTCAAAATAAAATTTTAGAAAAAAAGAACACTGATGTACTAAAAATCACGAAAATTCATTCAGATTGTTTTTATACTTTTGGAAAATGATTAATATATCATTTTTTATGTGTAAGATTCATGTGATCCATAATCTGTCACATGGTGTGACCGGTATGACACTAGGCGAATCTTTTCAACATATTAGTGCCATTTTAGTTTAAAACACTAATCACATCAAAAAAAACCATGAAAACGAGACTAAATTGGTCTCTCATAATTATATCTTATACTAATTAATTAGTTTCTTTATCAATATATTTTATACCTATTTATTTAATTTTCATAGAGATAATGTGCCCGACATAGTTTTTCATATTTTGGATTATAACCCGATTCATTTGGAATCTCAATCTTTTTCTCTAGTTCTGTGTGTGATGGGGTTTAAATTTTGATATCTTCCTTTGTCTAGTTTTCTTCCTATGTTTGGTACACTGTTTCTGTAGGTATAATGATTCATTGGAGATAGTTTTTTCACACATACAGGTCGCACTATATCATGTTAAAATCATTCAAGGATCATTGGGTGGGCATCCCTAGTGATTTGGTATTTATTTGAGGGTTTTGACCAATTTTTAGGGTCACATAGTTTGAAAATGGTTTGACCATACCATTCTACTTAAACTAGAATTTTTTTTGATTCTTCCAAGAGCATTCACACATTTTGGGCACAGTATACAAAACTGTGTAGCAAAATTGTGCAGCCCGTTATAGGCTGAATAAAATTTAATTTAAAAACCCAATTTGAGTGGTTAAACCTCACATTTGAATCCCTACCTGTTGGGTATTGATCAATAGGATCCCCCATTTATTATACCTAAATTTGGGGCCAATGTTTTGTCAATTTATGACCACTGTTTAGTGATTCATCATGATTTCTTCTTCAAATCATTCCCCTTACTCAAGTCATCTCTTCACTCTTCCTTCTCTCATTTATTATTGGTTTTCTCTTCTCCCTAGGTCAAGTCACCCTACGGTTTAGTTTTACCATTTTTTATGTTAGGGGCTTGTTATTTTTGTTACATCGTGGTAGATATAGGCTTTTGGAACCCCAATGGATCATTTTCAGTGGTGCATTATCATTACTCCATGCATATGTGGTTGGTTTTCCCATCCATATTCCTTTTTAATATAAAAATAATTAGTTTCATGATTTTAGAATCATATATGTTGTATAAATGTGAAT
This sequence comes from Viscum album, assembly GCA_963277665.1. Taxonomy (NCBI): domain Eukaryota; kingdom Viridiplantae; phylum Streptophyta; class Magnoliopsida; order Santalales; family Viscaceae; genus Viscum; species Viscum album. The sequence goes on from OY728123.1 coordinate 603,416,726, forward strand.
ATATTATCCTAGGATTAAATTTTTTCCGTTCAAATGGTATTTTTATGCCATGTTTTGTTATTATTATGCTAGTTTTTTTAAGCAGCGCACACCAAGGGTTCGATGAAATTCCTAGTTGGATTTTATGAAAAATTTTAGTTTTGTAAAACATGGTTTGAGTTTTTTAAAAACAAATAAGCATGTAGAAATATGGGATTAGTTTTATTAAAATAGAATTAAATAGATTTACAAAAAAAATTATTTTGTATTAGGATTTAGAACTCTGTTTTACATAGGATGGTGAATTATGATCCGGTTGGAATTTTTATAGAAAATGGTTTTGTGATAAAAGTGAGATGTAATTGTTTTGACTGAGTTTTATAAATTTATTAATATTGAAATGGTGTGTATTACACCACTTCCTAAAAAATGTATTTTATTTTTGATGACTTATTTTTGGAATGTTTAGGGGACCATTTGAACACATATTGGAAATGATGGAATGTTTTTATTAATAAAACCCTATTTAGATGTTTCTTTTTTCTTGTTTTTATGTGATGGATGGGAGGTATCTATTATGAAATCCTCATGATCTATTTTTTATGTTCTTTGTTTGGATCTTATTATGATCTATTTTTAATGCATGATATTAGTCTTTGGGGATACTCGGGGTGAGGTTTGTTGTGAATTATTATTACATATATTATGATTGGATGCTCAGACGGAATTAGTTGGCTCACCCACAATATGAACCTCAGACATAAGAACTTGGCATTTTGAGATAATTTTCTATGAACGTTTACTACACTGGTATGTCACATAAAGACTAGTGGCTCATAGTAGGTGGATATATTGGGTTTTTCATGTTGGTATTTTCCCTCAGTCTATCCTATGAAAGGGTGGTAGAGTGTATTGAGAATCTTCATTTCATCGTGGGTGGCATGCTACTGGGGATGGAGTCTCACGTATGGTGTTTTCTTAGTTTTTCTCGATCTTCTGAGTTCACCAATGTTAATTGTCTATTATCTGATTGTAATGATTATTGTGATACATGTGTAATTATTTCCATTTCCATCATTGTATGACTATTATAGTTCCTTCCAATGAAATTTTTTTCTTGAAATTTGATATGTTGGTTTTAATAGGTTTGTGAAATCTATTCCCAATGATAAGAATTTTTTCCAATTGTTCCAGTTTAGAATAAAAACATAACATTACCCTTGAAAATTATGTGGTAACTCTAATGAATCGAATCTGGCTTTGAAATTGAATAAGGGCATTGGGTAGTAATTTTTTATGTAAATCTTCTAGAATGGAATACATTTACATATTAAATTTCAAACCTAAAAAATAAATTTCATTTAATTTATAATGAAGTGCATTGGGAAAAAGATTATTTTTCCATAAAATTGAGTATTAATAAAAATGCTTATAGTTCATTTTATTTTTATCCCTAGTTCTGGGTTTGGCTTGTGTTCGGTCTCCTTGGGAGATGGTTGATCATGTGTTATAGAGTGATCGTAGGGACACATGGATTTGTTGTTGTCTTCTTGTTTGGTTTGATTTATTTTTGTTTCGTGTTTGTATTTTCAGTTTCATAATTAAATTATGTTTAGTTTGGTTTCATTTATATTGAACAATTTTTAGATATTTCTCTATTTATTTTTGTATTTATTTATTGGGAGAAATTGTTCCCATGTGTACACTTTTAATGCTCGACACTAGTTTCCAGCTAGTGGGGATCGATAATTATCTTTATTCTGTTCTACATATCAACTTGGGTTACCGATTTATGGTTGATTGGGGTAGGTTTATGGAAAAATGTTATCATAGGAGTTTGAATATTTAAGGACTTCTCTTTTCAGAGGTGACATTGTTATTTGGGGATTTCATGGTATATGAAGTAGGATTTACGAGACTCAATATGTAGGTACAGAAGTAGAGTCATGAACTCTTTCTCGTCCTGATCCTCAAGATTCCATGGGATGTTCATTTTTGTTAGTTTCTTTGTCTCTATGTATTGTTAGGTGATCGGGATATGAAAAGGGTGTCAGGATAGTGGTCTCCACAGGCTTGCAGGTCCTGTCAAACCTTGTGAAGATAGGGGAATAGTCATAGAAGGATCTATGTGTTAGTCGTGTGTTTAGCATATAGATTCCAACCATATAATCAATTCACCATGTGATACTAGTTCCCTTTTTCAGTTTTTTTGTCTCCATAAAATTATTAAATTTGTTTTTGAATAAATATTGTGTTTGAATTCTGGAAATGTGATTTTTTCAAATAATCCTTGTGGAAGGCCTAAGAAAAAAATTTGTTTTTATAAAATCACCTCTTTGGGGTAAAATAGAATTGGATTAATGGAATTGAGATTTTTTAATCCATACTTGGGGTATATGGAAAGTGAATGTTTTTTTGGATGTTTCATTAGATGAAAATGAGTGGGTTTTTAATAAAATTATTATTGAAGAAATCATATTGTTTAATATCCATTAATTTTTTAATGAAATATAGAGGATTTTTATGGGAATATAATGTGTTTTATTATTAAGAGTGTAAATATGGTTTGTTTTGTGAAATTATTAAATGTTTTTTGATCTTCTGAGGAGGGTTCCTTTGGAAGTCCATTGATTTTGAAATGGGGTGAATGTTAAGTTTTTGGAAAATTAAGTTCCGTGATTTTAGCCTTTGGTGTGTTTATATGTGTTCACTTGCAAGTGGGTATGTGGTTGTGTGGATGGCTACCGGTATGGAACAATGGATGGATACCTGGTGGGGATAAAAATATTTATTTCAGTGGGTTTTATGAATCAACATTAGTGAGTGTAAACAACCACCATGGTAACTTTTGAAATTGACAATGGTTCCAGAAAGATATGTTTGATGTCGATAATATATATTTTTTATTATGTTTAAATTTTATTGATTTTGAGTGTTTTTTATTGAGTGTTTTTTTGTCCTTCGATAGGCGTTTCTAGTGTGTTCATGAGAAATTCCACATGAGTAGAACATCTGATTGATCAATTTAAGGATTTTTTCGAGTTCCAGAAACAAAATCCACCTCTCTTATATGTTCAAGAGGATCCTCTCGATGTAGAAGAGAGGATGTAAATGATCGAAAGGAAGATTGTCCTCATCGAGATTCATGAGTTTTTGAAATTTATGTTTTCCACCTTCAAGCTTGAAGGTTCTCCATGGTCGTGGTGGATGTCAGTATCATAGAAAAAGACTCAAAAGTTACTTACTTTGGTGTTCTTCAAGGCATCATGCATTCGTCAATATTTATCTATAAATGAAATATATAATAATGGAATAGAGATGGGATGGTAGAAATAGGGTGATGGATCTAATTCAAATTATTTTCTTTGGTTAATGGACATAGTTCGGTAGCTTCTAGAGTTTGTAGAGAATGATTATATGAAGGATCTACATATTTATATTTGGATTCTATTTGATCTGTAACTAGTGGTTTCAGAGTTAAAATTCAATTCATATGTTGATGTGGTGAAGCAGTATTTTCATATTGATGTCACAGAGGTAGGAGGGCTTGAGGTTGTCCTCCCTCTTTTAATCCCTCTAAGTTGTGAGGAAGGCCCTAGTAAGAAGATGAGAAAGTAGTTGGAAGTTGATGGAGTAGGACATGGAATCAAAAGTCTTCGAGACCTTTCATAAACCCCTTTATACTAGATTTATTTATTTTATATAAGTGTCTCAATTTTGGTCTCAAGAGGATATAATGTCTAGGTGTTCCTAAGACCTACCATGCTTTTGGAAACTTAGGTCACTTGCATTGATTCTATTAGGGAATTTTAAGAAACATTCAGGGAGGAAATTCTTATAATTGGTATTCTCTTGGGGGATTGTTTCATTTTTCTTTTCTTAAGTGTCCTTCCAATATATGAGTACATTTTTTGTGGTAGTTGTTAGGAAGGTGTCTTGGTTTTTAGAAATCTAAGGGATGTTGTGAGTCATTTGGGGATCACCTATTTTAAATGAATGTGTGGATTCCATTATAGAAGTTCGGGTTTCTATTTTTTCTAAGAATGTGAGGCATACTCCTTGATGGTGTTAGTGATTTTTGATTTCAATGTAGGATGTGGCTTTAACAATTATAATTCTATCCATAGGTCTTGGAGTGATTATAGTGTGTAGTTAGGAGTCCCAGGAGTGATTAATGATTGGATAGTCATGTACCTCTATTATTTTGTGAATTGGTTTCTATGTTTCTATTATGGTCATCATTGCCCAATAATTGGGCCCCTTCCATCCCTTTCCTATGTTTATGATATTTTTTATCCACACATGATGTTTCAGAACTGTTCTTGTTGTAACACACTGTGTTTCTATGGTACATTTCCCTTTAAATAATTCAATAGCTTGCATTGTACACAACATGAAGTATTAACAAAGCACAACAAATGAAACTAGCAGTTATGAATAGTAATACCCACTTTTTTGAAATTTTATAAATTTTAATTTTAAATATGGACTTAATTTTTGGATTTGGAATATGAACATTATCTTAGGGTGATTTTTTGGTATTTTTCTATGAAATTTAAATTTTTGATGAATAGTGAGAAACACTGCGTTGTTGTTTAAAATTGAATTTTTATTTAAATAATTTGTTATTTTATTTTATTTTTTTTGGTGAAAATTTAAACATAATACCTATATATGTTAAATGTAATTCATTGGAGTTATTTTATAATATGTTTAGATATATAAAATTTTTTTGAACTTTTTATCGCCTTTTACCCACATACTATGATCATTTACAAATATGCATAAATCATAATTTTCACCACATCAATGAGTTAAATTTCAAAAATCTGAGAGTCACAATTGACAACAGTAATAAAAATGTGGTTCAATAAAATGAAGACAATTTTTGGTGAATAGAAACTTATAACTTTTATTTACCACAATTAAATGTAATTAGGGTAATTAATGGTTAAAATGATATTATAATTACCCTAACACATGTCCTAATTATATTTGATAATTGTAATTCTACCATAAACAACCTTATGAATAAAATATTATCCTTTTGGTCCATTTGTATTAGATTAGGACATTTATTGTTATTTTATTTAAGGAATAGTTAAAAGTGTTAAATTCAATATTTAATAACTGAACAATTTTTAATGAAAGTTATACATAAGATAAATTCGACTATAAATATAGATTAGAAAGATAAAATGATTATATATATAATAGATAGTTTTTTATAATTTTTATTTATAAAATAACTTAATTTATTTATTACACAATGATGATACAATAATTATCTTATTAGTGAAATATTAAAATATATGATATTATAAATATCTAAATTAATGAAAATTGAGACATTTGAGGAATTAAACTAATTTTATAGGTTAATATGACATGTTAGGGGTGATTCAAATATTTTTTTGATGAAATTATGCTGTTAGGATTTTCACAAAAACCAAATACTAAATAGTGTCAAAGTTAACATAATTGAGTTTCTAAAAATATACTATATTATTAATTGATATAATATTGCTAAAAATCTAAGGATTGGCCAAAGGACTTATATAAGCATATATATATTAATAATGAACCACACAGGGTTCTCTAGGAATGATATTTTATGTTTATTTACTATATAATATAAAAATACAAAGAGACATGGAAAATGTCAAACTATTTAACTAAGAGTTAAATAAAAAAGATAAGGTTAATTTGGTAACTTAACCTATATAAAACATTTTTGTTGAGAGATTTTAGACCCATAAATACCTTATCCATGAAATAAATCATTTTTATCCATTATATACCGAAAATGATTTTATTATAAAATAATATTTCAAACTTCCCCTAAAGTAAACCTCACCTTTCTTATAAAAGGTACATCCCTTCTTTTAATTTCACACCTCCATAGCCATTTGGATCGGAAACTCCTTTCCCAAATATCCTCAAAACATTCCTCCCATCATCTTATAGGCCATATTTTGTTCATAAAGCCATCCTAAGGCGCCGTTTTGATCAAATAAAAAAGGAAGAACATGGAGAAGAGGTAAATATTTCATCATCTATTTCATGTTCTTTTCTTCTACCAAATCCATTTTCTTTTTTGTCTCCATTATAAAATTATTTCTCCATTATATTCTACATACTATGATATTATTATAAAAATGTTACAATGATATCCATTATTCTATCCACCATATGAATGACAATGTAACCATACGTGCGTACATAGAATTTACCATCAACATGTCGTGGTGTAGTTTTTTATTCAAACAATTCATTATTTGGATGGGTATAATAATGAGTATAACTGATGTATGAAATAAATATAACATTTTAATGATTCTTTATATATGATATACCATCCAATTACAAACAATTTCACCATCAATATAATGATATTGTGACTTGTCCATACATATGGATTACCGACTCCACGAACACGATGAGATTCATTCCCCATCATAATCATTCAAGAATATTTTTCATTTTATAACTAAAAATAATATTAAAGAACATAATTTTATTCTGTATGTGAATAAAATACATCCTATCCATAACAAACATGGCTTGTGTATTCGAGTATATAATGGAAAATAGATCAATTAACACAAAAAATGGTGATACTACTAAAATATTATTAACAAACAAATATTAGAGGATCATATATGATATCATATTCATGTATATATTTATTATATAATTTAATAAAAATTATTTAACTATTATACGTGTGGTTATCATACCCCATCCAATGAAAAGTACAAGGTAATGGTTAATTTCACCGTCTCTTTATTATCCGAGGTTATTTTAACGTAAGTATCTACTCAGACCTCTTTATCATCCACATCCATGTTTCTTAAAAATTTATTTCAATATATTTTAACTATTTTCTAGACTATGGTTTAATTCCATTTATACCCTTTATTTAATTTTTATAAAATGGTCTGAAAGAATATTTCTCTCTTTTTTCAAACAAGGTGCTTTATGACCTTTTCAACAAACTTAATGTAAGAATGTCTTTTTTAACTTATACTACGAGTGTGTCTATTTTCTGTCATGATATCATCATCTAAGATTCCCATACAAGATTATAATAATATTTTCAAAATAAATGTATTATTTTATATTTAGGTGACATTTAAATGATTTCAAAATAGAAAGAGGAATTTATTTCAAATAGTTTTCATTTTATCTATGTCAATATACATAGATGGATTATAAACTTGTTTGAAGTTGATTTATTATGATAAAAATATTCCATATTGTAATGGTGGTCTTGTGATATGATTGAATGTGGATGTGTTATTTTTACACCATTCATGGTTTATGGATAAATTGTTGACATTTCTTATGCTATTTTTAATATGAATGTTTATTCTATGTTTAAACCTTTTCATTTGAGGAATGAATTGAACTTAGTAATTGACGGGTGGAGCCCGCTACAGATCCTTGATTCATTAGTAGGTCTCATGAGACAATATAATGTCTTGTTACAATTCCCTAACAAAATTATATTTGTAGTCTTGGCACAAGTCATTGACTATGTGGATATGAAGTCTGGCATTATGAATTTCATCATTATGAAAGAGGCTATTGATATTTCTTTTCATTAATCTTCTGGTGGAATATCCATGTGAATAATTAAATGAAATTATTTGATTTTATGTTTTCCATATTATGTTGAAGTTTATGTTAAAAATTATTTTGTTTTAGTCTTATACATTTCCTTAAATGATTATTCTTATTTATGAAAGTTTCCACTATATTATTATCCTTACTGGGAATCTCAGCACACCCCTTTCTATCTTTTATTTTGCCCATGATGTGGAGAAGAATTTAATGGATGAACTATAGGGATGGGATAAGGTAATATGTGTGTTCAAAAGGGTACACAATGTGGTTGATGTTTTTATTTCATGATGTAATGTAAAAGTTATTAATGTATCTAGTATTTCGATGGATAATAAACTAATCAGTCTTCTAGGACATGATTCATTATATCAAGGAATTGATATGTAATAATGCACTGACTTTTGGTAACTGGGGTTGGGGAATTACAGTTTGTATCATAGGTTGTTTAGTACAATCCATGGAAACTTGATTTAGAAAAACTCTGATTAGAGAACACTACCCTAAGATATACATTGAGGTTTAGTATAGAATAACTTCCTATAATTTTGGTAATGCAAATATTTTGTGAGTTTTATAAGAAATAAATCCCTATCTAGATATGAGTAGGTAGAGGCGGCTCGGGCAGAGATGTACCTAGGGGTAAAACCTGAAAACACTGCTTTGAGCTAGACTCGAATAGGAACTGGTGCACGACGAAGGGCCTTGCTACACTCTTGGTTAAGACACACCCGAGGGATATTCCTAGGATAATTATTATTTCCAATAAAAAACCATTATGTAGGGTTTATGTGTATATACATCCTAAATGATTTTTTTTAGGATTATGGATTATATTAGTAAACTAGTCAATTTATATTAACTTCTCTAAAGGTTTGGAAATATGTATTGCGATTCATAAACTAACCTATAGTATTCCATTGTTTAGAAATGGCTCTTAACGCATGGAATGGAAACCGTATCAACCCATGTAATCAATATAGGGATTTTCCTCCTACTAAAGATAATTATAGTGGAGCTGGTGATGCAACTACTACTGATTAGCATATCACCATTCTGGGAAAACCCACTCAAGTTATGAATAATAACCTTACCTATATAGAGCACCCTGATCATTAACATGGAGGATCAATGTTAGACCGCGTCAAGAGAAAACAACCACCAAAATTCAATGGGAGTACAAATCCAGTAGTAGATGAGAAATGGATAAATTCTTTTGAGGAAATACTTCATGCTTTGGGGAGTAGCGAAAAGTAAAAAGTTTTCCATGGAAGCTTATCGCCTCATAGGAGATACAGATCAATGGTGGTAATTAATCCAAAACAAAAAGGAAGAGGAGTAAGTATCAAACATGTAATGGAGGGAGTTTAAAGATTGTTTCTTAGAAAAATAATTTCCTTGTGACCATCGTGCAGATAAAGAAAGATAATTTATGAGTCTGAGGAAAAAGGAGGATGAGAATGTCGCAAAGTATGAGGCAAAATTTACAAGGATATCATGGCATATAGAATATTATATACATAAATCAAGGAGTATATTTGATCGATTATTTGATGGGTTAAATCCTTTCCTCCATCGAGAATTAGTATTATTATCTTTCTTATCGTACAAAGATATTGTCTCAAGCGCAATAAAGTTAGAAAATTAATTCTCCAAGTCTTACGACTTCAAAGAAATACAATAGAATAAGAGATCTTCTAAACACTCTGTAAATGGAACTAAGGGGAAGAATAGAAATTTTGAATATCCAACCTTCGGTAAATGTGGTTAGAAACACCTCCGTACTTTCCTGATGGGAATGGGATTCTATTACAAGTGTGGTGAAAAAGGCCACCAAGCTCGTAATTGTTAGGGGAATAAAGAGGTTGTCAATGTTGAATGCTAAAATTGTAGAGAAGTGGAGAATTATTCAAATTAATGACCTAAGCACCAAGGAAACATACCCGAGAAAAGGGAAAGAAATCAAGGCTAAACTTATGCGATCACTACATGTAACATCCCAAGTAAGTAATTAATAATAGATATTTTTATCTATGTCTATTAATGAATTAGATAGTGTTTTAGATGCTTAAAATTAAAATAAATCCAATCTTAAGCATAGAATACAGTAATATTTTTAAAAGATTGTTTTACTGCCATTTGATGAAAAACCATTTTTAAATATATATTTGGACAATTTTATAAGCTATGTTTGTCAAAATAAACTTATTATTTATGATTGGGACATCAAAATTTACTTTGTGTGAATTTTTGGTATTTTTCCGATAAAGTTCAATTTTTAATGAATAGTGAAAATGTTGTATTTTAATTCAAAACCTATTTTTAATCTAATTTATTTATATGATTAGATTATCTTTTGAATTGGCTTTGATTTGGAATTAGAATATATTTTTACCATTTAATCCAATGGTGGTCATTGTAATCAATTTCACATTGAAATTGTACTTAAACTGGTGTCAATCTTTTAATACTTATTGTTTCATAAAAACACGCTATTTTTCATGACAGCGAGAATTAATTAATAAATTAATTAATGTTACATATATGATTTTAATTTTTTAAAATAGTCATCATTTTTGAATTCAGAGTATCAAATATAGCTTAGGATGAAGTTTTGGTATTTTTCTGAAAAACATCAATTTTTGATGAATAGGTAAACCACTAAGTGGTAGTTAAAGAAACTGATTTTTCGTATAAATGAAACTTTTCCACATCTGTGATTTGATTTTCAAAAATCTGACATACATGGTTGTAATTAATAAGTAAAATTTGGTTCAATGAGATTAAAATAATTTTTTGGTGAATAGTAACTTTTATGTTTTTAATCGCGATTAGAGGTAATTAATGTATTTTAATGTAAAAATAATGTTTTAATAATATGAGATGAGATTGACACATGTCCAACCCTCATTGGATGTTCCATGGCCGACCAAGAAAATCCATGGGTCAACTTGGGGACCCCAGGGAGCCACTTTGGTTGGGAAATGACATAAATAACTATTTATTTAATGTAAAAGTAAAAATGACACAAACATGAGTCGTTTTACTAAAACAATTTTTAAATGAGGTTATACAAGTCAGAATATTGACTATAAATATTCATTAGAAAGATAAAAAGATTTCCTACATCATTAGTTTTTTTATAATTTTTAGATATTAAATAAATTAAATTATTTATGACATTATAATGATGCAGCGATTACCTCATTAGTAAAGGATTTAAATAAAATGAAAAGATAATGTCAAATATATGACCTAAACATGTCCAAAACCTATTGGATGGGTGGATTTAGAACCCTTATCACCTTACACTCGAATTATATCAATGTGGGACCTTTTTAATCCGAAACTAATTTTAAAATAAAGTAACATTTCTTTACTTTCCAAGAGTGCCCCTCCACTCCTATTATAAAAGGCCCCCACCTCTACCTCCTTACCCACACTTCCCAAGCCATTGGCTCGGAATCACCATGCTCATTTTATCTCTCCACATCCCTCTATTACTCTTTGAATCCTCACATTGGGCAGAAGTCTTCCCAAGGAAGCCTTTGAGCTCAAACCAAAGGGAGTTACCCGATTTTTAGGTAATGTCTTCACTTGAGTCCTTTTGTTTTATTTTACTTCTCAAACCCCCTAAACTCTTTTTATTCATTTCGTTTGTAACAACTCCAGTATCTTCAATATACTAGGATGTTTTTATAAGAAGTATTCGAGCTACACTTACACACACCTAAATCTAATGGTTAAAGAACATACTGTTTCCGTGGATGGCGAATTTCAGCCTCCCAAAACGATGATTGTTCAACATTCTTTTAACACATTCAAAGGTGGCCATTAAGATGAAACTATATTTATATATGATATATAATATGTTTATGTTTTCCTTAAGCTTCTTTATTTTTCATTTTGGGCATACCTTTATGGTTTCCATTATGGGTAAACGCAATATCTTCATTTAAGGAAGTGCGGACTACCGCCCCCTCAAAGTGATTTTATTCGTTAAATACCCTATGTGGGATGTATAAAGGATGGCGTTATGATATTATATATGATATTACACTGTAATTATAATATAACTTTATATCATTATGATTTCATTCTATAAAACATGAAATAGAAATGAAAGTAGCGTTCATGCGTACGTACGGCTTACCGTCTCCAAGAACGACACATTTCATTTCTTACCTCTAAATGATTATGTAATATTATAAATGCATTTATATAATGGATATATATGATATATATGATATATAAATCCTGATTATAATTCTTGATATAATCGATACATGAACACCTTGTAATTATAAAGGGTTTATTTTTTACTCAAGTACCAATGATCGTTAAAATGACCGTTATTAACTTAAATAATTACATAGTGTTCATGACATGGAAATAAGTGATATAAAAGGAATAATGAACTTGAAAAAGGTTCTTAAAAAAGTAGAAATTAACTAAAGTTTATTATTCAGTAGATTAAAGAATGACTGAGTCAAGTCGGAGCCGAGGTATGGGACTTCGTCTCAATCTCCTTTCATTGAGGAATATTTTGTTTTATACACAACCTTATTTTATACGGTGTATAAACCCCTTTTAATTTTTTGTTTATTCAAAAGGAATCTTTTGTATACGAATCGTTTACTAAATGATAAAAGGGAATGTTTTTGTCGTACGTATGCGGCGACAAAAACTTCTCCACCGCCGTGACCATTATTTGAGTTTCATCTTCCTCTACAAGACATACATTTTTTTAAAGACAAATGAATTCCATGTTTTACTTTTCTTTTATTTTGGTATTGAAAATGGTTTTCATAATGTTTTTATATCAATGTGTTGCATTGATATCTTGTGATTGAAAGGTGGAAATGTTAGGTTTCCTTTATGCATGTTTTATGTGATACGATAATGTTGAGGTTCTTGGGCATTATTATGAAGACGGGTGGTTCCGTGATAAACTAAGGGCGGGTGAGCCCGATATAGCTCTCCAATGCATTGGGTAACGCGAAGGAGTGAAACGTTAAGGTTTCTCCGAAGAGATTTAGGGAATATACTGTGATGGGTATTCGAAACGTAACCAAGAGGGTTACTCCCTACGTAAGAATGTTATGAATGCCTCAAGATACCTTTATGTCTTATGAATTCTATGACTTATTCATGATTTGATGAGGTATGTTAAAGTGGTCATGTTTTATGGGTAAAGTATGAATTCATTCTTATGTATATATGAACTTATGTTTCCTTTCCATATTTTTAAAACCCATACTGAGCTTTTTATGCTCATCCCATGTTTTTTTGAAATGTTTTTCACAGGTCAAGGGAAAGGTACATGATATGATGATAATGTCAAGGAAGTTTCAAGAACGAATCCATGTTTTATTTTAAATATGTTCCATTGATGGGAAAGAATTAATACTATCGTTATTTAACCACTTTGTTTAAATGTGGAATGTAATTCAAGTTTTATGATCTAATTCTATAAAACTCTAAACCTGAAAAGATCCTGAATGTGTAATCTTGTAATAACTAAAGATTAAGTAAGGTTTAAGGCTGGGGCCTTATAGTTGGTATCATAGGTCGGTTTAGATAACTTTAGGAGTTAGAATTCTGTTAAATGATTATCCAAAAATATTTTTTTATTGTCAAATTGAAATGATATAGCATTTGAAGATTACCATGTTGCTTCATCTAAGACATGTTTGTTCAGAATGATTTTCTATAGAGGAAACATGGAAGCAGTGTTAGGAAGGAATACAGAAGGAAATAACATTCTGAATCAGCATCCTGAGATGGCCGGAATTGGAACTGAACAGTTTGTTGCAGTAATGGCGCAGTTGACTCAAGCGATAAATAGTGGTGGTATCAATGCACGAGATCAGCCAGATCAACCACAGCGGAACATGTCAGTGGTGGAACATTTCATGAGGCAACATCCCCCATCATTCAGAGGATCATCTGAACCTGTGATAGCTGAAGAGAGGATTAAAGCACTGGAGATGATTCTCGATGTCATGGGGTGTTCAGACAATCAAAAGGTTAGTCTTGCTATTTACTGTTTGGAGGGTGAAGCAGATCAGGGGTGGTCTATGGTTAAAAATATCAGGGATGCTGATGAGATTGATGCTCTTGACTGGGATGAATTCAAAGGTATGTTTCTTGAGAAGTATTTTCCTAAGGCAGTTCGACTTAGGATGGAAAAACAATTCTTGGAATTGAGGAAAGAGGATGACTCTGTGGCTACCTATGAAGAGAGGTTCACTCGATTGGCATGGAAGGCTCCAAATTTTATCCGAGACCTTGATAGTAAAATCAATCGTTTTTACTCAGGATTAAAGCCAAAATATTGAAGGGAATTAGCTTCTCGTGAGTTTAAAAGTTATGAAAATCTTGTTCGATGTGCTGAGGAGGTGGAAATAGAGTTTGCCGATGATCAAGTGTTCTATAACAACCAACAGAAGAAGAGACCGAGGTGGCAGGAGAAAGGGAATAATTCTTCAAAAAAGTCTGATGGTAAGAAATCTAAGTTTCCAGTTTGTGATAAATGTGGAAAAAGGCATGCTGGTGAATGTCTTCTGAATTCTGGAAAGTGCTACCGATGCGGTAAAATGGGACATAAGGCTCGTGATTTCACTGAAAAAGATCAAGGTGAAGGTAAGTTCAAATTTTATTTACAGTTATTGAAATGTTGTATGTGCAATGAGATGGGTCACTATGCAAACGAGTGTCCGAAAATGTGCTCGAGTGATGGGAAGCAGTTAGACTACAAGCAGAAAGGGGTGGTGAAATCCTTTGCAACTAATTTAGTAGATGTCGGGCCATCAAATGAAGTTGTATCAGGTACATTATTTGTTTTTTTCAGATTATGCCAATGTGTTGTTTGATTCAGGGTCTACATATTCTTTCATCTCTGAAACCTTTTCTAGTAAAATGGGAATACCATCTCAAGAAATGACTCCTGAACTTTTGGTAAAAACACCTAGGGGAAATGTTGAGGCAAAAAGAATTTATAAGAATCTTCCTATCCTTATCTGTGGAAAGAACCTACTTGCAAACCTTATTGTTATTCCTCTAGTAGAGTTTGCTGTTATCCTGGGTATGGATTGGCTATTTATTTACCATGCTAAGATTGACTGTAGAGATAAAGAAGTTTCTTTTCAGAATGACTTTCAGTTTGTGTACAAGAATGAACCCTTACTATTGATAACATATCAAGAGGCCGAGAAACGTGTAAAAGATGGAAATGGATGTTACCTTGCACACATCGTTGAAAATAAAGGAACTATTCAGATTAATGATGTGCCAGTGGTAAATGAGTATCCTAATGTTTTTACTGATGAGTTTCCTGGAATAATACCAGATCGGGAAGTTGAGTTTACTGTTGACTTAGTTCCTGATGCTAAGCCAATTTCAAAACCCCCTTATCGAATGGCTCAAATTGAACTTTTGGAGTTGAAGGAGCAATTGCAAGATTTATTAGAGAAAGGTTTCATTCGACCTAGAACGTCACCATGGGGTGCTCCTGTTTTATTTGTTAAAAAGAAAGATGGTTCTATGAGACTTTGCATTGATTATAGAGCCTTGAATAACATCACTATTAAGAACAAATATCATTTGCCTCATATCGATGATTTGTTTGATCAGCTCCAGGGAGCTCAGTTTTCTTCAAAGATTGACCTGAGATCGGGGTACCATCAGCTGAAGGTAAAGGAGGAAGATGTTCCGAAGACTGCGTTTCGTACAAGATATGGCCATTATGAATTTGTAGTAATTCCTTTTGGGATAACCAATGCACCTGCTGTATTCATGGACTTAATGAATATAATTTTCCATGAGTTCTTGGATAAGTTTGTGCTAATTTTCATTGAAGATATTTTGGTGTTTTCTAAAAGTAAAGAGGAGCATGAAAGACATTTAAGGGTTATTTTGAAAACCTTAAAAGAAAATAAATTTAATGGGAAATTCAGAAAGTGTGAGTTTTGGTTGCATCAAATTTCTTTACTTGGTCAGAGTGTTTCTAAAGACGGGATAACTGTTGAACCTGCAAAAAAAATTGTTGTTGAAGAATGGCCAAGACCCACAAATGTAACTGAGATCCGTTGTTTCCTTGGTTTGGCAGGCTATTACCGAAGGTTTGTTAGAAATTTTTCATGGTTATCTAGTCCAATGACTAAGCTAACTCGGAAGGGTGTTAAGTTTATTTGGAAAAAAGAATGTGATGATTGTTTTTAGGAACTGAAAAGAAGATTGGTGAATGCTCCAGTTTTGGAACTACCTTCCAGGAATGGTGAGTTTGTTATATACAGTGATGCTTCATTGAAAGGACTTGGTTGTGTCCTAATGCAGAATGATCAGGTAATTGCTTATGCTTCACGACAGTTGAAAACTCATGAGGTAAATTACCCTACACATGATTTGTAATTAGCTTCTATTGTTTTCACTTTAAAAATTTGGAGGAATCATTTGTATGGAGTAAAGTGTGAAATATATACCGATCACAAAAGTTTAAAGTATATATTCACTCAGAAAGAATTAAACATGAGACAGAGGAGATGGCTAGAAATAATCAAGGATTATGATTGTACAATTCATTACAATCTGGGAAAAGCAAATAAAGTGGATGATGCTTTGAGTCTAAAAAGTAATGCTTCATTAACAATGTTGTGTTTGGAACGTGATCCTTTGGTTAAGGATTTGATGAACTTTGGCATAGAAGTTATTGGTGCAGGATTTCCTTATATTTTATTTTAGGTATCAGTGTGATCATCTCTATTAGACAGAATCAAGAAAGCACATAAGCAAGACAATGAGTGGAAGAAAAAGGTAGAGATGGTTCATAAGGGTAAGTTCCCTGAATTCAACATTAATAATGATTGTGTTTTGAGATTTGGGAAGAGATTGTGTGTGCCTTGTGATTCAAAGTTGATGAGAGAGTTGTTATGTGGAGCTCATAGTTCTCCGTTTTTAGTTCATCCAGGAAGTACTAAGATGTACAGAGATCTGCGGGAGTATTACTGGTGGGATGGAATGAAAAGATATATTGCTAATTTTACTGTAAAGTGTTTGGCATGTCAACAGGTTAAAGCAGATTGACAGATACCGAAAGGGATGCTTTAGCCTTTACCAGTGCCAGAATGGAAATGGGAGAATATATCTATGGACTTCATTGTGGGATTTCCGAAGTCCCCTTGAGGTAATAATGAAATCTGGGTTATTATTGATCGCTTGACTAAATCTTCTCATTTCCTTGCTATACAAGATACTTTATCCCTAGATCAACTTTCCCGTTTGTATCTTAAAGAGATAGTCAGGTTACATGGAGTTCCTCTCTCCATTGTATCCGATCGTGATCCCAGGTTTACTTCTAACTTTTGGAAGGGCCTTCAGAAGTCGTTGGTTACTGAATTAAATTTTAGTACAACATTTCATCCTCAATCATATGGTTAGTCAGAACGAACAATTCAGACATTGGAGGATATGATACATTCTTGCTCTATGGATTATCAGGGAAGTTGGGACCAACATCTTTCTTTGGATGAATTTTCATATAATTACAATTTTCATTCCAGTATACAGATGGCACCATTTGAGGCGTTATATGGGAAGCAATGTCAAACTCCAGCTTTCTGGGATGAAGTGGGTGAAAGGAAGCTGATGGGACCAGAATTTGTAGAAGAGATGGCAGAAAAAGTTCAGCTGATTCAGAAACACATGAGAACAGCTCAGAGTAGGCAAAAGAGTTATGTGGACAACAGGAGGAAGGATCTCTCTTTTGAGGTAGGTGATCATATTTTTCTCAAAGTATCACCATGGAAAAGTGTGATGTGGTTTGGTAAGAAAGGAAAGCTGAGGCCAAGGTTCATTGGACCATATGAAATTCTGGAGAGAGTTGGATCAGTTGCATACCGGGTGGATTTACATCCGAGTTTATCTCAGGTACACAATGTTTTTCATGTTTCGATGCTGAGAAAGTACATGCCAGATCCATCTCATGTTTTGAGTCCAGAGGTAGTTCAGCTGGAAGAGAACCTATCATATGAGGAACAACCGGTCCAGATTGTTGACCACAAGGAGAAAGTGTTACGGAATAAGGTGATTAATCAGGTAATAGTTTTGTGAAAAAACCACATGATGGAAGAGGCAACATGGGAATCTGAAAATGCAATGAGGGATAAGTACCCCCATTTATTCGATAAGTAAATAAATTGCGGGGAAGCAATTTTCTAAAGGGGGGAAGGATGTAACATCCCAAGTTAGTAATGAATAATAGATATTTTTATCTATGTCTATTAATGAATTAGATAGTGTTTTAAAGGCTTAAAATGAAAATAAATCCAAGCATAAGCATGGAATACACTAATATTTTTAAAAGATTGTTTTACTGCTTTTTGATGGCAAACCATATTTAAATCTATCTTCTGACAATTTTATAAGCTATGTTTTTCAAAATAAACTTATTATTTATGATTGGGACATCAAAATTTACTTTGTGTGAATTTTTGGTATTTTTCCGATAAAGTTCATTTTTTAATGAATAGTGAAAATGTTGTATTTTAATTCAAAACCTCTTTTTAATCTAAATTATTTATATTATTATATTATCTTTTGAATTGGTTTTGAAGTGGAATTAGAATATATTTTTACCATTTAATCCAATTGTGGTCATTGGAATCAATTTCACTTTGAAATTGGACTTAAACTCTGTCAATATTTTGATACTTATTGTTTCATAAAAACACGCTATTTGTCATGACAACGGGAATTAATTATTAAATTAATTAATGTAACTTATATGATTTGAATTTTGTAAAATAGACATCATTTTTTAATTCAGAATATCAAATATAGCTTAGGGTGAAGTATTGGTATTTTTCTGAAAACATCAATTTTTGATGAATATTGAAACCACTAAGTGGTAGTTAAAGAAACTGATTTTTCATTTAAATGAATCTTTTCCACTTCTGTGATTTGATTTTCAAAAATCCGACATATATGGTTGTCATTAAGAAGTAAAATGTGGTTCAAGGAGATTAAAATAATTTTTTGGTGAATAGTAACTTTTATGTTTTTAATCGCGATTAGAGGTAATTAGTGTAGTTTAAGATAAAAATAGTGTTTTTATAATATGATATGAGCTTGACATATGTCCTACCCTCATTGGATGTGTCATCGACGACCAATACAATCCATGGGTCAACTTGGGGACCCCATGGAGCCACTTTGGTTGGGAAATGACATAAATAACTTTTTATTTAATGTAAAATTAAAAATGACACAAACCTGAGTTGTTTTACTAAAAAAAATTTTAAATGGGATTATACAAGTCATATTATTGACTATAATTATTCACTAGAAATATAAAACAATTTTCTACATCATGATATTTTTTTTATAATTTGTAGACATCATATAAATTAAAGTATTTATGACATCATGATGATGCAGCGATTACCTCATTAATAAAGGATTTAAATAAAATGAAAAGATAATGTAAAATCTATGATCTAAACATGTCCAAAACCTATTGTATGGGTGGATTTAGAACCCTTATCACCTTACCCTCGAAATATATAAATGTGGGACCTTTTTAATCCGAAAATCATTTTAAAATAAAGTAACATTTCTTTACTTTCCAAGAGTGCCCCTCCTCTCCTCTTAAAAAAGACCCCCACCACTACCTCCTTACCCACACTTCGAAAGCCTTTGGCTCGGCCAAAAACTTCCCATTTTGTCTCTCCACATCACCCTCTTACTCCTTAAAGCCTCACATTGGGCAGAAGTCTTCCCAAGGAAGCCTTTGAGATCAAACCAAAGGTCGTTACACGATTTTAAGGTAATGTATTCACTTGAGTCCTTTTGTATTATTTTACTTCTCCAACCCCCTAAACTATTTTTATTAATTTCTTTTGTAACAACTCCAGTATCTTTAATATACTAGGATTTTTTTATAAGATGTATCCGCGCTACACTTACACACACCTACATCTAATGGTTAAAGAACATACTGTTTCCGTGGATGGCGAATTTCGGCCTCCCGAAACGATGATTGTTCAACATTATTTTAACACCATCAAAGGTTGCAATTAAGATGACACTATATTTATATATGATATATTATATGTTTATGTTTTCCTTAAGCTTCTGTATTTTTTATTTTGTGCATACCTTTATGGTTTCCATTATGGGTAAACGCGATATCTTCATTTAAGGAAGTGCGGACTACCGCCCCCTCAAAGTGATTTGATTCATTAAATACCATATGTGGGACATATAAAGGATGGATTTATGATATTATATATGATATTACACTGTAATTATAATATAAATTTATATTATTATGATTCCATTCTATAAAATATGAAATAGAAATGAAAGTAGCATTCATGCGTACGTACGGCTTACCGTCTCCATGAACGGTGCATTTCATTTCTTACCTCTAATTGATTATGTAATATTATAAATGCATGTATATACTAGATATAAATGATATATATGATATATAATTCATGATTATAATTCTGGATATAATGGATACATGAACAACTTGTAATTATAAAGGGTTTATTTTTGACTCAAGTACCAATGATCGTTAAAACGACCGTTATTAACTTAAATAATTAGTGTTCATAACATGGCAATAAGTGATATAAAAGGAATAATGAACTTGAAAAAGGTTCTTAAACAAGTAGAAATTAACTGAAGTTTATTATTCAGGAGATTAAAGAACGACCGAGTCAAGTCGAACCCGAGGTATGGGACTTCGTCTCAATCTCCTTTCATTGAGGCATATTTTGTTGTATACACAACCTTATTTTATACGGTGTATAAACCCCTTTGACTTTTATGTTTATTCAAAAGGAATCTCTTTTATACGAATCATTTACTAAATGACAAAAGGGAATGTTTTTGTTGTACGTATGCGGCGACAATGACTTCTCTGCCGCTGTGACCATTATTTGAGTTTCGACTTCCTCTACAAGCCATACCTTTTTTTAAAAGAAAAATAAATGCCATGTTTTACATTTCTTTTATTTTGGTATTGAAAATGGTTTTCATAATTTTTTTATATCAATGTGTTGTATTGATATCTTGTGATTGAAAGGTGGAAATGTTATGTTTCCTTTATGCATGTTTTATGTGATACGATTATGTTGAGGTTCTTGGGCATTATTATGAAGACAGGTGGTTCCATGATAAACTAAGTGCGGGTGAGCCCGATATAGCTCTCCAATGCATTGGGTAACACAAAGTAGTGAAACATTAAGGTTTCTCTAAAGAGATTTAGGGAATATACTGTGATGGGTATTCCAAACATAACCAAGAGGGTTACTCCCTATGTAAGAATGTTATGAATGCCTGAAGTTACCTTTATGTCTTATGATTTATATTATTTATTCATGATTTGATGAGGTATGTTAAAGTGCTTATGTTTTATGGGTAAATTATGATTTCATTCTTATGTATATATGAACTTATGTTTCCTTTCCATATTTTTATAACCCATACTGAGCTTTTTATGCTCATCCCAAGTTTTTTTGAAATGTTTTTCACAGGTCAAGGGAAAGGTACATGATATGATGATAGTGTCAAGAAAGTGTCAAGAAAGAATCCATGTTTTATTTTAAATATGTTTCGTTGATGGGAAAAAATTAATACTATCTTTATGTAACCACTTTGTTTAAATGTGGAATGTAATGCATGTTTTATGATCTAATTCTCTAAAACTCTATTCCTGAAAAGATCCTCAATGTGTAATCTTGTAATAACTCAAGATTAAGTAAGGTTTAAGGCTGGGGACTTATACTAAAACTGAGGTTGAAGCTTTGAAATCATAGTGGAAGGTAATTTAAGGGTTTCCTCATGTTTATCCAATGTTTAATTTGATTATGGGTGATCACATTATTTCATATCTTCCCAGTTTGCTAAGAAAATTAGATATTTTCAATTTTACGTAACAAAGGAGTTGGCAGTAAAAAATCCCAAGGGTAGTATAATCACACAAAATTCTTGTGAATATATTCTGATAAGGGTATATAAATGTTCTTTATCTGGAAATCTCATCACAATACCCATTATTGAATTTGATATAATCCTCAGTATGGTTTGGATTTCAGACCATGATGTGAAAATTTATTTTAAGAAGAAGGAGGTTACAATTTTTGATGATTATTTGGAGTACCTTATCTTTAGAGAAGAAATGTCACCACCTGATTCTTATCTAGATCCACCCCAAATATCTCTACTGAAATCAATTATTGAGGAGGAAGAGAATGAAAAAACTATGGGCGAGGAAAATAATGTTCAAATAGAGGATGTACAAATTGTGCAAGAATATGTTGATGTGTTTCCAGAGGATTTACCTGTACATCCTCTAGAGCAATAAATTGAGTTTGACATTGATTTAATTCCAGGTTCAAGGCCCATATATAAGAACCTTTATAGAATGTCCATATGGAATTAGTGGAACTAAATAAACAACTAGAGGAATTGAGAAATAAGAGATTTATCCACCTTAGTGTTTCTCCATTGGGAGCCACTGTCCTTTTTATTATGAAGAAAGATGTATCTATGAGGTTGTGCATTGACTATAGGGAGATCAACGATATAAAAATAAATATCAATTATCCCCTACCCCACATTGGTGGTTTATTCGACCAACTTCATGGAGTTAAATATTTTTCAAAGATTGACCTTCGATCAAGATATCATCAGTTGTATGTAAAAGTGGAATACATTATGAAGACAGAATTTCGAACCTAGTTCGAGCATTATGAGTTTACACTAATGCATTTTGGATTGAATAATACACCCTTTTTTTCAAGGATCTAATGAATATAGTTTTCAAGGAATATCTTGATGACGTTGTAGTGGTATTTATTGATGATATTTTAGTAAACTCAAAAATATACAAAGATCATGAAAATCACATGATCATTATCCTATGTACTCTTAGAAGAAATAAATTATATTGGAAATTTAGCAAGTGTGAATTCAGGATTCAAGAGATTTCATTTCATGGCCATATTGACTCTAAGGATGGAATCATTGTTGATCTTTCAATTACAAAGGAAATCCATGAATGGCTAGTACGAACAAGTATAACTGAGACACACAATTTTGTTGGTTTAGTTGGTTATTATCGACACTTTGTCCTGAATTTGTACTGATTGGATAACCCATTAACCACGATGACATATAAAGGGGTTAAACTTGTTTATAAAAAAGATTGTGAATAATTTTTTGAAGAATTGAAGATAATATTAGTTCATTCTTTTATCTTGACTCTACCATCGAGGAATGATACGTTTGTTATTATAGTCATGCATCAAGGAAAGGAAATGGTTGTTTCCTTATACATTATGATAGAGTTATGCCTATGCATCACGATAGCTAGAAATTCATGAACAATACTATGCCACTTTTGATCTTTAGTTAGAAGTAGTGATCGTTTATCTTATAATATAGAGACAAAATTTATATCGTTAAAAAGATTAGATTTATACTGATCACAAGAGTTTAAAGTATTTTTTCTCAAAAAAATTACTCAACATGTGACAAAAGAGATGGCTTGAACTACTCAAGGATTATGATTTCACTATACAATACCTCACGGGGATGGAAAATTAGGTGGAAGATGCTTTGAGGTGAAATGATCATGGATTTTTGAACAAGATGAGAGTTGAAAAGGATCTTATATACATGGATCTAGTAAATATGGATATGGGAATAACCAAAGAAGGTGAAACATAAATTCTTTTTCAAATTGATGCCAAATCATCTATACTAGAAAGGATAAAAAGTTCCCAAAATGATGATGAGGAATTTCAAAAGAAAATGAAATTTGTGAACTATGATAGATTGATCTACTTACTATATAAAGATGGAATTTTGAGATTTTGGAAGATACATTGTATTCCTGCTATACCTGATCAAAAAAGGGAATTGTTGGATGATTCTTAGAGCTCCAATATCTCTACACACCTTGGTATCTCTTAGATGTATAGTTATTTTTAAAAAAATTTAGTGGGATAACATGAAGAAAGATATTGCTGATTTTGTATCAAGATTTATTGTTTTTCAAAAAGTGTATGTTGAAAGGAAATATCCTAGAGGATTCAGGAATCCTCTTCCCATACCTAAGTGTAAATGGGATAATATTATGATGGGCTTGGTCGTGGGGCTACCAAAGACTCCTAGAAGGAATGATGAAATATGGATCATTGTTGATCGCCATACCATGTCAGCAAATTTTCCTGCTACAAGAGAAGATTTACCACTTGGAATTCTGGAATGACTATATATTTATGAAGTTTTAAGACCCCATGGTGTAGCACTATAGATTTTCTCGGGTCGTGATCCCCATATTACATCATCATTTTGGAAAAGTCTTCAGAACGCCTTGGATAATGAACATCATTTGAGCACTACCTACCTCCCTCAAATCTATGGAAAATAAGAACGGACTACTCGAACCTTATAAGACATGTTGAGATCTTGCTCACTTGACTTCCAAGGTATGTGGGATAAATATTTATCTACGGTTAAAATTTCTTATAATAACTACTTCCATTCAAGTATTTATATTGAACCATTTGATGAGTTATATGGAAAGAGATGTCACACACCAACTTGTTGGGATGATGTTGGTTAAAGAAAACTCATAGGCCCAGGCCATGTTGAGAAAACAATGGAAAAGTTGAAGATTATCCAAACCCACATCAAAGCATCCCAATTTTGGAAAAAGAGTTATACCAATAATTGGAGGATGTATTTGGAATTTCATGTATGAGATCATGTTTTCTTTAAGCTATCTCCATGGAAGGGTGTTATAAAATTCATTAAGAAGGGTAAATTGAGTCTCATGTACATCAGATATTTTTAAATTATATAATGAATTGGTGTTGAAGCTTATCGTTCGGAAATTTCTCCAAGTCTCTCTAAAGTTCATGATGTGTTCCACATATCCCTGTTGAGAAAATACATGCCAGACCCAAAACAAATACTCACTTATGAAGAAATTGAATTGGGACCCAATCTGTCTTATTGTGAAGATCCTGTCATAATTCTTGATTCCAGATTACAAGTGCTTAGAAATCGGACGACTCATCCAGTAAATGTTCTATTGATAAACCATAATATGGAAGATGAAACTTGGGAACCCAGGGAACTTATGATGAAGAACCACCCGAATCTTTGTATGTAGTAATATTCTAGATTTTTTAGGATGAAATTATTTTAATGAGGGGAGAATGTAACACCCCAAGCTTCCATGGTATATTTAACTTTGAATAATGTAGTAGCTTGTAGTGTACACAACGTAGAGTATTAACACACCACGACTAATGAAACTAGCAATTTGGAATTTTAATACCCACCTTTTGAAATTTTATAAATTTAAATTTTTAAAATGGTCTTCATTTTTGGAATCTGAATATCAAAATTAGAATAGGGTTAATTTGTTTTTATTTTTTCTGAAAACTATCAATTTTTTATGAATAGTGGAAAACACTGCATTTTTGTTTAAAACAGACAATTTATTTAAATAATTTGTTTTTTTATATTAATTTATTTTTATGAAAAATAAATAAATAATACCTATATATGTTCAATTTAATTCATTGGATTAATTTTATAATAAGTTTAGATATATAAAAATTTATTGAACTTTGCACTGTCTTTTACCCATCTTTTAAAAGTATTTATAAATTAGCATAAAACATAATTTTACTACTTTTGTGAGTTGAATTTAGAAAATCTGAGATATAAGTTTGATATCATTATGTAAAATGTGGTTCAATAAGATAAAAATAATTTTTCGTGAACAGTATCTTTTGACATTTATTTACCACGTTTAAAAGTAAATATGGTAATTAAAGGAAAAATGTTATTAAAATTACCCTAACACATTTAAAACTTCTAATGGATAAGTTTAATTTGAACAAAAATAACCCTATGAATAAAATATGATCCTTTTTTTCCACTTGGATTAGATTAGGACATTTATTTTATATTTTATTCAAAGAATTGTTAAAAGTGATAAATTCAATGTTTAATAACTAAAAAATTCTTAATATAGGTTTATACAAAAGATAAATTTGACTATATTTATTAATTATAAAGCTAAAAATATTTCCTACATAATAGTATTTTATTTATTATTTTTATTAATTATATAATTTAATTTATTAATGACACAATGATGATGTAATAATTACCTTATTAATGAAATATTAAAATATTTCATATTATAAATATCCAAATAAATGTAATTTTAAAATTTTGATTAATTCCACTAATTTTCAAGGTTAATATGACATGTTATGGTTGATTTAATAATTTATTTTCTATGTAATCATGCTATTATGATTTTCACAAAAACCAAATACTAAATAGTGTCAAAATTGACATAATTGAGTTTTTAAAACAAATACTGTATTATTAATTGATATAATATTCCTAAAAATATAAGGATCAGCCAATGGAAAAATATAGGGTTATATATATTAATAATGAACCACTTGGGGTTCTCTTGGCTTGTTATAGTCTTTTTAGTAACCATATAATATAAAAATACAAAGAGATATAGAAAATGGAAAACCGTTTAACTAAGAGTTAAATCTAAAAGATAAGGTTAATATGGTCACATAAAAATTTTTAACTCCAATTTGTTGAGAGGTTTTAAACCCATCCCCACCTTACCCTTGAAATAAATCATTTTTGAGCTATTAGAAACCGAAAATTATTGTATTATAAAATAATATTTCAAGCTTTTTCTAAAGTGACCCTCACCTCTCTTATAAAAGGGTACTTTCACTTCTCTTAATTTCACATCTCCAAAGCCATTGGTCTCAGCCAAAACCTACCCAAATATTCTCCCAAGGTTTCCTCCATTTATCCTAGAGGCCTTTCTTTGGTCAGAAAGCTAACCTA
Source organism: Viscum album (assembly GCA_963277665.1). Lineage (NCBI taxonomy): Eukaryota > Viridiplantae > Streptophyta > Magnoliopsida > Santalales > Viscaceae > Viscum > Viscum album. The sequence goes on from OY728123.1 coordinate 603,443,252, forward strand.
AAGAGCCCATTTTATCAAATAAAAATGAAGAACCCGTAGAAGAGATAAATATTTCATCACCTCTTTCAAGTTATTTTAATCTTCCACTTCATATTTCTTTGTTGTTTACAGTATAAAATAATAACTCTAGTATCTTATATACACTATGAAGTTATTAAAAAAATGTTACAACCATATTCATTATACTGTCTATCATATGATTGATAAATTCACCATACGTGTGTACGTACGGTTTACCGTGTCCATGTCGTGGTGTAGATTGTTATACAAACACTTCATTATTTTGATGGGTATAAAAATGAGTATAACTTATTTAAATAATAAATATAATATATTAATGATTTTTTATATATGATATACTATCTATTTACATACGATTTCACTATCAATATAATGATTTTATAGCTAGTGTGTACGTACGGATTACCGTCTCAACAAATGAGATGATATTCATTCCCCATGATAATCCTCCAAGAATAATTTTCATTTTATGGTTAAAAATAATGTTTAATAACTTAATATAATTCTGGATATAAATAAAATAAATCTTATCCATAAAAAACATGGCTTACATAACAAATAATATAAAGGAAAATAAACCAATTAACACCTGAAACGATGATACTACTAATATATTATTAACAAAGCAATATTAGAGGATCATATATGATATCATATTTATGTATATAGTTATTGTATAATTTAATAACAACTATTTAACTATTATACAAGAGGTTAATGTATCCTCAACCAATGAAAAGTACAAGGTAAGGGTTAATTTCACAATCTCTGTTATCCATGGTTGTTTTTACATATGTAACAATTGAGACCTCTATATTATTCACATCCATGTTTCTTAAAAATTAATTTCAAAACATTTTTACAATTAAATAGAATATGTGTTCAATTCATTTATACACTTGTTTGAATTTTTATAAAAAAATTTGAAATGAATATTTCAATCATTTTCCAAATAAGGTACATTATGAGCTTTTTGAAAAAATTAAGTTAAGAATGTCTATTTTTTAACTTATATGGAAGGTTTCACTATTTTCAGACTTTATATCGTCGTCAAAGCTTCCCATACATGATAATAAGAATATGCTAAAAATAAATGTTTTATTTTATAAATATGCGACTTTTAAATGATTTCAAAATAGAAATAAGTATTTATTTTAAATATGTTTCATTCCCTCTATCTCAAAAACCTTTTATGGAATTTAAATGTGTTTGATGATGATTTATTATGATACAAATCTCCAATATTTTATCTATGTTTTTGTTATATTTTTGACTATGGATGTGTTATTTTTACACCATTCATAGTTTATGGATAAAGTATTGACATTTCGTATTCTAGTTTTAATACGAATGATTATGTTATGTTTAAACCTTTTTATATGAGAAATTCATTGGACATAGAATGTGATCGGTGGAGGCCTCTATAGCTCCTTGGTGCATCAGTAGGTCTCATGAGAGAAAATAGTGTCTTGTCAAAAGGCTTTGAAAAAAAATATTATTTTTAGTATTGGCACAAGGCCATGACTATGTGGTCATGATGTCTGGAATTATGCATTCCATGATTATGAAAGTGGCTATTGATATTTCATGTTATTACTCTACTTGTAGAATATCCATGTGAATAAGTAAATGGAATTATTTGATTTTATCTTTTCCATATTATTATATTGTTCAAGTTTATATGTCTTTTGTTTTAGTCACATACATTTCCTTAAATGTTTTGGCTTATTTATGAATGATTCCGCTATATTTTTATCCTTACTAACCATCTGAGCTCACCCCTTTATATATTTTATTTTTCCTAGGATGTGAAGATATATTTAATCTTTTTTACTTCAAAGATAGTATAAGGATATATGTGTGTTAAAAAGGGGATAATGTTTTGATTATGTTTTTATTTCTTGATGTAATGTAACACTTATGAATGTATCTGGTATTTCTAAGGCCACTAAACTGATCGGTCATTGGGGACATGATTCCTTGTATAATGCCAATTTTTTGTAATAATGCACCGAATATGCGTAACTGGGGTCGGGGAATTACACTTGTCCTCTCCATTTGGGGGTGGGAATTTAAATGCCCCATGTTGTGCTATTCTCTTTTTTTTAAGGGTTCTCGTTACAGGGTTTCAGTTTTCTTGTTTGGGAAAGGACCAGTACAGGTTTTTATTGAATTCTCATATGGTAATTTCTAGATAGTTATTAAAGGTGGAGATACACATTGTAGGTCTCATTTTGTTTTATCTTAAGGTTTTATCAGGTGCTAGTTGAATTTTACTGGTTGGGAGTCTGTTGATGCCTCCCCTCATTTAGTGATCTATTTATAGTATGATTAAATTTTAAACTAGTTTATATGGTTTTAATTAAAAATCATTAATTTATCTGTTTCAATTTTAGTTTTTTTTCAGATTTGGTTTACTTTGGATATGTCTCAATGGACATGTTCTTTGATGGGTTTTGGATGTGGTAGCTTCATCCTTCTGTTGATTATCAGGAAGTGGTTGTGTGTTTATGTTGGGTTTAGAGAATGAGGATTAAGTTTTGTTTTTGGTGATTAAAATCTTCATGGTATTGGAGGCTTTATTTTGTAGATGTGGAATCCTTAGGCATTGAGAAATTATCTAGATAGTTGAAAGTCACTCCTTGGGAGGAAATCATTAATGGTGGGGAGAATTATCACACCCGGTTCTTCATGTTTTGTCTTTTTTCCTGGTTCTCTGGGAATCCTAGTCTTTTTATAGGGTTCCTAGTGTGATGGGTGTTAAATTTTAAAATTTCCCATTTTTTAGTTTTTTCCTACGTTTGGAATATGGTTCGTTTTTGGAGAATGTGGAATTGAAGAGATTTTGTGACCCTTACGCTGTCAGTTTGTTGTATTTATAACATTTAAGGATCATTGGGTGGGATTCTTGAGTGTTTGGGATGTAATTTGAGAGGTATTGGATAATTTTTGGGGTCACACAATTTTAGAATAGTTTTTTCAAACCATGAAAAATAAACCCGAAATGGAACATATTTTCTAGTAGCATTGGAACTGTTTGCAAAACCATGAAGAAAAGTAGTGCCGCCTATTTTGGGATGAATATATTTTAATTTAAAAATCATATTTGAGTTATTACACCTCCCATTTCAAGCCTTACCAATTGGGTATTGACTAGAGGTTTCCCTCTCATTCTCGTTCATTTTAAGTCAATTTTTGGGCAATTTATCTTTAAAGGTTAGTTATTATTTATGTTTTCTCATCAAATCCATCAATTTACTCTTCTCCTCTCTTCCCTATTCTATATTCGGTTATTCCATGTTTTTTTCTTCTCCCAGGGTCATATTGAATTTAGGTTTGGTTTTCTACTTTTTTATGTTGGGTTTTTTGTTCTTTTAGTGGGTTATCTTAGTAGATTTATTGTTTAATAACTCTCTGGGATTATTTTCTGTTGTGGGTAGTCATTGCACTATGGATCTGAGGTAGGTTTTCACAAGCACTAGAATTTTTAATATGAGAATAATTATTTTCTTTCTTTTCTCAACATATTTGTTATATAAATATAAATTTATAATCCTTGGATTCAATGTTTTGTGTGAAAATGGTAGTTTTAAGGCATTTTTTTTAATAATTATACTTGTTTTGTTAAGTAGAGAACACCAAGTGTTTGATGAAATGATCGATTGAATTTTTTGAGTAATTTGTGGTTTGTAAAGAATAGTTTTACACTGTTAATAAATAAGTACCATTTAGGAATATGGGATTGGGTTTCTTGAATGTTTTTTCAATGGTATTATGTTACAAATTTGTGTGCATTTGGATTTTCAAATTGGTTTTACATGTGATAACTAATTGTTGTCCACTTTGTATTATTATTGAAAATGGTTTTTGTTTGACTGTGACATGTTTTGAAGGATTTTTATAAACATATTAATATGGAAATGATTTTTTTTACTCTGGTTATTTAAAAATGTATTACAATTTTTAGAAAGGTTGTTTTTTGGAACATTTAATGACCCAATTTACCACTTTGTGAAAATTATGGAATGCATTTATTATAAAACCCCTGTTGGATTTTTATGATGCCTTGTTTTTACATAATGGTTTGGATTCCTTACTATAGAATCTTGGAGATTCGTTACTAGGGGTCCTTGGTTAGATCCCTTAATGGAATATTTATTTTAAGGTGGAGATTGGTCCTTTGGGAGACTCAGTGTGATGCATGATTTGAATTATTATCCTTTATATTTTGATTGGTTTCTCAGATGGTATACGTTTTATCACCCCTATTATGAGCCTAAGACATATGAACCATGTATATAGAGATAATTTCAGGATAATTATTGTTTCACAAGTATGTCATGTACTGAAGAGTGTCCCATATTAAGTGGATATACTAGGTTTATTTATATGTGATTTTACCTTAGTATATCTTGGGAATGAGTGTCCAATGGTATTGTGTATTTTGATTTCATCGTGTGTGGAATTCCACTAGTTATGGGGTCTCACGTACGGTGTATTCTAGATAATTCTTAATCTCCAAGGATCACATATTTAAATTATATTTTATATTTATGAAATTATGATTGTAATACTAGTTCGATTATTTCAATTTCCTTATTTTATGATTATTATTGTTCCTTCTTGTGATATTTTTCTCAAGGAATAAGATGTGTTGTTTTTAAAAAGGATTACGAATAAATTCTCAATTATACTTTTATTACTATTTTTAAAATTTGAGATTAAAACATAACTTTACCTTTAAAAATTATATGGTAAGACATCTGAATTGAACATGTATTTGAATCTGAATATGGAAAATGAGTTGTAATTTGATTAAAGAAAAAATTATAGAAAAGAATACATTGATATATATTAGTTCAATACTAAAAAATAATGTATAATAGATTTCAAAGGAAATGCATTGAGAAATAGATTATCAAGCTAGTATAATGAGTTCTAATACACACACATTTTGTTATATTATATTTTTATCCCTTGTGCAGGATTCATCTTGATTTTGGTCACCTTGAGAAACTGTTTATCTTGTGTTGGATAGTGACCCATGGGGTCACATGGAGATGGTGTTATAAACATGTCTGGTTGGTTATATTGTGTTTCATGGTTGAATTTTCAGTTTTATAAATAAATGATTATTATTTCAGATTCCTTTATATATTGACATGATTTTTCATCTTTAGTTATTTAGTTTTTTTATTAATTGAGATAAATCATTTCCTTGTGTTCTCTGTTAATGCCTGACACAAGTTGCTAGCCAATGGGGATCGGGAACACCCTTGGGTCCGTTCCAGGGATCATATTATTAATTGGTCTAGTGTTGAACAAGGTTGGTTGATGACATAATTCATGATGATTTACCACAAATGGTGTGACAAGAAAAAATCAATCGCATATTAATTTCATACACTGTGTTCCATGTATGACTTGAATTTTTGTTTAAAATTGACACATTTTATTAGTTTATTTCAATTAATTATTAATAAAATAAGATTTTTTTCTAATATAGGTGTGTTTTTTACCAGGGGTGGTTTGTTTAGTAATATCATGAGTTGGGGTAAGTACTAAATGATAAAGGAATATTGATGTTTTGGAATATATGTAATAACATTCAGTTATGAAATTTTATAAACCAATGTTTGAAACAATTATAATAGAGTGGTTTTTTCATGTAGTTGTACCATAAATTTTTTATTTAAATTCTATATTGGTACTTGGGTTTTTTTTTTCTGGTGTTGTAGAGTGCTATTAAATCTCACTACATTGGTGCTATAATGTGTTGTTTCATCACTCTATATTACGTCCTTTTATTAGTGCTTATGGAAGGAATGATAAATACCCCCTTTATCAATGCTAAATAAAATCTATGATAAATGTTTTCCTTTATTAGTTCTCTTTTAGTGCTGATAAAAGCCCTAGGATTTTAGTCTCTCTCTAAAGTCAAGGAATCTCTATTTCTAATAAAAGCCATTTTTATCATGGATAAAGGCATATTTCTAGTAGTGAACACAATTAATTAGGAAAATATATGAAGGGTAAAATCATGACGCCATAGGTTTTCATCCCATTAAAAGTGATGAAAACACACCATGTGATAAATTTTAGGAATAAAAAATTGGAAGACGAATCATGATTGAACAGAAATGGTTGAAATACCAATTTTATCAAAATCCATATTGAATCCTTATCATGCACACCGAGGCTTCTATAATACAAATATAAAAAATTCCTCTCCTACATTGTATGGGGTCTAATTCATTTTATTTGGGAACTTTATAAGGAATCATAGGTTTTTTCATTTATATTCCTATATAACGGGGTTTTAATACACAATAGTTCATATTTTATTATGCCATCATTGTTTCTTCTACTAATCCCCCTTTTATTATCTTTTTACCACCATAAATCTACATAAACTCAAATATAGAAGAGTTATATTCCATGGAAATGCATTAGGGTAGGTTTTAAGATTCTCCTAAGTCTAAGTTCTTATTTAATAATTTTTTTAATATTTTTTCAAGGGGTTAATTGGTTTTTTAACGGATTATTTGATGATGTAAAACATTATCAAGGTATTTTTGACAACAAAATTCCATAAAAATGTAACATTTCACTGAACATGTCTCAATAATGCTAAAATATGATATAATAAAGTGGTATGGGATATAAACAATGTAATTTTGGAAGGGGCATAGAGTGGTGATATATCTATTTACATTGGGTGTTCAACACAGAATAATTTAGAGGTTGTGAGAGAAAATGTACATAAGAGATTTAAAAATGTAATCTAAGGATCAAAATCTTATTTGACAGTGGTCACCAATGAAAGAAAATCATTATTTTACCAACATAAATTTAATTAATAAGGGTATACAATTAAAGAAAAATTCTAGTTGAATCTAGGATTGACTATTTTCCCCCAAACCATTGTGTTGTTTCATTCATTTAATGTGTGTCTATTTTTTCTCACCACAGGCAACCCCTTATATTTAACATAAATTCATTGATCATAAAAAAACTAAAATATTAATAATTTATATAAAACTATTAAAATAGTTCATTGACTACGTTCCTTGGATATAACCCTACTTGACCTACTCAGATACTCTTCGAGATCTACACATTCTATTGATTTATTCCCCATGATCATGATCTAATCAATGTTGTGTAATTTTTCAAGAGAATAGTTTTAACCACATTGTTCATATAACCTTATAAAATAAATTTATAAATCCAAAAAATGGAATCTACTTTGAGATCACCCAATCATTTTGTTAAATTGTGGAACAACATAAAATAACAATTTTAAGGAAAAATATATTTAATTGTATTGAGATATCAAGGAGGACCAAGAACAAAAACTCTAAAATTCTTTACTGAAGAACTCAGCGAGGAATCAGATTAATTTTTTGAATTTTGTCCTACCTTTACCTCTCTTTTTAGATGTAATATTGGAGGTAATGGAAAAATAATATGATTACACACTACCAAAAAAATAGAGATTCACTCCTAAATATTATTTTTAAAAATAATATCTCTTTTTTTAGCTAGTAAATAGAGTAAGACATTAAGTTACCTCTATTTCATTTGTATAGTCACTACATGAATCATATTTTGACTCATTTTTTATAATGTATATTTATCAAAGAAACTTATATATTTGTAGTGTTATGATGAAAAAGAATAATTAAGTCTAGGAGATCCATCAATTGAAGAGAAAATGGTGTGGTTATTTAACCAGGAACCCACCCAGGTATTCTTTATTAAAGAAGAATTGAATCTGATACCACATAAAAACATAGAAAAACATAAAATTGATGTATATAATTAATTAAAATTTATCCCCTGATAGTTCAATTCACACTAATTTTCTCTTCCAATTTAATTTTTGGTGATAAGTCTCTTTTTACATTTTTCATGGATTTGCACTCTTGGTGTATACTGATAGTCAGTTGGAAAGGTATCATTTTGTGGTTAACATCACCCAAATCCCACACATCATTGGATTAAAGATATATAAACCCAATGCACACATTATGGGGTTAAAAATTAACTATACCCCTTTCTCATCATTATTTAACTATTCATTTAATATATTTCTTATGTTTATGTTTCTTCATTCAATGGCTTTGAGAACTAGTGAGTGAGTTATTATCTTATGGAACTAGAAAGAAAACTCAATTGTTGTATCCATCTTTCCCACATGATTTTTCATTTCTTTTATTTTAGGTTTTTATTATTTAAAATAGTTTTTAAATATTAGGTTAGTTGTATTTTCAACATGTTCTATGTTTTCTTTGTGTTTTTAATTTCATTATATGTTTTATTTATATATAATTTGTTATTTTAGATTTCACCACTTGAGTGAAAAAAAATCATGTTATGTAGGAGATATTATTAATTTTTTAAAATATGGATTCTCATCTTAATAAATTACGTGATACATCTTAAAGGAATTGGATTTAGTGTACATCACTCTAATAACCATGCATCAAATTATGGGACATTAATTTGAGAAATGTTCTTACTAAAAATATGTAGAAAATTATGAAATCTTGTATCATACTGTTACTCTATTTCTATTATTTAACACCCAAATTTTTACCGTTCATTGATTATAACATGTTTAATGGTTTTTTGGGTGGATATTTGAAAATTTTTGATGTTTTGGGGACTTTATATTTTTGAAATATGGTTATGGAAAACCATATGTGTTGAATAAACACACCATTCACAATATGTTTGTGTTATGGGAGTGGTTCAAGGATTCTCCACACAATGAATCCTCTCCATAATACTATTCAAGCTTGGAATGAGGGGTTTTTCATGGATGGTACATAGTCCGTTTAACCATAGGTAAAAACTATACACCCTTTATGGAATCCCAGTAAGGGTCCATGATTACTACAAATTGTGCGACCTGGCCTAATAAACTATGTCTAATGGTTTTTCATCCCCGGAATATTTTTAATTAAATTTTTTTGACCCTAGCTATAATCCATTATCTCTCCCTATTTTAAAATAAACAATTTCCATGGATTTTGGAGTCTCTATAGAGGTTTTCTTGTCACCTCAAACATCTTCTATTGTAAATTGAAGTGTTAGTCGAGGAGATCGATCTCCATTATGTAAGTCTTTTCTCCCTTGATTTTGAAATTCTATATTATTCTATTATCTCCACTTTGGGAGTGGTTAATCCTCTTATTGAGGATGGATGACATCTTTGATATTATGGATCATTATTATTGAGTTCATTCATTCGTCTTGTTCTCCTTTATTCTTCATTGGTGGTTATTTTAGCATTTTTTGAATTGATCGTGTGTTTAATGATACGTGGTTCCTAATGTATTAGCCATAAAATTGAAAGAGTAAATTTAATCATTTAATTAAAATTAATTTTTAATTGATTTATAAATACTAAATAGATTTTATTTTATGTTAGAATTCTAATTGGAATCAGAATTCTAAAAATACACCAATTATAATGATATTGAATGATTTGGGTATATTTTGAGAAAAATATGAATTGAATTGAAATTTGATATGATTAAAATATTTGATGTTGATTCCTATGGATATTTTATTTAACTAAATAATTTTTTGAATGGAATTAAATTAATTAAAACCAATGTTTTGGTTTTTGAAATTGAAATTTGATGTTGAAACTTGACATTGGGTAATTAAACAATGAGTTATGATTTTATATTCCAATTATTAATTGATTGGTTGATCCACATTTAAGAAGGGTTAGGTAATGTGTTATTATGTGGTGAATGATATAGATCTCATTACTTGGAAATGTGTTAATAATACAATAAATATCTAAATCTTTTAAAACATAATTGTACCTGGTGGGATGTTGTTTGATAAGTCATTTTTTCATGATCCTAAAGTATAGTTTCACACATGATTTATTCTATGAAAAATAATTGATTAGTGTGAGGTTTATAGATCCTAGAATTGATACATATTAGGGACTTTGACCCAGGTTCATGGTTTGATTGATTTTATTATTCATGGAATTATATTTAGAACAATTTTATGAATGATAGATATTTTATAAAAATGTTTTATATATATTTCATTTAATAATTTTTTTAACATGTCATATACTATTGATTTTAAATAATGTTTTGGATTAAAACATGAAAATTACATGATATTTCATTTTTATTTAAATTTAAAGAATAAATTGTTTAGTTGTAATAGAATTGATTATGTCTCACACGGTAAGACCCCACTATGATTTTTATCTCACTCCCTACCATTACCGTTGGGTGTCTAAAGATAGTGCAATTCTTGGTCATGGGGAATGGAATGTGATACATGGAGGTGGAATGTGTTCCTAATTGATTCGACCTTGGAGTGGTGGGGGTAACTTATGATGTTTCAATCCAAAAATTTATTGACATTTTGGAGATATTTTCTTGATGATAATTATATCACCTTTAGGATGATGTTTTACTGTGGAATGTTTATTTATCTACATTGGGTAATATTCTCATTGATGAGTGTATTCTAAAATAAATTTTCTAAAATATTGAAATATCCTATTATGTATTAATGGTTTTTTATAATTTAAAAACTATTCCATTTGACTTCTACTTGATACTAAGTGCTAGTTTCCAACCAATAGGGAATAGAAATGACCTTCTTTCCATGTCAGGACCATTCAAGTATAATTATAAAAGTGTATTTAGGGTTTTCCTGAAAAATGGCTTCAATTTTTGGTCATGTAACTTTCATTGATGTCATTTTTTAGTCTATTATTTTCTAGTATGCAATAAGTAGTAATTATCACAATTAATGGATTGTTATGATAAAGTACCTAAAAAATGTTATTGTAGTGAGCCTTAAGTCACAAAGGGTGTTTGAAAATAGTTTCAATGAAGAATAAGTAGTTATTATTTTATCCCTTCTCCGTAACATATTATTATTACATTAATAACAAAAAACATTAATAATTTTTGATATAATTTTTGTTCATGAATATCTTGATCGATTTGAATATTTGGGTATCATTACTTATGTTCTTTTATTATATATTTATGATTTATAGAATCATAAATCCATGAATTCATTAAAATATGACACATGAGGAAGATTATGATGAAACATAGTACACAAATACTCCTATGGTTCAGATTCTCATTGATATTGTTGACCATGTTTTCCATGCTTTGGGAAAGGTTGGTACTACAATTCTAGTTTAAGCTTGAGTAGAGGAACCTTAATTGTATGATACTAGAAATAATTATCAATATGTTTTTTTATAATAGATCAAATAAATTAGTAGGATTAGATGATCCTGATGAGTAAAAATATTGATTAAAATATATTGAGATTTTTTTTTGAATTATTGGATATGCCATCTTATACTAAAGTTAAATGTGTTTCCGTTGAAGAATGTTGGACCTAGAAATATATTTTGAGATTCAATTGTGATAGGGAAGAAACATGCTGGATTAGAGTATATATAATTTATAGTTATTTTATTTGAAACTCACCTATTATGGGGATGAGCTAGATAGATCATTTATTGTTGAGATTGACTTGGCCATTATGATAGGTTTGACATGAGTTACATTTTCACCACGTGGATATTTTTTTAGTTCCTTAAATGGAAAGAGGAAGAATGAAAATTCTCATGATGTATCTTGATAGAAGGATTCATCCTAGACACCTTGTAAGTCAGGAAGAGTCACTATAACTTGAATTAAATGTGGAAAGGTTAGGCAAATGAATCAGAAATTTATTTAGCCACATAACATTTATTGTTTATTTGGATACTCTGGTCACCTTTATAATTTCATTCGTGTATATATTTCTATATGTAATGGAAAGTTATTATTATACCCTAAATGATCCATGGTGAAATAAGATAATTCATAAAATAAGGTTTTCCATCCATATTCATATATAACAATGTTTCTTCATGAGGAGGGATAGTCTCCATAGGAAGCTAATTTAGGACTAAAAATATTCAGAAGTACCAACACTATAGATTTATCTTTATAGAAAACATTAATTGATATTGGTGCATATAAATTATTTATATCATCACATATTTTTAACTTTAGCAAAATTCTTTTCTATTTTATGTCTTATTTGATACATATTTCTATGACCCAAAGAACAAAGAGAGGGAAATGTCTTTTTGGTCATCTTGTGTTTTATATTTATCAGAGATTTTTCTCACATAGAATATTTTTTCTCATTATGAAATATATTTATTTAATTATCATAATATATTAGTTGATCAGCCATAAGGCTCTAATTTGATTTTGTCTTTATATAGTGTATTGTACTGATTTTGATGACGCATGTCATTTTTCAAGGGAGAATGGGATATAATTTCAAGTAGATCCAGCCATTCTTTTCTAGGGTAGGAAAGGCTGACATCAGTGTTTTATTTTAACATGGAACACACATTTTTGAAGAGTGATTATAATTTATTAGTCATTTAGTTTCCTTATGTGTTTTTATATTATTTATCAATCTCTCTACAATTTAAATAGGTACAATATTCCATTTATTTGGTAGATGTTACTCATAAAGTGTCTATACATTCTTATCGTATAGTGCCAAATGAATTTTACAAGTTGAAAACTAAATTGGATGATTATTTGAAGAAATTATATATTCTTCTATGATCATCATATATGGAGGTTCCTATTCTTTTTGCAAGTAAGTATGATAGTATAGTTCAATATTGGATGATTATTGAAATATCAATCAAGTTAAAATTAATAACAAGTATATATTGCATGTGATTAACATTTCATGTGTACAATGACTTGTCCATGATGGTGTTTGTGGAAGACATATTAATTTACAATAATAGTAAGGAGGATTTTTTTGTGTCATTTTAGAGTAATCCTAGAAATCGTGAGAGAACATAGAATTTATTAAAAATTTATGGAATGTTATATCTAGATTCAGGAAGTGATGTTAATGGGGAATGTGGTCATAATACATTGTATTTCAGTCGATCTTGATTTGTTGAAGGCTATTAAGAAATGCGATCAACCTCAAAAAAAATTCATGATTCAGTGATTCCTGGGACTAGTGAGTTATTACAAAAGGATTGTTATTGTATTCTCAATATTGGCATCTCTAATGACCACTCTCACATGGAAAAGAGGGACTATCATAAGGGATATGAAATGATTTAATTATTTTGAAGATTTTAACTTTCTTTTGAATTTTTTGACAGTGAGGACTCATATAAAGACTATATTGTGATATTTTTTCTTTTATTATGCATCCAATTTGGGTTATAGACGCATTATTTTTCACGGTAATAATTTGATGAATTGTAGAACCTGACAGCTTAGCCCTGATGTGTGACATCACAGAACCGGATTCCACCCATTGGGTGACTTGATCCTAGTGGAACTTTGGGCCTCAATCACATCTCAATAAACACCAAAGGCTACCAACTAACAGATAGGGGCTATGGTGTGTTTAGGGGGAGACTATGCCCTCATCACCAAATTATAGCACAATGGATGAATGTAAACATACGTAAATAGTGTAAGTAAAATATGTTTAAAGAATTTATACTGAAAAATGGAGACAACAATAAAAAACAACCAATACAACTAGAATCACATTAAACAACTGATTATATTATAGGTCACTAGAAACCTGGAATGAATGGATAAAATATAGCATGAAAAACATGTTCCAAAAAGTATAATTGAAATAATAATACTATCCCAATCATCCCGAGCTTTAACTCGGTCAACTTCTATCATGGTTCATAATAAAGAGAAAGAAATCAGGTTCTTTAGGACATAAAATTCCCTTTTTCAAAACCTTCAATTTTGTAATCTACATAGGGTACCAAATGGCACCAGGAGGGGGTATGAGATAAATTTCAGTGGGAAACCACCAATGGTGTCTATAACATATATATCATGTTATATAAATGTAATAGTGTGATTGAATTTGTATATAATATAAATTAGTACAATGTAACTAAATACACATGTACCTTCTCCATCTCTCGACTTGGGTCTAAACATATATCAAATTTCTTATTTGATTATTTCATGTTTTTAAAAAACTCACAGGTTTACCGTTACAAATGATCCTTGTTTTAATAAGTAAACCCGTGGTAATAATTTATAGTGAAGTCCCATGGTGTTAACCATGTTGACCTAGACCTCATGTGTCTCCAAATATGTAATAAATTTATCCTGCCATTGGGTATAAATGTTATCCAAGGAGCATAGTGCACATAATTCCACAACGAGATAGATATCGAGTCCACAGAGTTCATCCTTGGTAAAATGGGGCTAAAAAAAATACTAGGCCAGGTGGTATTTAACAACGGAACCTTCATGTCAATCCTGGATCCATGGAGTGTATCCAATGCATCCTGTAATAATATTGATGGGACCCTACACTGTTATACAAGGCATCCAAGGAATAGACAAGTATTAGGATCTGGGTGGGGCTCAATATATGAAATCAGAATCCTTGAATTGGAATGGTGTTCCTAAGTGATCATCGCATTCCGTGATTAGATTCCATGGTGAGCCCAAGTCAGGACATTCTTAATTGATTATGAATTCATGTAACATTTATTTTGTTTCAAGCCTCAACATTCATTACTATGATTAGATCATGTATCATGAAATCATTGGTTCAAGCCTTTCCTTTAATTAGTGTGATGAGGACATGTATCATGAAACCATTTAGTCAATTATTAATTATTCAATAATTCCATGTCATACATATTATATATTCATGGTTAATTCCTTTACATTTATGGTCATGTTGTATTCTAAGTATACATTCGATTTCACATTTCAATTTTTTTTAAATTGAAGATCATAACATAGGTGGGTCATGTGGGAGGAAAACATGGTACTTTACATTATTTAATGCACATTATACACCATGCCATTAAATATAAGAAATCGTACCCTAAGGATGGTCAATCTAAGGAACACCAGAATAGTGGTGAAAATGTGTCAAAACAATAAAAAACAATTCTGTGATCACATTGGACATGGAATGGATATATATGGGGTCATAACCAAAAATAATTAATCACATAAAAGAAAATATAATATCCATGGAGTTCTAATGAATATAAGAATTTCATATAAATTTTATTAATGGTAACTGATGAAATTGGTTGGCCCCGCACAAAAATTCAAAAATCAACAAACATGAGGAATGAGTTATAGACCACACACCATAGTGTTATATGAATATCGTCCTATGGTATTATCCCTTTATTGGGATCAGATCAGATTATATTGATAAAAATAATAAAGACCCTCAAACACTGATAACTAGGTCATGAGAAAGAGAGAAGACGAATGGCTTAAAAGGGCTCATGTACATACTGTTGCGCATCCAACAATTTGAATGGATGCTCGATCAGATATTGGGTGAAGGTGATATCATGATCATACATTTTTTCTTCAAAAAATCTCCCAAATGAGGGTAAAATTGATTAATCCCACTATTTATTGGATTATGGAAGATGATGTAGCTTAAGAGATCATTAAGAGAAATTTAGACATTTTACCCAGAAAATAGCATCTGAACGGTTTGTTCGTGAATTTTTAAAATAGTCTGCGTATCATGCATAATTACATGGGATGAAGGGTACTTATATAGTTGTTCCCCATGTCCATTCAACCACTATGCGAGTAGGCTCTTTTTGAAGAAACAAAATCTACATGGTTTGTCCAACAATGCGCCAACCATGATTAAACTGCGAGACTTTTCTCGTTTCCCCAAAAAGAAGGGTTCCGAGCTCTGAACATTCCAAAGACACCCCGGAAACATTTTCTAAAAATTTATTTATCTATATTAATTCTAATTTATAGATTTATAATGAAAATTAATGGGTCCATACATGTGTGAAAATACAGGTTATTACAATCTTCCACCTTAAACAATATATCCGCAAGTTATCCATCAAAGGGTGTATAAAAACTTTCCGAGAAAAATTATAGCCACTGAGAATATATGTCAGCTTCCATCTCCCATGTCTCATCCTATACTCAGGTGTGTGGCCATAGTTCTCATTCCAGAGGGACAAAAAATCCTTGGAGATCCTTCATGCTCTGATCAATGATACATATTAGATACTCCTCAAAGCTAGAATCATCATCTCACTCCACTCCTTTGGGATCAAAATTATACCTCTGAGGTAATTGAATCCAATAGGATACCAGACTGACACACTCAAGAATTTGAAATGGGCTTACATAAAGAGGAATTTTTTTTACTTTAATAACCATATATTACCTAGTTTGGGTGATACCCAAAGGAAAAAACGATCCCTGACCTCAAACTCTAGAGATCGTCGATGGTGGTCATCATAAGATTTTTGTCTTGAATGACTACCAGTCATATGTTTATTGATTAGATGAACTTGTTCTGATGTTTCCAAAATGAGATGAGGGCCTGGTAGGGCTGCCTCGCCCGCCTCTAGCCAGCACAAGTTTGAACTGTATGACGTACCTTATAAATAATTAGAATTATCCATCAATGTTATCACCATAAATTTTCTAATATAGGAAAACTCAATACGAGGGATATGATTCTCCCATGAACCACCAAAATCAAGGGCACATGCTCAGAGCGTATTCTCTAAAACCTATGATGTCTGTTTTTATTGTTCATCTATCCTCTAGTAAAATGTTGTTCTTAGTGGTATTATTTCATTAGTCGGTCAATGACAACCCATATGGCATCACTAACTCTCTTTATACTTGTTAAGGTAACTATGAAATCTATAGAAACATATTCCCTTTTCCTTTCTTCCACTGGATGTGGTTGTAAAAAGCCTAAAGTTATTAGGTGATCCACCTTCTCCTACTAACTGGTGTAACACCTAGTGATAAAGACCTCTATCTAATGCTTCATCCCTGGCCACCAATACTGGCATCATATATCTCGATAAATCATTGAGAGGCTTTGATGAACTTCCCACTGAGAGGTGTGGGACTCACGTATGAGCTATTATATCATATATGTAGTAACCTAGATATGTCCATGTTGACAAAATTTGGTGCCTCTATCCACCTTCCAATATGAAGGTGGGTTATCTTATGATATACTCTCATGGAGAACCATGCATTTAAGATCTATAACATGACTACCCTTTACATTCTCAAGGAGGGAATAAGTAAGTGTCACAGAAGAGATGTATGACTGCTCATGAATATCATGAAACTCTATATGTAGCTCATAGAAGAGAGACATTGTCTTCCATTCATCACTGGCATCTCGTATGGACTATTCATGAGTTTCCAACTCATCACATCTACAACTACATTGCCCTTCCTAGACATAGAGGCATTCTCAATATCAAAGGATTATAAATATTCAACCCATATTCACTATTTATGTTTCATGTAATGGAGTGAAATGATATATTTGAGGCTCTTATGGTCTTTTTTCACCACTAAGCGCCCACCCAACCAACAATGTATCCAACAACATATGACAAGGATAACTGCTAATAGCTCAAGTTGTTGTGTTAGATAATTACTCTCATGAGGCCTAAACTATCTAGATTTGTATGAAACGACTTTTCCTTCCTTCATCAACACTTATCCGATGCCGATTCATGATAGATCAAAGAATACAGTATAACCTATAACTAGCTTTGATAGTGTCAGAATAGGGGTGGATGCATTTCCACTTTCTTCTCCTAGAAATATTTATAACATGGTTTTAACCATATTAACTAGACACCCTTATTTGTATGACCAATAAGTGGTGAAGCAATACAAGATAAATCATATATGAAATGCATTTAATATCCAACCATCCATAATATACTTTAAATATTTAACACATTCTTGGTCTGCTCCAAAGAAACTACAGCACAATCCATTTCTAGGTAATCATATACTCTTTATTCTGAGCTAATACGACCCATGAAGTGAACTTGGCCAATCCAAAAGTTTCAATTAGAAATCATTCTATAATGTTGATGCTCTATCAGTGTACTCAAAATGATATAAATATGTTTTTCATGGTCTCTACGATTATTAGAATACCGGACAATGTTTTGCACAAAGACCACAAAAAAGAGTCTAAATAGGGGTGGAAAACCAATTCATCAGATCCATGAAAATGAGGGGTCCATTCATAAGACAAAATGACATAACAATATACTCATATTGGCTGTACATTCTAGGAAATGTTGAAGGAGGTATGTCTGAACTTCTGACTCGCACCTAATGATAACCCAATCTCAGGTCGATCAAAGAGAAGACCATTGCTTCTAATATATGGTCGAAGATATCCTTTATTCGTGGAATTGGGTAACAGTTCTTGACCATAATATGGTTTAATTTTCTATAATCCATTCATAGATGTAATTTTCCTTCTTTATTTATGGTGAAAATCATGTGAAACCCCCAAAAACATGTACTGGGCCATATAAATCCTTTGGACTCTAAATCCTCTAATTATTGCTTAAGATCTTAAAGATTTTTTGGTTCTATCTGATACCGTGGAATAGACCATGGATCTACTTCTGTATAAATATTTATAGAAAAATATACCTCTCTCTAAGGAGGTAATCATTAAAATTCATCAGGAACGACATCTCAGAAAAAATCTACTCCTAGAAGGAAATCCGCTTGCATTAAACCCTGATCTTCCATTAAAAGATATGTAATATGGGCGGTCAATACACTTATCCCATGATTCTCTCCTCTATCTCTATCAGCCGGGACATCTCACTAAGCATAATGTAGTTAATGACTACACTCAAGTGATGTAAAAGAAACCCTAGAAGGGTAGTAGTCAAAAAAATCATGATACATAATTAACCAATCCATAATGAGTATGAAATTGAAATATGTCATCTCTAGAACAAATAGGGTATATTAGAAAGGGTATCTCCCTAACTCATGGGGAAAATACCTGCATTGGTGTATGTCCTTTGTTTATACCACTAACGAAATATCTAGGGTCATTACACAATTGTAATATTGCATATCTAGTCAGAGAAATTACACAATAGATACATAGATAAATGTCATTAAGAAACTATATCAAATAAAAAAGACATTATTGTACAAGATACTAGAAGTGTACCTCATACTCTTGATGGTCCTACAGCCTAATTCTCATGTATTGATTGTAGGGAATGCAACTATATTGATCAACAGACCTATAAAACAGATAGACTACCATGATAAAAAATGTTTTGTGGGTGCTCCTGGTGATCAGGATTTTGTATACCATGACCATGAAATCCTCCACAGACAAACCTACAGGTAATATTCTATCTCCATTCATGATTCAACGTAAAATAACCTTCTCATAAAGATGGAGAAAAAACATATCCTTTTCCACATGAAGCTGGTAGAAATGTCCCACAAAAACATTGAATATGCCTGATATGACCACAAGCCCAGCACTAAGGTGGTTATCTATGACCCTGAGGCTTTTAATTCACCCATCATCCACACTGATGATAAACTTTAGAGCTATCAAAATGTGCACTCTGGTTGTTACTTTCCTGACAAAAACCTCAAAGAAATGTTTTCGTCCAATAGAAGAACTACAAGCCTACAACATCATTGATCCTCTATACTCAGTACTATTTTCGTCCCTCAGATTACGCTCAGTGATAAGATACATATTTAATATCTTATATGAATGTATTGAAGTGAAATAATTTCACCTGTGTATAGATGGTATACTAGATCCCATCCCCCAACCATTTAGAACGTGAAATCCCATCACCGGCTAGAAGTAGTGAAAAGCACAGTAACTCTATGAAAAGTTCTGAATACTAAATGAATAACATAAAACCGTGCTTGAGATGGATGAAGTATCTAGATCTATTAGCTCTCAAAGTCTAAGGGATGAACATATCATAGGAGGAAGTCTGTAAATCAACCCATAAAATGACCTGATGATGACCAACCTTGGTAATCTAATATCACCAATGTTTGGATGAATCTGGAATCATGTGTGTAGCAAGATTGAATCTACACTATAAAGGAGTTTCCAAATTCTCAAATATATATAGGATATACAATAATAAACTCTCAGTATGCAATGTTTTTCCATCCCCTATGAAAGTTGGAGGATGATGATACTGGAACTCACGAGTCAAATCATTCATTGTATGTGCATGCCGAGGAGCCCTGTTCATGGACTGCTTCAAATGTAGATAACAATGATGAACTTTGACATCATTTCCCAGATTAGGTACATAAAGAAGTTAAAAAAGTGTCACTCCTTTAGGAAAGATTAGTGGCTCAGTTCCCACAACATCTAGAGAATTGTTTTCTCCATCCTTCTTGCGTACTATAGGTGGACATTGTGACGACATTTGTATAAAAATTCCATGAACACACCTCATAAATAGCTTAATAAGAGGGATATAATTACCAGTAGAAGATGAATATAGGAAGACACATACACAAGGCATACTACACCCCAACCTTCTTAGATGACCAATATTTGGTTAGTGCTCCAGTATATGTGTCATACAATTTAATATTTAATTTCTAAGTTCAATCATTTACTGTTCATTACCAAGACAAGGTGAGATATGGTTGTTAAACCATTTCTTTTTTGATGTCCAGATTCAAATTTTAATGTATATTCATTTTTTTTGAATCAGTTCCCATACACCTATCTCTGGAAACAACACACATATATTTGTAGCATAGCGGCTTGACTCAGTAAATAAATCATCCTAACCACTGAGGGACCACAAACCTCATGAATTATGACCGAAAATCAATAAATCGAAACCAAAATTAATATATGTACAACAGAACTATCACATCATCACTCAAAAATCATAAGAATATCATGTAATGTAATGTAGTGAAATGTACCTATATTGAATTGAAATATTCTAGACATGTGAAATCTAGGTCCCTATAATGATGAATGTAACAATGATCCATTAACTCATTTCATCGATCCAAGGATGAATGAAAATACTCAATTAGAGTGATAATCAATAACTATACATAGTATGTGCATTACCCAATAGTGAAATTACATCAACTATAATAGAAAAAGGATGAAAAATAATTTTAATTTATGATTTGTTTTTTTACCCCGAACAAGGGTTTGTAACACCC
This sequence comes from Viscum album, assembly GCA_963277665.1. Lineage (NCBI taxonomy): Eukaryota > Viridiplantae > Streptophyta > Magnoliopsida > Santalales > Viscaceae > Viscum > Viscum album. Next base: position 603,464,374 of record OY728123.1, read on the forward strand.
AAGTGTGGATTACGACAAAGCCCCGATCATTACTAGTATACAGTAAATTGAATCCAAATATTAAATTACGATAATAACCACATATGATCCCAAATTGTGATGTCCTAGATTGAGATTCCGATGAACTGGTGCCTGAAACTGAATGAGACACGTGGCCTCAAGTGAATCTCCCTGAACACCAAAGGCTTTCGACTAGTAACAAGGGCCTAGACTCTATCCGAGAGGAAACTATGACCTGATAATTGATATTTAGTGAAATTGATGAATGAAAAATTAGGTGAATAGCGGAAGGAATATTTGTAAACATAAGGAATAGAGAAAAATAGAGACAATAATAACCATAACTGAAACAACTGGAATAGCATTCAATAACTCATGATAAGTGATGTCACTAGAAAAATAGAAAACATGGATACAAGACAAAATGCATAATATTTTTATAAAATTTATAAATGAATTAAAAAGACTACCTCAAGAATCCCAAGATCTTATTTGGACTTCTACCATCATTTTACATAAAAATATACAAGAAATAAAGTGTTTGAATATGTATACTTCAATTTTCAACATCCAAAATGATGTAATATGCTCTAGGTATCAAAAAACACCCATATAGGGTGTGATATAAATCACAGTGGGATAACACCAATGATGTCTATTACATCCATCACGTGTAATGAAAATGTTGTAGTGCACAATCATTCATAAGTAAAGTAAAGTAGTAAAATGTAACTAAATAACCAAGTACCATATTTATCCCTCAGCTGGTGTCAAGTCATATAACCAATTAATTATTTTAGTATTACTAGTTTCAAAATAAGTCACATGTAAAACATTGAAAAATATCAATGTTCTAAAAGAAATCATTAATTAATATTTAATAGTGAAGTCTGAAGGGGATAATAAAGGTGACGTAGACCTCAAGGATAACCAACTAAGTAATAATGGAAGACTATCATAGGGTAAGAGTGTGATACAAATATAATAACCCATGGAATTCCACAATGTGATTCCAACAGAGTCCAATGATTTCATCCAAGGTAAAACGAGCCAAAGAAAAGACTCAGAATGATGAGCTTTAACCATTGAACCTTCTCACCAATGATGGATATGAGGATTATATCCTACGCATCCTATAATTATATTGAATAGATTTTATAGTGTCATTCCATGAATCCAAGGAATAGACTAGGTTCAAAATCTAGGTGGGTCTTAACCTAAGGATTCTGTATCCTTGAATTGGAATGGGGTTCATGAGTGCTCATGGAATTCTCCGATCAGAATCCAAGGCGATCTCGAGTTAGTCCATTACTATTTTTTATGATGTCATGTAATATTTATTTTGGATTAAATCATTACATTCATTAGTGTGATAATTTCAAGTATCATGCAACAATTGGTTAAAAAATTTCCTTTCATTAGTGTGATAACGTTATGTATCATGCAAAATTTTAATAAAGTCATAATTAGTTAACAATTCTAGTTAATGAAAACTCCACTTTCAAGGTTCATTCCAATACCTTCAATTAATGTGTTAATAAGTTTTAAAGATATGGAACCAATTATTAATTTACATATAAGGCCAAGTTGTATTCATAGTATATTTTCCATTTCACATTTCACATTTCATTGTCAAATTGAAGAAATTACCATAGGTGGGTCAAGTGGTACACCTAAAAGGTACTTGAAATTATTCAATTCATATTATAAACAATGAAATTAAATATAGGGAAGATTTACCTTATGATGTTAAAGCCATGGCACACACAAACAGTGGAAAAAATGTAAAAACACTAATAAACAATTATAGAATAAAATTTTACATTCAATGGATGGATTTTTGGTCATAACCAACAAAAATTAATCACATATTTGGAAATAGAATATCAATACGGTTCTAATGATTATTATAATTGTACATATATTCTATTAACAACACATGATGATATCAGTCAGCCCAAGACAAATATTCCAAAATCAACAAACTTAAGGGATGAGTTATAGACTACCCACATTAGGGTAGTATGATTCCAGTATGACTTTACTAGCCTGAAATATGTCCCAGTAAAGTGCAGTTATATTAAAAGGAAAAAAAATATCTTAACCTAATAACTACTTTGACAGAAAGAGAGAAGAGGAAAGGCTTAAACAGACTCCAGAACATACAGTTGCGCATCCAATTTGACGAACCGGAGATTTATAAGATCCCAGATTAAAGATATAATTCGATTCCTATCTTAGGTATTAAAAATGATAAAAAATGATTGGAAAAAAGGTTATTCATATTGTTTGTTAGATTAGGGAATAATATGGGTCTTAATAGATCTTTAATGGAAATTTAGTAATTTACCCTAAAAAATTGATTGTTCAATGTTTGTCTGCACAGTTACAAGGGCAGATGGGTATATTTCATGGTTAGGCCACACAGTTATACACAAACCTTGCGATATGGATCTATATTGAAAAATACCATTCACACAGTTAGGCAAACTATGGGCTAAGGGTGCGACTTGTCCAGTTTCCCCCAAAAGAGGGGTTTCAGGATCCAAACACTCCTTGGACACCCCTGAGACCTTTTTCTATCACATATTCCATAAATATTAATTCCAAAGTAAATATCCATATTGAAAATTTAAGGATCCATACATGAATGAATACCCCAGTTCTTACTATATCATAAGAACTATGTGACCCATGATCATTATCTTGCGTCCATGAATATTGCTATATAGTGTTGGATAATTTAACATTTGGGAGAAATTTTTAGTTTTTATTCTGAAAACATATGCTTGAGATATTCCATCAATGAAATATATATAATCCTTCCGGAGAGATGATGGTTGGAGTACCTAAAATATTTTTATTTCATCATTGATAACACCCATATTAAGGAGAATTCCATTGTTGATGCTTTCAGTAGGTAACTTCTGATCGTAGACATGAAATAATCCTAAAAAGATTATAATATAATGTATTTTTATCCATTATTTCAATTGATTATCTGGGATTATGTGGTAGATATTATCTAGGAAATAATTTTGTTGAACTACTCTCTTCTGGATATGATTCTTCAAGATAAGTATCTTGAAGATGAATTTTGTGGCATTGGGGTATCACTTTATAGTGGGGATAACATTAGGGAGTTTTTTTCTCCTCCGAGGGTGTCCTATGGTTCCATATCCTATATGTTATACATTTTCCTAATAGAAATGATAGATGGTGGATTTATATAATACTAGTTGGTGGTTCACCCTGACAGTGAAAATATATTATCTGACATGCAGTAATGATTCTGGTGGATATGTATGAGGTGAGACATCAATGAATTTTTTTTCTCATTTTTATTAAAATAATTAGGTCAAGGAAGATGATGTTTCAAAAGGATATAATTAAATCCTTAGGGAGTGTTCAAATTATAAATTTATATTATCATGAAAAAAACTAGATGCAATGTTTAGAATAGAGGATGTATGGGGTTGATCTCATAGAGAGTAGTGAATGCAGTGATGATAACCTTGATTTGTAACAGTGAAACACAACATAAGTTCATCGTCTAAATATTCCCCCACCAGTGGATCCCCTCCATAGAATCATGTTTTATACTATATACATGGTGGGGTAGTTGTTTTTAGTGACTTGGAATGGGTGATTCTAGATCTAAATGATTTGTTTAAGTTTTTGTGCTAAAATTATATAATATAATTTGTTCTTTCATTATTGGGTTTCAATTCTTAATTTATGTGTTAAATTTTGATTGCGCTCAAGTTAGGATGTGATTCTGTTAATTTTAATTAACTTGGTTGATGATATATTTCTTCATCAATACAATTATTTTTCAATATATGGTGGATCAAATTAGTGTTGGTTAATGAATTTTTAATGATATTTAAAACATGTGAAAAAGTATAAGTTGAAAATAATGTTTTATTAGGGGAAAACAATTTCTTGTTAAGGATTCCCTAATTAACCAACACAACCCAAACTAATGTCATGAACATAAAAATGAGGGTAGACTGTAACACCCCAATCTTTTATGAAAAATATTATTTAAATTTCATAAATGTCTTGTGTTGTATGCCACACCAAGATTACCTTGCGCTATACACAACACCGTATTAGCTTGCAGTATACGCAACACTATTCTTGGATTGTGTTACACAAAATTTTGATAATAGTTATTCTACGCAACCTTGAGTATATATATATATATATTCAATGTATAAATAAAATATGGTTGGATTCTGTTATACGAAACAACGATGGATTCTTTCACAACACGCAACACTGACTTGGCTTGCATTACACGCAATCACGACCTTCCTCGATAGCGTGTGTTGTACGCAATTCCGGGTTTTAATAAACAACGATATATTATTATAATATTGTCATGAACTAGCCGTTATGAATAGTATTAACCATATTTTGAATTTTATAACATTATTATTCATCTTACACATTTTCTATAACATGGTATAAGAACAAAATAATTTTTTTGGGTAAAATAAGTATTTTTAAAAAAATGCAGTTTTACCGCCTTTTGATGGCACACCCACTTTAAATCTAGTTTTTGACAAGTTTATATTCTCAATTTGACAAAATAAAATTCTTCGTTTGAATCAGGATATAAAAATTTACATTAGATAAAGTTTTGATATTTTTCTGATAACTTTCATATTTCAATGAATAGTAAAAACACGCTATATTTTAATTAAAAACAACTTTTTTCATCGTAATATCTTATGTGGTTAAATTATAATATTGAATTGTTTTAAAGTATAAATAGAATATATTTTTACCATTTAAAATAATGTATGTCATTAGCATTGATTTTACCTTGAATTCGTAGGTTAAATCAATTCAATCTTTTGAAATGTTTTAAAGAAAAACCCGTTTTCTTTCGACAACGGGATTAATTTTAATTTAATTTCTGAAACCTTTGTGTATTGAATTTGGAAAAATGGATTCCATATTTGGAATCAGTGGATCCAAATTATGTTAATAAGCTTCTTTTTATTTTGGGGAATTGTGAATAGTAACTATGGTAAATTTTATTTACCATAGTTAAAGGTAAATCGGGTAATTAAGGGTAAATATAATATTATAAAATTACCCTAACACATGTAAAAATCCTATTGGATGACTAAAAGTCGACCCATATCACCAAAGGGTCGGAATCGATTCATTTAATGTATTTTGTCCCTGAAAATAATTTAATTATTATTAAAACCAAAGAATGTGACAACATGTCACTTTCTTAAATCTTATAAGTATAATAATTTTAATCTAGTGATAAACATCATGAAACTTCAAACATGAATAGTATACAGAAATCTAATACAATTATATACATCATAGGAATTTATTTAGAATTTTTAGGGATTAAATAATTATCATTTATTATGACACAAATATGATGTAGTAATTGTCTTATTAATGAAATATTGACATAATTGACGTTATAAATGCCCAAATAAATGTAATTTGAGACTTTTTATGACTTAAATTAATTTTCTAGGTTAATATGACATTTTATTGGGGATATAAGTAACTTGGTTCGAACTTATAATTCTTTTATGAATTTCATAAAAATCATGTACCAAATAGTGTCAAAATTGACATAAATTAGTTTTTAAAACAAATATTATATTAGTAATTGTTATTTAATTCTTAAAAATCTAAGATTCGGTCAAATGACTTAGATAAGAATAGATATATTAATAATAAACAACTTGGGGTTCGTTTGTCTTGTTATGGTACGTTTATTAACCATATAGTGTAAGAAAACAAAAAGACACGGTAAAAGTTAAATTATTTAACTTAGAGATTAATCTAATTGATAAGGTTAAAATAATAAACTATACTTGTCTAAATCCTATTGGATGAGATTATTTCGACCCATACCCACTTTATCTTAGAAATAATACCCTTTGGAACCATTATAAACCGAATTTGACCTTAATATAAAATAATATTTTGAGATTTTCCTAAGGTGCCTCTCTCCTCCCTTATAAAAGGGCACCTCCTCCCTCTCCTCCTCACACCAATGTGAGCATTCAAGCTCGGCCAACCCCTGCCAAAATCTCTTCTCCACTTCCCTTGTATCATCATAGAGGTCCTGGACTTCTTCAAAGACCATCCTTAGTTCTTTAAGTGAATTTTAAGAGAAGGCGCGTCAAAAAGAGGAGGTTCAGACACTTACGAAGCGAATCGGACCAAAGGTAAGGGAAATGTCACAATCTCATTTTTATCCGAGATTGTTTATACTTTGGAATTTACTGGGGTGTATTTTATCATCCACATCCATGTTTCCTCAATATGTAATATTTATATCCTTCTACAATAGTTTATATTAAAATTTACCCTTCGGTGAGTTTTTAGTAAAAGATATGAAAGAAATCTTTTGTCGTTTTTCGTACGAGGTACTTTTTGACTTTTCCGACAAAAGTATGAGAAGAATGTTTTTTTAACTTATAAGGCATAAATGGATTTTTAAAACATTATTTCCAAGAATATTCCTTTAAAAGTTTTCACGTTTATTTTTAATCAACATATTTTAGTTTAAAGTTGTATGAGATGTTAAGAAATGAAAAATGTTTTTGAAGAAGAAAGGCTATTTTCCTCAAGAATGGAGTTCAAGTATTTTATCAAAATTATTTTCTATCTAAGATAATAAAGGGTTTTGTTTTTATCCCTATTATTACATTGATTTGATTATGTTGTGATGGAATTATTTTTATGAATTCCTTTATCTTATATTAATTGTTTTATGATGTCATGATGTTTAAGATTCCCATTTGTATTACATGGGTTATGCAATGATGTATGATTTATGATTTTCCGACACACATAAGAATGGTATCATTATGAGATGGGTGGGAGTTATATCTCCCTCAAATGCATTGGTTAAAGATTTTATATCTCATAAGATAGACATGGCTGGAACGGTAGGTTATACCGGTTCAGTGAAACAGGACTGAAACGAGGAATGAACTCAGTTCAGAAAGGGACTTTGTCCACTAAGATAGTCTTGGAAATGAGTCTTGACTAACAAGAAATGATTCTCTATGATTATGTGTGTATGACACAAAGTTTCATGTTTTAGGTTATGATTATTGGGATTATATTTCACTACTATGATTTATCCCATGTTATGAAATTATGATCTCTTTTGCAGGTTATGATTTCCAAAAGATATGTTCTTATAAATACGATGTAATTGATATTTCTTTTTTTTACCCTTACTGAGCATTTCAGGTCACCCTTTTATGTTTTCTTTTCCCCAGGTCATAAATAAAGGATTTAGGTTTAAAAAAATAAGATCTTTATGGAATATGTTGATGATCTTTCACCACGATTAGAAGATTATATTCCCAGTTTCCAAAGACACTAAAATATTACGGTCCTTGTGTGTCTGTTTTTGTTATGTATTATGTTTTCCGCTAAAGTAATGTAATGTCCATGTACGTCATGCTTCGGGTCTCTACAGTTGGTATCAGAGGGAAAGGAGGTAGGAATGTATCTGATCCTTGGGAACTCTCACATGTGAGCGTTGGACGAAGAATTTCTCTCCACCCAAGGGCGTCATGAGGAAATGGATGCCACTGGGGATGGTGGTGTGTCCCGCCTAGGTGGTGTAGCCGCCCATGGAGTGCCCTGATAGGTATCAATTATAGTCCACTGGATGTAATTCCAGACCGCTACAGTTGGTATCAGAGGAAAGGTTTAGTCAACCTTTGGAAACTAGGATGCGAAAATGTTAGTGAGAACCTTAGAGATATTTCTACGGTATGTCTAGGGATGTCCCTAAGGATAAGTATACGTATAGGATACAGTCCTAGAACTATGGTAATGATCATATAATTTAACCTAAGATGTTAGATATTGAGGATACTCCCCCTTTTTTATGTTGTTTTCCCTAGTATGATTTTTTCCTCTCACACTATTCTTTTTGGGTTTTAGACGATGGCCGGAACCCGAAGGAACCGTGTTGATCTATGTAATGGAAAATGCAATGATTGTCCTCCTGAACAAACAAATGTTATGGGAGATGGAGTGAAAAATCTTATTGCTATACTTACACAAGCTATGAGTGTTTCTGGACTTCCAAATGAGAAGAGAAGTGAACAATATTCTATTGAGTCCTTCATGAGGCAACGTCCACCTTCTTTCAGTGGGTCTTCTGATCCACTTGTTGCTGAACAATGGATCAGTACTACTGAAATGATATTTTCAGTTCTTCAATGTACTGAACATGATAAAGTTATCTCAGTAGTATATCGTTTGGAAGGTGAAGCTGATCAATGGTGTAATCTTATCAAGAATACAAGTCCAAGAGATGAAATTGAGTCCATGGAATGGGACGAGTTCAAGAACTTATTTTCAATAAGTACTTCCCTCGTATTTTTCGAACAAAGATGGAGAAGGAGTTTCTTGAACTAAAGAAAAAGGATGATGAATTTGTTGGTATATATGAAGCGAATTTTACAAGGCTTTCCAGGTATGCATCTGGATTTATCATCCAACCTGAAAGTAAAGTTGAATGATTCTTCAGTGGCTTAAAACCAATTCTTCAAAGGGCATTAGCTATAAGAGACTTCAGTAGCTATGAAGAAATTGTGCATTGTGCTATCAAGGTAGAAATGGAAGTTGGTGTTACTTATCCATCTCATAGTTTTGACAAGAAACGAAAGATGGAGTTCAAGGAGAAATCTCAGAATAATGGTGAAAAGAAGATGAATGCTTCCCTATGCTCAAAGTGTGGATAGAAGCATGGTGGAGATTGTATTAATGGGACAAGTAAATGCTTAAAATGTAGAAAGGAATGTCCTCGGGCATTTGAATGCTGCAATGATGGAAAAAATATGTATACTGATTCAAAAAAAGGAAGGGATACACAGAATGAACCTACTACACTTCAATGCTTCAAGTGAAAGGAAATGGGGAATTATGCTAATAAATGCCCTAATCCAAGTGTTAGTGATGATCGACATGAGAAACCACATAAGGAAAAGGACAAAGGGAAGTCACATGTGATCACCATTGGCGATGTTTAATATGATAATTATGTGGTGGAATGATTAAGTGTTTATGTAATGGGATTCCAAAATAATGTTGTATATAGTATCGTGGAATATTGGAATATTTATGTATTGTTATATTGTGGTTTTCAATGGTACCGGTAACCCTGGAATGTGATTGAGATATTTTTGTAAAAATGATGATATGCGCATAATGAAAGGAAAATGAGAAAATGAAATGTTTGATAGTATTCATGAGCTCATGACTGATATAAGGAAATAGTTATATCATGGTTTGAGTATATAGAATTTTTGGTTTTTGGTATGTGGAATGCGTTAACTTTTGACAGCACTCATGTTTTTAATAAGATTCAATGGGTATTCATTTTTCAAGAGAATACATGATTAAGGCCTTAGAATATTTGGAATGTGACAAAGAAGGCATATCTTATGATATATGGGGATCAACGATGGTTTTAACATTCTTGTTATATGAAATCTCTGGTAATCGTTTTCACTATATTATGAGAGTGGACTGCAGTATTATGGATAATCCTAAAGATTGGAATGGATTATGTTGGACATAATTTAGTATTGTTTAAGGATAGAACATTTTTTCGATATTATTGATGGGACGATATAGTAATGTAGTTTAAAAAAAGGACAACCTGCAGGATGGGTGACAACCCCTCACGTCGGACAAGGCTGTGGGAATCGAACCCACAACCGAAGTGTGACTGGCCTTTATCGCCTACCACTAGCCTACAAGAAGTCCCTATTTAGTAGAAACTAGTTTTATTATATTAAGAAATATGATATATGAAGTATACGTCCATTTTAGGAACCATATATGATTATCTCACTATTGATGGACTTATGTATTTTTTGATAACATTTCTAACCTTTTGTTTGAGACAGATGGAATGACCCATCATTCTATCACATGATCTGTTAACACTTCACGAATAACAAATTCAACTTCATTTCATTAAGAGATGAACTGCAAATTGTTCAAAGCACGAACAAGAGTGAGATTGTACCAAAATAAAGTTAGTATTTCTTCTAATTAAAAATTTTCCACTTTAGGGAAATGATATTGAAAACCAAAAATGTTGTCCTAGTGATCTCATATCAGATGAATCATATGGTACCCTAGATCATCACAAATTTATGGTTTTGCGATTGTTGGCTTTTTCATAGCCATGTTCTCTACCACTCTCCATTAGAACTTGATGGTTAGATTTTTCTTCCATATCTATATTTTCACCTATGTTCTCCTACGTGGAAACCCAGTGATGAGTTAATTTGGGTAACCGTTACATTTCATACTTTAGTTTTTAAATCCATGTTTTGGTATTCCTTTTTACGATGTGGGTTTCTATTAAAGAAACTTTCGAATAGTAAACCATTTATAACCCCGACGAATTTCGAGGGCAAAATTCATTTTAAGGGTGGTAGAATGTAACACCCCGAGCTTTTATGAATAATATTCTTTTAATTTCATTAATGTCTTTTGTTTTATGCTAGACCAATATTACCTTGCGCTATACGCAACACCGTATTAGCTTGCAGTATACGCAACACTATTCTTGGATCGTGTTACACAAAATTTTGATAATAGTTATTCTACGAAACCTTGAGTATATATATATATATATTCAATGTATAAATAAAATATGGTTGGATTCTGTTATACGAAACAACGAAGGATTATTTCACAACACACAACATGAATTGGCTTGCATTACACGCAATCACGACCTTCCTCGATAGTGTGTGTTGTACGCAATACTGGGTTTTAATAAACAATGATATATTATTATAATATTGTCATGAACTAGCCGTTATGAATAGTATTAACTAAATTTTGAATTTTATAACATTATTATTCATCTTACACATTTTCTAGAACATGGTATAAGAACAAAATAAATTTTTCGGGTAAAATAAGTATTTTTCAAAACATGCAGTTTTGCCGCCTTTTGATGGCACACCCACTTTAAATCTAGTTTTTGACATGTTTATATGTTCAATTTGACAAAATAAAATTCTTCTTTTGAATCAAGTTATAAAAATTTACATTAGATAAAGATTTGATATTTTTCCGATAACTTTCATATTTTAATGAATAGTAAAAACATGCTATATTTTAATTAAAAACAACTTTTTTCATCGTAATATCTTATGTGGTTAAATTATAATATTGAATGGTTTTAAAGTATAAATAGAATATATTTTTACCATTTAATATAATGTATGACATTATCATTGATTTTACCTTGAATTCGTAGGTTAAATCAATTCAATCTTTTAAAATGTTTTAAAGAAAAACCCGTTTTCTTTCAACAACGGGATTAATTTTAATTTAATTTCTGAAACTTTTGTGTATTGAATTTGGAAAAATGGATTCCATATTTTGAATCAGTGGATCCAAATTATGTTAATAAGCTACATTTTATTTTGGGGAATTATGAATAGTAACTACGGTAAATTTTATTTACCATAGTTAAAGGTAAATCGGGTAATTAAGGGTAAATATAATATTATAAAATTACCCTAACACATGTAAAAATCCTATTGGATGACTAAAAGTCGACCCATATCACCTAAGGGTCGGATTAGATTCATTTAATGGACCTTTTTCCATGAAAATAATTTAATTATTATTAAAACCAAAGAATGTGACAACATGTCACTTTCTTAAATCTTATAAGTATAATAATTTTAATCTAGTGATAAACTTCATGAAACTTCGAACATGAATAGTCTCCAGAAAGATAATACAATTATCTACATCATAGGAATTTATTTATAATTTTTATGGATTAAATAATTATCATTTAATATGACACAAAGATGAGGCAGTAATTGTCTTATTAATGAAAGATAGACATAATTGATGTTATAAATGCCAAAATAAATGTAATTTGAGACTTTTTATGACTTAAATTACTTTTCTAGTGTAATATGACATGTTATTGTTGATATAAGTAACTGGGTTCGAACTTATCATTCTTTTATGAATTTCAGAAAAATCATGTACCAAATAGTGTCAAAATTGACATAAATTAGTTTTTAAAACAAATATTATATTATTAATTGTTATTTAATTCCTACAAATCTAAGGTTCGGCCAAATGACTTATATAAAAATAGATATATTAATAATAAACAACTTGGGGTTCTTTTGTCTTGTTATGGTATGTTTATTAACCATATAGTGTAAGAAAACAAAAATGCACGATAAAAGTTAAATTATTTAACTTAGAGTTAAATCTAATTTATAAGGTTAAAATAATAACCTAAACTTGTCTAAATCCTATTGGATGAGATTATTTCGACCCATCCCCACTTTATCTTCGAAATAAGACCCTTTGGAACCATTATAAACTGAATTTGACCTTAATATAAAATAATATTTTGAGATTTTCGTAAGGTGCCCCTCTCCTCCCTTATAAAAGGGCACCTCCTCCCTCTCCTCCTCACACCAATTTGAGCATTCAAGCTCGGCCAACCCCTGCCAAAATATCTTCTCCACTTCCCTAGTATCATACTAGAAGTCTTGGTATTCTTCAAAGACCATCCTTAGTTATTTAAGTGGAGGTTAAGAGAAGGCGCGTCAAAAAGAGGAGGTTCGGACACTTACGAAGCGAATCAGACCTAAGGAAAGGGAAATATCACAATATCATTTTTATCCGAGATTGTTTATACTTTGGCATTTACTGGGGTGTATTTTATCATCCACATCCATGTTCCCTCAATATGTAATATTTATATCCTTCTACAATAGTTTATATTAAATTTTACCCTTCTGTGAGTTTTTAGTAAAAGATATGAAATTAATCTTTTGTCGTTTTTCGTACAAGGTACTTTTTGTCTTTTCTGACAAAAGTACGAGAAGAATGTTTTTTTAACTTATACGGCATGAATGTATTTTTAAAACATTATTTCCAAGAAGCTTCCTTTAAAAGATTTCAATTTTATTTTTAATCAAGTTCTTTTAGTTTAATGTTGTATGACATGTTAAGAAAGGAAAAATGTTTTTGAAGAAGAAAGGATATTTTCCTCAAGAATGGAGTTCAAGTGTTTTATCAAAATTATTTTCCATCTAAGATAACAAAGGGTTATATTTTTATCCCTATTATTACATTAATTTGATTATGTTGTGATGGAATTATTTTTATGAATTCCATTGTCTTATATGAATTGTTTTATGATGTCATGATTTTTAAGATTCCCATTTGTATTACATGGGTTATGCAATGATGTATGATTTTTGATTTTGTGTCACACATAAGAATGGTATCATTATGAGATCGGTGGGACCTATATCTCCCTCCAATGCATTGGGTAATGATTTTATATCTCATGAGATAGACATGGCTGGAACGGTAGGTTATACAGGTTCAGTGAAAAAGGACTGAAACGAGGAATGAACTCGGTTCAGAAAGGGACTTTGTCCACTAAGATAGGCTTGGCAATGAGTCTTGACTAACAAGAAATGATTCTCTAGGATTATGTGTGTATTCCACAATGTTTGGGATTACATTTCACTACTATGATTTATCCCATGTTATAAAATTATGATCTCTTTTGCAGGTTAAGATTTCTAAAAAATATGTTCTTATGCATATGATGTAATTGATATTTCTTTTCTTTACCTTTACTGAGCATTTGAGCTCACCATTTTCCCCAGGACATAAATAAAGGATTTATTTTTAAAAAAACAGAAGATCTTTATGGGAGATGTTGAAGATCTTTCACCACGATTAAGAGATTATATTCCCAGTTTCCAAAGACACTAAACTATTACGGTCCTTGTGTGTCTGTTTTTGTTATGTATTAAGTATTCCGCTAAAGTAATGTAATGTCCATGTACGTCAGGCTTTAGGTCTCTATAGTTGGAATCAGAGGCAAAGGAGGTAGGAATGTATCCGATCCTTGGGAACTCTCAAATGTGAGTGTTGGATGAAGCATGGCTCTCCGCCCAAGGCCTTCATGAGGAAATGGCTACCACTGGGGATGGTGGTGTGTCCCACCCAGGGGGTGTAGCCGCCCATGGAGTGCCCTGATAGGTATCAATTATAGTCCACTGGAAGTAATTCTAGACTGCTACATAGACTATCCTGAGGACTATTATGGGAGTACTCTCATCATCACTATAAAGACATGTGGGATAGAGGACTTGGTTGATGAATCTCTAAGGATTACATATGCTATTACTTAATTAATTTCCATATAACTTCTTCACATAGTTATTTGTTTAATTTTTATAGAGATAATTGTTGAAGATAAACAAGAAATGTTGTAACTTGTAAGAACCAACCGTAACACAATATGATACATTTGGGTCCTGGACTGACTCAATGTTTTTTTTAAAATACATAATTTTTTTTATTTATTTCATAATATTATTAATAACATAATATTTGTTTTTCTTATAAAGGTGTTTACTTCTTCTCAATTGTGGGTGGTTTTTTGACCAATAACATGAGTTATAGAAAAGATTTAAATTGAAAGAAACATTGTTGTTTTTGAATGTTTGTAATATCTTATACTTATGAAATTGTATAAGAGGATGTTTTAAATGACTATAATATAGTTTATTTTTCTTGTATTTGATTTGTAAATTTTTTTCATTTAAATAATGAATTGGAAATTCAATTTTTTTTTATTTTTGGTTGTGTTTTCAGTGTTGTAGTGTGGTATTAAAACACACTACACTACTGTCATAGTGTTTCAATTTAGCACACTATAGTATGTTCCCTCATCAGCAAATCTATATGAACTGATAAATATCTCCTTTATTAGTGATAAATAAAAGCGTTACATTTTTTTGTCTATTATCATTACCTTTTTAGCATTGATAAATGCCTATGGAATTTAATATCTCTAAAGTAGTTATCTCTTCTCCAGCCCTGATAAATGTCATTTTTAATGCTATTAAAGGAATTTTTTAGTATTGAATCCTTTTTTATATGAAAATATAGGAAAATAACAAATCATACTGTCGTAGGTTCTCATCCCATTAAAAGCAATTAAAATCATCGTGGGGTAATTATTAGGAATAAAACAATTTTAAGACGGATCATGAATGAGAATATATGGTTGAAATCTCACATTATGAAAAATACATTTCAAATCAACATCATTCACACTGAGGCTTAAAAACTACTAATAAAAAAATCCCTCATTTACATTTTACGTGGTTCAATACATGGGCTTTAGACACTTTATAATGAATCTTAGGTAATTATCGTTTTTATTTCACAATAACTGAATTTTCATACACAATAGTTTTTATTTTATGTCTTCAATGTTTCTTCTTCTTCACACCCATTTCATTATTTTTTACAACTATATATATTATTAAATTTAATTATTTTATAGTTATAATCCAAATAAATGTCTTTGGTGAGGTTTCAAGATGCTTCCAAGTCCATGATAAAATTCCATAAAATTTTAAATACTTTATACATGGGATAATGTATTTCTTAAAGGAATATGTGATGATGTCCCACATAATAAAGGTGTTTCTCACAACCTAAGTCCATAAAAACTCAACATTTCTCCCACCAATGTCTACGTCTAACTAAAATATGTTCAAATAAAGTGGGATGAATCATGAACAACGTACATTGGGATTTGAATGAGAGTGGTGATATATATAATTCCTTGGCATGTTAATCACATAATAATTTAGAGGATGTGAGAAAAATTATGCCAAAGAGGTATCTAAATTATGCCAAAAAATTAAAAAATAGCATTCATCCAAGTTAAATAATTAATCATTTACATATTTGATTGTTTTTTGTCTTAGGGAAAGATAACAAGTTTGATAAAAAATGAATAGAAAAAGATGAATATGGTTATATGTAAACAGTTCATGGTGCGCCATGACACCAAAATTTTAATGAAATATTGAAAATTCAGTAGAGTCATGTATAACTAAGGGCCCAATCCAATAGAAAAAAACAGAAGAACTAGGCTCAAAATTGGCTAATTAGGCTAGAAACCGGCATTTTATGTAATGGGTCAACTATTAGGGATGGAAAATAGCTCTGAAATTGGATTTCAGACCCCACACACTACATATAGTAAATGTCATAAATGTCATGTAACATGAAGGAATATAGGATTTTAAAAGACTTTTCCCAAAATGCTGTTAAATATTTCGGACCACACTATAAACATCCTGTAAAACTCACACATCATAGAAATGGCAGTGAAACAAAAAAAAATATGGTTCAATGTAATAAAGAAAGAAGAACAGTTTTTTTAACTGATAAGGCATAAGATAAGTTTTTGATCCTTTAATGATTGTTTGAAGAATCCTAAATTCTTATAAATAAGAGTCCATGGGGGTTTTTAGGAAGGAACATCAGGCGAGGGATGCCTTGGTTGATGTCCTGATGTTGAACCATGATGATACTTTATTTTCCCTTTTAATTTAATAATTTATTTTTATTTATTCCCTCAAACAAATAAATTCATCTATCCCATCCATGGTGTGGTATTTTTTATTAGTGATAAGTAATGGGGGAGGATAGACCTATTTGCTTTCTTTGTTTTTTGTGCAATAATTAAATAAAATAATTTCTTCTTTCTATGTCCAGTTTCAATTAATAATTTCATTTTTTAATTGAGATTGTGGTCACATTAGATTTAGACTATAATAATTTTTATTTCCTTGGTAGCATATCCACTTCTCTATACACCCAATTTATTTCAAAATACTTTTAAAACTTATTAGGGTTTGGTGGTGAGAGCTCGATGGTCATCAACACATTCATAAAATTGTATGTTTGAAATATTTTTTTATTTGTGAACCACAAGTATAGTATGGAGATTACCCTAATGAATCAATATAACCTGTTGTATTTCCCTTCAATCAAGAATGATATTATACCAAAATAATGTTTCAGATATGAGTACTCTAATCATAACCATCTGGCTAAGGGGGAGAGATGACTCAATAGATTAGTATCTCTCTAACTAATCTACAAAAGAAAATGGGGTAACATTTGGAAGCCATGATAGCATGACACTTGTTCTATCCAAAATCTCTATGGTCACAAAATTTTTGAATTTTTTTAAAATCAATAAAAATCAAACCGCTTCTTGGTCTCAATTTTTTAATTCTAATTATAATTAAATTTTCAGAAAATGTATAAGAAGTGAAAAAAATTGTGTGAACTTTTTTAGATCTTTTTTTATATTTTATTTATTATTTATTATATTATATTAAAATGGATAAATTTATGTTACATATGAATGAATTTCATGAAAAATTAATTGAAAATGAAAATATAAAAGAAATCATAAATAGTAGTATCCCTATAATGAAGCATCGTGGTAGATCATTTGGAATTGATTCCTATTTCTCCTCTTCCCTAGTCCTATATTATAAGAGCTATTGATTCTAAAGTTCCACCAATGGAATCATAAATGAAGTATTATGGTCCTAGACATTAAAGGATTAAAGAAAAAAGGTGTCTGGCCATTTGGTGTTTTCAAATGGACTGTTTCTACACATTGTCCAACACTCTAACATCATATAAATATTTCATGACATGTAATATGTGGGGCCAATTTTGTTTTCCATTTTTTGGTTCTTATAGGCTATCCCACATCATGAATATTGTTCTCAACATGTAATATATGGGTTCTTGAATCTTCTAACATCATGTTTCATGTCTTACAATAGTTCATGTTTTATGTCGTGAATGTATTTTATGACTTGTAATATTGGTTTCTAGCATGTTTCACTCTGTTTCCGCATGATTATTAATTTTTATGCTTCATAATTATTCCAATACTATCCCTTGAGTCTTATAAAGAATCATTCTTCCTTCAATAATTTAGTGTCTCATTGCACCACTTCAGGATGCAATGTGAAATTTTCTCTAGATTCTCAATTCATTCGTCTTATTTCTTTTCCATATTTGTTTGCATCTTATAATAAATAAATAATAGTTAAATAATGAAAATAATATTAAATTAATTTGTTAAAATAAATTTTTTTAATAATATAATATATATGAAAAAAATGACTATGAATAATTCCCCACACATATAAAATTCTTCTCCCAAGCACATAATATTAACATAAATAAATGAGGATTTTTTTTTTTCAAATATTCAAATTTTGATGAAATTAAACCAACTGACTATCAATAATGAGTAATAATTCAATATTTATATAAAAAATCAAATAAAATACATAATATTAAAATAATCTAATCAGCCTTTCTATTTTACCTTTCCTATTGGTAATTTGAGGGTATTCTCCTCTAATTAATTCATATATAATTTTTTTTATTATCATACACTTCTAGAAATTATTTGACACACAATGCATTCTTCTATATCATCACTTGTGATAAATATGCATTCAGAGTTATAAGATTATTAGGATTACATGATATCTTTCAATAAGCATGTACCTGATATTTTTTCTATTCCAGGTAATGAAATACATTGACATAAAATATTTATTGATTATCAAATAATGATCTGATGACTATTAGGGTCAAGGATGGTCGGGATTGATGTTCAAAATATTAAGGCTAACAAGGTGGTTATATATAATTCATTCTTAGTGATATCAATATTAAATTGAAATTGAAATCATCTCTATGTTAACAAGATTTAACCTAGTAGTCTAGTGCCGATGCCTCACTTTATTACATTGGAATAAATAAATGATTCAAATCCCAAAGGACTGATCAGTGGAAACCATATTACATAATTGAAAAATAAATTAAAATTGAAACTATAAAATAAAACATAATGATTCTTTTAAGAACACTTTTATTCACCACGATTATCCCTGTATATTCATTACAATATAAATATTGGCATCTTTGGGAAAACATAATACATTATAAATTTGTGACATCAGATGCTCAGTAAGGGTATATATATAGCAGAAGTTATCATAAATAAACATAAATTTTTATGGTAAGGTAAATAAGTGAAACAAGTGATATTTAAACATAATCATAAGCTTAATTTGGAAAGAATAAATAATAGTAAAATTATTCCATATAAATAATCACATGAGAATAAAACTGAACTATGGAAATTTTACTAATTGAATAATCTCATGGAATATCAATTACTAATTTTATAATTAGAGAATTGATAATGAAAGAAATCATCAACATACCATGAAGACTTTTCCCAAAAAACCATACATAAATGGGTATGAAATAATCTACTATCAAAACTAGTTTATCTTGTGAGACCTATTAAAGCATGGGGGTGTTATAGTAAGCCATTCCCACCACGTACTTTGTCTAATTCATTCCATATATGAAAGTGCTGAAACATAAACAAAAAAACATTTTTATTGAAAAACTGACAAACAAAATGTAAATAATTCACCATAAACCATATATGGTATCAAAATAGTACACTCATAGTTAAAGTGATCATTAACCATTCAATGCGGTATGGTATATGTTATCATAAGAGACCAACCTCAATGAATAAAAATATTAAACAAAGGATGTTGATTTAGATTAAAATATTTTAATAAACACATTAAAAATATATTGAAACAATTTCCCCTTTTTAAATTTAGAAATTTTATTTAAAAGTACACACAATTTTAAAAGTGAAAATTTTGATTTAAAAGAATATTTTATATTTGTAATGTAATATTCAATACATTAAGGTGTCATGATGATGAAAAAATATACACATACCCTATAAGATAAAAAAAATCTTCCACCGGTATTTTGTTTTAAAAAAATTCATAATGTACATAATTTGTAAAATGAAAAATGATTTTCATTCAAACCATTTTATAAAAATTCGATCATGGAAAAAGAGAAATTAAAATTTTTGGGATAATTGTAAATATAATCTTAAAATCATTTTTATGAAACATGGAAGAATACGTTAAATATTAATATAAATTAATATTCAATTAAACATTTCTCCATAATGACTTATGTAGAAGATTAGAAGATAATGGTTCGAAATACATTCATCCAATGAAAATTATACAAGTTTTAATTAATATTTAATCCATATCAATCTATTTTATCCCTTATTTAACCCTTCTAACACTAAACATGATATAAAGTGTGTTATAATTTGAGTTATAATATAATTACTATAAAATAAAAAATACCAATAAATGGGTAATTGATGAAATTTATAACTTCATCCTAATAATTTTTCATAATTTTGTATTTTTATTAATTTTTTATAATTTAATAAAATATTATTTATTTTCAAAAACCATTAGTGACAATTTTGAAACTATACATTGAATATTTATTAACAACATGATATTTTAGAAAAAATTATTTTAACTCATCTATAATTTGTAAAATAAATTTAGGAAATTCATGAATAACATTAATTATACAATATTATGTTGGTTTTAATATTTTTATTATCATTTATTTGATTCCTCCATTAATTAAGTAATTATTGTATCATCATTAGTCACCATTCAAGATGATTATTTTATGACTATAAATTTTACAAAAATTACCATGTTGTAGGTGAATATTTTTTATTTTTAAATGCTATTAATGGTCTAACATATCACTTATATAACCCCTTATTAAAAATATTTCAGTTAATTAAAACAACGTTTGAAAACATGAATTTTCAGTAAATATAATACTCTCTGTCATACTCTCATCCAATTGGATTCCAATGGCTATAATGTCATCAAAATAATTGTTTTGGCCTAAAAACACATCAAATGAAATTTTTACAAGTATTAATGTAATTTTATAGTCTTAATAATATTAATTTTTAACCATATTTACTTCCTTGACTTATAATAAGGGTATCTAGAATATTACAAAATATACTATTCATATGCCCAAAAATAAAATAAACCTATTTAGATAATTTCGAATGACTAATTTAAAATATTGAATATATTTTTCAATATTCAAAACACTGATGTTTCATTAATTAATTTAAAATTAATTTCATTGGTGGAATGAGAAAACATATTATTAATGTGGAAATATAAAAACAATTATAATGTTTTAATATTCATATTGAATGTGAAATTTATTTCAATGACCTATATTATATTAAATTATATATAATTAATCTAATTATAATTTTAATCCAATTATAATTATAATTTCACAATATAAATTATTTAGATGAAAAATCTATTTTCAATTAAAATTCAATATTTTTTCATTATTCGTCAAAACATGAAACTTATAAAAAACAACACAAATGCAAGAAAAATATATTTTTATATTCACATTTAAAATAAAAAGATTAATTGATCAAATATAATATATAACAAGGTTAAAAATTGAAATTAAAATAGGCTCTCCATTAAAAGGATGTAATGCCCCCTTTTAAAATAATATAACCTACACATTAAGTTAGTTTTATTCTTATATTAAGCCTATCAATGTTATTGGATGAATTTAAAAAATTAGTTTGAATATAATATAATATATATATATATATATTTCATTATGATCTTTCACTAATAGTGATTAATTTATTTTCATATTAAAAAATTACAATGTATGAATATATAATGTTTTATAGTAAAACACATCATTTATATTAAATTAGTTTTGTATTATTTTACAATTAATTTTTAATCATTTAGTTAAATTTATAAACATGTGTAAACTATATATTTATAATTTAGTTATTCTTATTCACACAAAATATATAACTGCTAGGGATAATATAATAATATTTAACAATATATTGCAGTTAATTTTTGCCCGGTGTTGCGTGAAATGTAAGATATTAGAGATATTTAATTTAAAAATACAAATAACATAAAATCTTTGGGTTTTACATTCTCCTCTCATTCAATAATTTTTCTCCCAATAAATTTAAATTTTCTATTGAAAATCAAAATCTAATACTTGAAATTATTTTGTGGGTAACCCATATAAGAAATAGGGTTAATAAAATATCCTCTTAATAAGAGGGAAAGGGAAATGTTGTTGTCACCACAAAATTAGGCTTTAGAATAGGATAAAATTTTCAGAAGAAAAAACCCTGACATAGAAGACGACTCAAACCATCATGTTCTAATGGGAAGTGCTATATAACATGGACATCAAAAAGTCTACCATCATAAAGTAACAATGTGATGGGTTAAAGAGGCCATTGATTTCATGGTATGAAAAGTAAATGAATTGAATTTTTTTATCAAATACCATTTCTATAGTTGATATATTATTATACTATCTAGACTAGTTGTTTAGAAAACAATTTTAAATAATTTCATTACATGTTCATATTAATTGGTTGTGATTTGATCAATTTTCACTTTATCTATTATGCTAGGAAATTAATATTCTGATGAATTTTTCATACATGGATCACATTAATGAATCATAATATCAACCCATTAATAATTCAATTTTGAAAGTTTCACTGAAACCAAAATGGATTGAACATGTAATCATGTATGATGAAACATAATTGAACCTAAAATAATTATATCAAATGAACATCTTAATCCAGTATAACATTAATACTCATCCATAATAATTTTGTTCAAATTTATATTTTAAAAAGGTATTTAGATTTTCAAAAAGATACTAATTATCTAAAAAAATAATGTATCAATTATTATCACATACCAAATATTTGATCACCTTAAAAACCTTATCAAAAATGGCCATGCTTCCAAATATTTATATAAAAAGTAATGCAGTAAAATCCTTATTTAATTCAATAATTCATATGACCAATACATCATTTATAAATTACTCAAATGATGTAATATTTTAAATGTAATATAATGAAATAAATATTTCCTCTTCATCAAAAGTAATATCATAATCTATTCCATGATTCGTTATCTTATCTTGTGATATATTCCATTAACACTTGAGGAATTTATTTGTGTAGTGTCACACATTTCTCTTTTTGAAATTCTGAAAGGAAGTCATTTCTTTCATTATTTTTCATTATTTTTCATGGTGATCATTTTATCTAAACTTATAAAAAACTCCCAATACATTTCTGAATTTTACAGGATGATTTATTAGACAGTTATCACATGTGGAAATTCCTTTTTTTGTATTTTATCCTTTATCTACCTTTTTACTATCTATAATATTGTTATCATCCATCCTAGAAATTACATAATACATGGAAAATAAATTCTCTATCTCATTAGCATATGATACTATGTCATCATATTATGAGAAGGGTTGGGAAACTATATCCCAACAAAATATTCACTTAATACCATAAATGATATGATCCATCTTATTCATTGGATCACCTGTACTTGTGATGTTTCATTTCCTTCCACTAGGATCCACTTTAAAATAATGGAACACTCGATATTTGGTTATGAATCTTAATTTGTAATTTTGAACTAGAAAAATACATAACATAAATTAAAAAATTTCTGCATAACTATTCTCATAATAAAAAACAAAATTTTTGGGGAAATTTTTTTTTTAAATCCTTCAGAATGGTTTCTAATGAAAATTCCAAATATATTCTTTACATACCTTAGGAGTTTTATACCATGTTCATAGTAAGTCTTGTATTCATGTACTCGGTTACGCAGATTCTGGCCCAACACACCTTTTCATAGTCATTACATCAAAGTACATCTATTCAAGAACCACATCCACTTGTAGTATCAATACAGTGAGGTATTACTAGAAAAACCACAAAACATATACTTTACAAAAAATTAGGTATTTTATTTTGTACTCATCCTCACAATCTGTGATATTTTTATTTTCCCTAATATATATATTCTAAATATAGATTCCAAGGATTACACTAAACATTCCCAGATACCATATACAACAACCCTGACCATAGTAACCGAGATCTAATGCCTCATGTTATTACATTGGCACATATACATGATATGAATCCCAAAGGACCGATCAAATTAGATGTTTTGGATACCAGATTCAATACTTTAATCATAAATTAAAATTTAATCAATATGATATGACATAATGATTCCTTGATGAACAAAATTATTCTATAAGATTATCCCACCTTGTGAATGACAATATACATCTTGGAATCCTTGGTGAAAATAAATGATATGAAATCGATGATCTTAGATGCTCAATAAGGGTATAAATACAATAGAATCTATCATAAATAATCATAAATGATTATGGAATGGAAAATAACCGAAACACATTCCATTGAAACATAATTATGAGAATAATATAGGAATGGATAAATGATAATCAAATAATTCCATATAAATAATAACATGATAATGAAAATAAAATATGGATTTTTTACTAATCGAATAATCACATGTAATATCAATATCTAATCACATAATAATAGAATGGATAATTCCAGTCATCATAAACAAACCATTAAGGAAATGTCCAAGACACCATACATAAACGGTAATACATAAGCCAATACCCAAACATGTTTTTCTCATTATTCCCACAGATACATCAAGGGGATATAGTGGGCCTCTACCACAAATTTCTATGACCAATTCAATCCTAATATAAAAAATGTGAAACATAGTCAATATAAACATTAATATTTAAAAACTAGCATATGAAATGTCAATACTTCATCTATAGACGATAAATGGTATCAAAATAGAACATACACTGTCAAAATGATCATATAAACATCAATAAAATATGGTATGATGTATCATAAGTTTCTATCCTCAATAAATCATAAGATCCAAAAAAGTATGTGGACATAGATGAAAATACCCTAATAAAATCATTAAAAATTTCATGGGAAAAAATCCCATTTTTAATTTTAAAACATTTATTTAAAAGGTAATTTAATTTAAAAAGAAAATATTTTCATTAAAAATAGTCATGTAAAATTTTTATGTAACATTAAATGCATTACGGTGTCATAATGGAGGTAAAATTTGTTAATTCTGTATAAGATTAAAAAATAGCACATCTATAATTTTGTTAAAAAATAATCATAAAAACCTCTTTTAAAAAAGAAAAAATATTCCTGTAAAACCATTTCATAAAACATAGATCATGGGTAAATAGAAATTAAACATTTTTATCATAATACTAAATGATAATTGGAAATAACTTTTTACTAAACATGGACTTGTATGTTAAATATTCCGCAGTAGATATACGCATATAATCAAATCAAAAGAATTATGAGATTGTAAAATCTACCCTTATCTCGATCATTCCATTACATGATTGTGATTTTTAATGATTTATAATGGTTTAAAATAAGTAATTAATTTATAACAAAACTATATTCATATTTATAATATAATATATTATTTTCTTATATCATTTTGGTAACAATATTATGTTATTACCCTTATTTTGGGTATTAACTTCTACATTCTCTTATGCATGTTTTGTCATGAAGTTCATGTTTCTAAGGAATAAGATATATATATATATATATAATTCATCTAAATAATGATATTATGTTCATAGATATTATATTAACTCGTTATAAACATATTTATGGTCATTAATAAATAGTTTACTTGAAAAATGTATCTTATCGCGTAGTGGATATATTAGGTTTAATGTACGCGCATGAAATTATATCATTACCTAAATAGTGGAAGTTTAAGGAATTTTATGGTATGTTAATTATATATACTAAATATCATGTAATATTTACTTTTTGTATCCATTATTTATATCATTATTGTAGGTTCCGGGCATAGCGGAAGCGCTCGGGTGGGTGTACCCAACAATATTTTTTTTGTTAAGAATGATCAATCAGAGATCTGTCATGATAATAAAATGTCGGTTCATTGGAATAGTAAAAGGAATGAAAGAAATTAAAGGAGTCCCAGAACCATATAGTGGATCATTATATGTTGGTTATAATTTATTATTTTAAAAATACGAAAATTACCTTGATGAAATTCTATATCCATTGATGTTTCCAGTCATGATCCAATGAGATCTGTTGTTGTGTCTAAGAAGACAACTGTAGGATTCCACTAGTGGTTAACCACATATGCTACATGTATCCATAAACATCGCCGAAGGGATATTTAGCTGCTAGCATGGATGATCATTCACTTGCAATGTCTGCCTTCGATGGCCTTGAGAGCCTCTTCTAAAGCGCTCTCCTTGATCCGGTGGAGGAGGATATCTCTTGTAACATGAGAGCATTCTTGGTAGAAAAATAATTATCTCTTACCTTGATATATTTATAGATCTATTTTACACATCATCCAAAAATTTATAGGCTAATGAGAAATATATAATTCTGATTTTAATTTCATATAATAACAAAATGAATTAATTACCCGGAATCATTTAGTCATTTAATTTAATTCGTAGTAAGACCCAATTTCTAATAATAATAGTTGACTATTATTACTACTTGATATGAGCCCAATGAATTACACTTAATATTATTTATTTAAATAAATAAATTATTTCTTTCAAATTCCAAAGAAATAAACAACGTGTATATTAATATACACAATATGTACTTTTGTTTTTCCATTCTATTTATTTTTTCCTCGTCATTTATTAGATCTTGAATAATGGCTATTTATTTCTCAAATAAATATCACTTCATTACACGCTAAAAATATATTATTTTTCCCACAATATATTCTCTCAAATATCTAGTATTGAAATAAATGCGATCAGGAATCCATTAATAATTATTAAACCAAAACTGGGAATATTCATTATTCAACATGTTAAATTAATATTTAACTGAGATACTTGGACACACTTAGTGTGTGACCCTCTAGGCCTCTTTCTTGGAATAATTAGGCAGATCCTGCTTAATGTCAGAGGTTATCATCTAGGAATACTCCATGGAAACCACAGAGAAATAATTTAACACCACAATGATGTGTCGCCATCTAAAAATGCATACCATGTAATGTAATCCCTTTGCCTCAATATTTCAAATCTGTTGGGTTTCATGATAGTTCCATCAACCCGTGTGCTCAATTATTAATTCACTAACATTCGGGAATTGAACTCTCCCATTATATACGATGACCATTGATTTATTTAGGCTATATCAATTTCATCAAAGGGCCTGATATCTACTTCTGTTATGGATCAGAATGGACAAATCCGTTCACACACTATCTATTAAGGAAATTCTACTCGTGACACACCCAACATATCCTATCTCATTGCGAACAACATGTCATCATAGTTTTCATCAATGCATCTATGTGTGCGAGTTGTAAAACCCACTAATAATAATATTAATGTCTAAGACCAATACACATGTCCACCGATTGGAATATTCAATGACACTATGATATATGGATTTCCTACTAGAGGGTCTTTGTCCTCATAATATGCTCTTGGATATTACCAAGGGTACACTACATGAGAAGGTGACACAATGTTTTAATATTCCATAACCCTAATGGCCTGTATTATTTGTGTCCCTAAAATAACATCATTTGGCCATAGAAAATATATTCTAGAACACTATTATAACACTTATGAATTCTCATCATAATAGGAATTCTATATGAACCTTTAGTGCAACAACTATCCTTAGCACATTATCATATGTGTTATCATAAAGAAAAATATTATAGTTGTCATACATTATTTATAAATGAGTAAAGTAAAAATTAGTTAGTTCTAGGCCACCAAACTGCCTTAGACTCCCACATAGACAATAGCCCGCTACTAACAATATTTATCCCATTAGCTCTCACATCAAATTTATTCTTTTACTAAGATAGGACTTTAGTCGCGGGGTCTTCCACATTCTCTTCCATGAACACTCTTCTCACTTCAACTTCCCCCATTGATAGAAATACCTCAAGAGGATATACATTTTGAGAATTTTATTTTCCTGTTGATATGACTTTGGTTCTTTTTCAAGATCCACCACAACAATATTATTACAATACAGTGTGATAGGATCTTTACTGCTAGGAACCAAATCAGGATCTTGGAAAACATTCTGAATCCACAAGTCTTCCTTACATGCATCAGTAGCCACTATATATTCGGACTCTACTATATAATCAGCTACAATTGGTTTCATTGAGAACTTCCAGCTCACATATCTTCCATTAATGTAGAAAAAATATCTAAATTGAGTTTTAACATCCTTCTGATCTATCTAAAAACCATCATTAGGATAAAATTTGATAACAAGTTTATCATCTTCCCCATACACCATGAACATTTCCTTAGTTCTTCTCAGATACTAAATAATAGTCTTCACAACTATCCAATGTTGTTCTCATATATTTTCATGATATCTACCTACTATGAACAGTTTATTGGAAACATCATGCTTGGTACATAACATGGAACAAATGGTGGATCATATAGCCAAAGCGTATGGGATATTACTCATTCTCTCATTATCTTACTACGTCTGAGGACACATTTTATTAGAAAGATTCTGTCCATGTGATAGATGAACTAATACCCTCTTGGATTGTTCTATACTAAATCTCATTAGTATCTGGTCAATGTATATACCCTTACTGAGTCCAAGAGGCCTCTTAGATCTATCATGAATGGTCTTGATCCCTAGAATGTAGTATTCTTCACCAAAGTCCTTCAAGGAGATACACTTGTCCAACCTATCTTTAACTGACTTTAATAATGGTACATCATTTCCAAAATCAATATATCATCATCATATAATACTAGGATAACAACTGAATTCCCATTAAACTATTATAAACACATGGCTCACATTTTTCTTTCTGAAACCAAATTCTTTTATGGGTTCATCAAAACAAATTTTCCTCGACAGAGAAGCATACATTAATCCATAAATAGATTTCTACAACTTCCAAACCTGTTTGACTTCACCTAGTGTCACAAACTATTCAGTTTTGTCATATAGACATCTTCATGAAGGTTCCCATTAAGGAACTCTATTTTAACATCCATATTCCAAATCTTTTAGTCATGGTAAGATACTATAGAAATTATGATTCCTATGGATTTAAACCCAAAAAATCGAGAGAAGGTCTCATCATTTTCAATTACTTGATGTTGTATGATTTTTTAGCCACTAACCAATCTTTAAAGGTGCTAACGTGACCTTCCATTTCCAAATTTCTCTTGAATACCAATTTTAATCCAACATTCTTTATAAAAATTAGCTCATTGAATAGAACCCATAATTGGTTATGATACATGAAATCCATCTCAAAATTAATAGCTTCTATCCATCTTAACTCTTATGATCGTTCTACTAATTCCATGTTGGAGAGAAGTTCAACATTGTCCAAAAATATTTATTCACCATCATCGGTGACTAGGAAACCAAATTTCTCTGGTTCCCTTACCTCTCTTGAGAATCTACATAGTACTTTTGTTTTAGGAACCTCTTCCACGGGGGCCTAAGGATCTTTCACCTATACCAACTCATGTGAATCTTGAGCATCATCTTCATCGAAGTCAATATTGCTCCCACTATCATTTTTGAAGATGTTCCCCCTCTTATGAAAGACGAATTGTCTGGAGACATTCACTTTTTTGTCTAAAGGGTTATACAGTTAATATCTTTTCGTTTCCTTGGGACATCTTATAATGATACACCTCATGCCCCAGGGTGATTGTATGTTTCCTGAGAAGGCTTTAACAAACTCCTCGCATCCCCATACACATGTGTGTGACAAAATGGGTTTGTTTTCATTCCATAACTTAGAGGGAATTACATTTTCTTCTTTAGTTGGTACTCGGATTAATATGTATGTTGTAGTTTTTAAAGATAATCCCTAACATGATAATGTAATTTCTGAACGAATCGCCATCAACCTCACTATGTACAACAAGGACTAGTTCACCATTTCACTAACACCATTCCACTAGGGTGTATAAGGAGGATTGAGCTGAGATAGAATCCAATACTCCCATTGAATATCAATGAACAATTGGTTCAGTTATTTTCCACCTCGATCTGATCGATGTTTCATTATCTACATAATAATTATCTACTTCATTCATGAGTTTTTTAAATTTCTACAATGACTATAACATATACCCAATTAAGTAAAGATATCAACATCTACTCAAATCATTAGTTAATTCAATGAAGTGATAATATCAATCTATAGATTATATTGGAAATGGTCCACACACATTCATGTGCACCAATCCTCTAATAATTGTGGCCCTTTCACCCTATTAACAGAAAAAAGAATTTGTCATTTTACCTTGTAATCAAGCATGAAATCTAACAACTGGTTTTAGCTAAGTAGAGTCTAAATAACGATCTTGGTAGAGCATTGTTAAATGGTTCTCATTTTCATGACTCAGACGGCAATGCCACAACTGGGTGATGTATGAGTCATGTGCTTTTATTTCGTTATCTATTTCCATCACTTTGTTTCCATAATGTAATACATACAAACCATTATTTAAATGCACCATACCATAACATATATTGTTCTTATAAATGTAATAACCCTTATTTACAAACAAGAAAATAAATACATCCATATCCAATGATGAATCATAGATTTTGTTCTTTGAAACACTAGGAACATAATAATAAATATGTAAAACCAAAAGCATCCTAGTTGGCAATGAGAGATGGTAATTGTAAATGGAAAATCCTGCTAGCCCAGCGCCATTGGCATCTCGAGGATCCACCTCTCCTCAGGAAATATTTCAAAATCAATATGTTTTAGTCATTTGAGTATATATGTGATCCCCATAAGCTATATATAATACCCAATGTGTAGAAATGGAATTATTACACTCGATAAAAACCACACATTTAACATCCTCACACTTCTGTGTGTTATTCCCCTTCTAGTGTTCTGGATTTCCACATGAAAAACATACAACCTCTCATTCCTTGCCATGTGTCTGGATCTTCCCCTTCATTGAGGGATGGGGCTCTGTGGATTTAGACTGTTTATGAATCCTTAGACTCTTTTCTGTGGCCTTAATTTTCTTATTCATAAAAGGAATACTATTTTGTTACCCCCCATGTCCTTATCTACCTAGAGAAATAATTTCATAAGTTCTAATGGACTATTATGATTGTGGATCGAGTTGTAGATGAAAATAAATATATATAAGGTCTTGGACGGTGATGATAGGATGAGATATGTATGCAACTCATATATGAACATAATCCATAAGATGCCCTCGAATTCAGTATCACCAATAATCTTGACTACATTTGGACAAACTAGTGCATACTCCCTAAGAATAGTTGTAAACAAAGCATTTGAGATATCATATCTCTTATGTCTCTCCTTTTATTGATAAACATCCTTAATGTTATACATCATATTATACACATCCATGTTTTAATATTTCATTAAGAGCTCATTAGACATGTATGATAGAATGAAATATTGGTCATCTATGTAATCATAAATAAGTTTCAAATAAGGAGATAGTTCCTAATCACTGGTCTCTTTTCTAGGTACAACTGGAATATTCTCTTCCAGCACATACAATTTCTTCTCATGGTGATGGATGATGGGTAAACACCTCTTCCATTCTTGAAAATTTTTGTTACTGAGAAGGGTTTCCTTCTTGAGTATGGTTCACAATGATATGTTTTAATTCATTTTTCTTATCATTTATACAAATTAAGATGAGAAAAGTTTTATTACATAATCATGACGAAACATGGAAAATAAATAAGTTAATACTTATTAGTCAACCAAAATTCTATTGAAATTCAATAGCCCTCACCATTAACATCAGAATATTATGTTTCCTGAATATTATAGTGTCAAGGATCCATATTTCCCATAGAATTAACCCAACTAGGGTTGTAGAAGAAACATGAGGGGTTTTTGATTGATAATCTAAATGCCAACTGCATTAACTCAAAGTTCATTGATCTGCTAAGTGGACTCCCCAATCTTGAAATCGTTATATTTTGGATTTCCTCATCCTTTTCCTCTTGCTCACACCAAGTCCTACTATGATAGTAAACCCTTGATGTGGAGCATGTCATGTTAACCCAAATCCTCGAATTATAATTCCTTGAAAATTGAATGCACCCCAACTAGGGTTGGTCAAGAACTTTTAATTATACTTCTATTCTAACAAATATTATGGATGGATATAACGATTTAATATTACATTGAGTGATTTTATCCTTATTCATAAATTTAAATTATGTTATCTTTGATTAAATGCTTGTTAATATTATGTATGATATACATAAGTGATTAACCAGGTAAAATATATTATGTGCGCATAAGCAGGTCTTATTTTAGTTCCATCTTGCATGCTTGTTTAATTCATTAATTCTATGGTCCTAAAAACACACTCACAACAAATAAACCAAGAAACTATGAGAAATAAAATAAATGGTATGATCATGAGCTTGTTCTACTAGTTAGCTTATTTAGAAATTGATCAACTAACCCATGACCAATTGGAGAATCACATTCTGCCTTTTGGGTTTGTGTTTACAGCTTTCCACCTATTCACCATTGCATCTCTATGGAATGGTTTCACATTGGATATTAACTTGAGCCACCTCTACTAGATTGCGAGCTCCATCCATTACATATTCTTTTTATCTCACTAGAAAGTGAGGGGTAAGACATGTTTTTGCATAAAAGAATTATTGGACATACATGCCCTAAAAATTAATGTGGAGAAGGCTCGCATACCAATGAATTTAATTTAAATAAAATAATTAATTCACATACAAAGGTCTTGGTCTATCTCATTATCATCTATACATACAACGATATTTACGCATAAATAAAACTTGCATTCAATTCATTAAACGTAATTTTTTATTAAAAATTACACTCAAATCAATCGAATATCTTTAATTAATCAATCCTTTTATCTTAAACTATTTTTTTGAATTTCCTTGAGATTCTCATCCATCATAATTTTAAACAAATAAATTCATTTAAAATTATATTTGTATGTATATTTTTCCTTGGAGGGAACCCGTTGAATTCCTGTTCATAACTACCTAATGAGTAGAAATTAACATTACAAAGATGTTAAATTAAATACATATATATAAAACATCTATCACGTATTGGGCCTTATATTTAAAACCACTCTATGGTACACGTCTCAATGGTTTGTATAATATAAAAATAAATTTTAATAAATCTGCATAATTTGGATCAGTTCGTGGCATGTAGTTCCAACTACATGGTGTGTACTTTTTTTCACTGTCCATAAGAAGTACATGCCAGGGGACATGGTGTTTAGATTTACTTCGTAAATCATCAGATCACAAGATGTGTTCAGTTGAACACGTGTTGTGTAGTATCCGCATGACACGGTTTCCAGCCGGGCAAGATTTATACAGGGAACACAGTCCAACCCTAACTCGAAGGGAAATCATACCATGTTCTGTGGACCACATGGCATGTAATATGAAAACTGTGTGCCACCTATTCTTGGTAAACACACGAAGTCATTTAATACCTAGAAATACTCCATCACACGACCTACATTGGGGGACTATCCCGGTGCAAGAAACCTAGACTACACGTCGTGTACTGTCGAATACATGTTGTGTGTTTTAGTTTTGTACAGCTATAAAGCTTTGGAACCATCATGTGATATCCTCTGTGTCATTTTAATAAAAATTAAAATAAAAAATCATTTCATTAATGTGAATGAGAAATGAAAGTGGAGGAATAGATCTCAATATTTAGATTTGTAGAAAGATTAACTTGAATTGAAACATCTAAATTTTTAAATGCATTAATCATAAACTACAAACTAAATTATTATTATCAATGATATGACCCCTCTAATACCAATTTTAGGTTCGGTGTGTAGCGGAAGAACATGGTTGGGTGTACTGAGCATTAATTGCTTCTTTAACAGTGATCAATCCGTAATCCATCAGAATAATAAAAATCCTAGATCTTCTTAATATAACGAGGAATCAATGAAATGAATGGTGTCCTGAAACAATTGATAGGAGAATAAAATGGTGGATATAATTAATTTTATAAATAGATGATATTTACCTTGATGGAATTCTCTATCCATTTTTTATTTCAGTTAGAATCTGATGTGATCCATCATTGTGACATAGATTCCAGGTATAGGGTTCCTCTAAAAGTGATCCACATGTGCTCCGTGTAGCTCTAGGCATTGCAGAAGGTATCTCCAGGTGTTATCCCAGATGAGCCATCACATGCGGTGTCTGCCTTCGATTTCCTTAAAAGCCTCTCCCAATGTGCTATAATTGATCTAGTGTAGGTGGATCTCTCTCCTAACTTGAGAGTGTTGTTGGTGGAAAATGAATTCTATCTTGGGATGAGAGATTTTTATATCCTTTGTGAACACCATCCCAAAATTTCTAGGCTAATTAGAATAATATATTTGGTATTTTAATAACATAAACTAATAAATTGATTTAATTACCCAAAAGAATTTATTAATTACAATTAAATCGTAGTAATACCACATGTCTAATAATAACAGTTGACTATTATTATTACTTTACTTGCACCCATGCAATTAAACCAAATAATATTTAATTAAATAAATATTGTTATTTCTCACATATTCCCAGAAAAAATACACGAGTTTTATATTAATATACATGAAATTTTAATTATGTTTTCCATTCTATTTATTTCCAACATCACATTTATTAGACCTTGAATACTAGATATTTATTTCCCAAATAAATATCATGACATTACTCGCTAATAAATATATTATTTCACCCACAATATATTCTCTCGAATAAAAAGTGTCGAAATAAATGTGACCTGGAATCCTTGAATAATTATTACATCGCAATCGGGAATAATATTTATACAACTTGTTAAATTAATATGTAACTGGGATACTTGGACTCCTTTAGTGTGTGGCCCTCTAGGCCTCTTTCTCAGTGTGATTAAGTAGAGTGTACCCAAATTCTATGGTTAGCATCTAGAAACACTCCAAGTCACCTATAGAGAATGAAGTTAATGCCACAATGATGTGTCTCCATCTACCAACTCCTACCATGATATGTAATCCCTTTGTCTTGATATCTCGAATCAAGCCGGTTGCAAGCTAGTGATATCAACCCATGTACTCGATTATTCTTTCTTTGACTATAAAAAATTGAACTCACCCATTCCCTATCATGGACATGGATTTATTTAATCTTTATCAATTCCAACAAGGGTCTGGAGTTATCTACTTTCGTTATGTAACAGAAGGGACAAATACTTTCTCATATTTTCTATTATTGTAGTATTACTCATGACACACCCAACATATCCTACCTCACTACGAATAGTGTGTCACCACAGATTTTCTCAAAACAACTACGAGTGCGAGTAGTAATTCCCCTTAATAATAATTTTACAGTCTAAGGATAGATACACATGTCCACATATAAAAACGTCCAATGACATTATGAAATTTTGATTTCCACTTATAGGGTCTTGTTCTCATAATATCCTCCTGAATATTACCAAGGGCACAAACCATGAGAAGGTTCCTCAATGATTTATGATTCAACAACCCTGGTGGACTTTATTATTTTCTTCCCTCATAAAACATCATACGACCATAGAAAATATATTCAACAACACTATTATGGAACATACGGGTTCTCATCATAACAGAGATCTGCTATTACCATTCAGCGCAACAGCTATCTTTAAGACATTATCACATGCATTGTCACGTAGAAGAACAATAACGATGTGACATGGTATTTATTGATGAATAATGAACAAAAATGTTGGTTCTAAACAACCAAATCCAATAAATGTAACCATCCAAATAATTGGTGACAAAACATTACACCACGGCATGGTGACGGTAAGCCGTACTTACGCACGTGCTGTGTTTTCATTTTTTTAGGATGCATAAAAGGTGGAATGTAAGGAAACAAGTTTGACATACCTGGTCATTACATTTCCCTTTTACAATTTTTAATATATGAAATAAACATATCGATAAATATCGTATTAATTTAGTGCCTTTGGAAACGTGGAACTTAATCTTCTAAATTGGGGAAATATCTTCTACATCTCTTGTAAAGATCATCCACTTTCATTTTGCTACCAAAAACTATTTATTGTGTCATGGAAAAATGATAGAAAAAAATGGGTGAGCTCAAATTCTCAATAATGGTAAACATGGTGAACATAAAACAATCCATAAACATTAGAGTGTAAAAAAATGAACATAAATTTAAGAAAAACCTCGAGTCATTAAATAAATATTTACAGTACGTAAGGAATATATCATAATGGAAAATTATCCATAATATAATATTCATAATATATTGAATTATGGAAAACAAATAATCACACAATTTTATTTCCATAGTAGCCAAAGAATAACTTCCAAGACCGATGTAGAGGAAAAAGTCCATTACGTAACCATGTTTACATTTTATTCCAGCCAGGTATTATAGAACCATATTTACTTGTTGTTCCAGCAATGTATTACTGAATTTTATTTAGTTTTCTTTCTAATAATTTCTATCTCATTAGTTATAAATTTTTACCCAATGCATTTTTGGTAGATATAGGTCCCACCCATCTCATTTTGAAATCATTCTTACATGTACCACAAAACATAAATCATTCATCATAGAAAATCCCAAGAAGTAAAATGGGTTTCACAAACATCATTCCATCATAACATAATCCATAAAATTATCATTCTATAATTAACAAAATAAAATCACAGTAATAATAGGTATATCAAAATAACCCTCTTTAAGTTCATCATCTTATATAGAAAATAATTCTCATAAAACACATGAACTTTATTCTTGGGGAAATTATCAATTATTCTTAAAAAATGATATATTTTTTCAAAATTCCGCACAATTATAAAGTAATACAATTTAGTTAAAAATAAAATTTAAATAGTTTTTAGGAAGCTTCATTGAAATATGGTGTCATAAAATCATAAAATTGCAATCTATTCCATATATGTTATGAAAAAATTATCCTCAATCTTTTTCCATTAATGTAAAAAAGTACCTCATATGGTAAACAAAATAAATATTCATTTCATACAATGTAGTAAATGAAAAAAATGGTTAAAAATTATTTTAATAATAAATATAATAATATTAAAAAAATTATAAACACATTTTTGTACAAAATTGACATAGATGATAAATATATCCCCAGTAAATACTTACAAATAATAAATCTTGAATAAAAATGAGATAGAAAAATTATCCCTCACCATTGGTATGATTTCTTCTATAGGTGTCAAAAAATCCTATTTAGTGGGTTGAAACATATTATTAACTTTTAAATGAACAATAATAATATCTTATATATCATATACTATGCACTTATGACATTGTATTCCCCATTTATTTATCAATTCCATGTTAAAGCAATGTTTTGGATAATAATTGTTTTATTTATTATAAGTGTTATGAATTGTTATTATTGATCTTATTGAATATATAATGATTTAATGACTTCCATAATGTAAAACATGGTTTATATATCATAAATATTCTGTATATAAATATAAAAAATAGATGGATAAATTAAATGGAATACATCGTTCATGGAGATGGTAGGTCGTACGTATGCATGAAGGCTATTTTTGTTTCCTCATTGTATTGAATAGAAGAAAGTAAATGAGAGAGAGATATATATATTGATAATTCCAGTAGAATTGTTATGTCACACATTTCATCACTATTTATTATATATATACTATCTAATTATTCATGAATGGTTAATGTTGAGAATAAATCTCATATTGTTGTGGTGACGGTAGGTCATGCGTACGCACGAGTGACGATATCATTCAGTGAAGGGTTACATGGTCTTGAGTTGGATGGTATATTAATTATAAGGAAAAATTATATTGTTATATTAATTATTTAAATCCTCTATACTCATTATTATAACCATCCAAATTATGAATTGTTGAATAACAAATTTCACCACGGCGTGGATATGGTAATCCATACATACGCACGCATGATGATATTGTGATTTCTAGGATAGATAAATGGCTATGTATAGTTGTAACATAATTATAATTACATCTCTGATTCTATAAGATAATATATTTATTACTTTAGTACTGAAACAACTGAATAATAGGAAATAAAAGAATAATTATTTTTGAAAAGAGGTGATAAATCAATTACATCTTTTTTGAGTACTTCATTTTGATTTGCTAAAAAAGTCTCACTATGATAGATTTATTCCAAATGTGTGGTATATATGGGTATGGGAGGGATGTTGGGATGATATTGGGTTAGGGTTTGGCCGATCCAAAGGGATTTTTTGGTGTAAATACAAGAAAAGGATATGTTCCCTTTTATAGGAGGGATGGGGGTCACTTTAAGAACGTTTTTAGATATTAATTTATTATAAATTGAATTTAGGTGTTAATGGTCCAAAAATCAATTATGTTGAAGATAAAATTGTTTTGGGTCTAAATAATATCAAAACATTTGTTTTATACAATTTTATGTTACAAAATAAAATATATCTTGTAGCATTAACAATTAGTTATAAATATTAACTCTTATAATGTATTCTTATATTTTTATAATATATGGTTACTATAGTAAAAATAAAATTCTAATAGAAAAAAATTGGATCATTAAAGAAAATTTTAAAATATAAGTCAGTTGGCCGAATATTATATTTTTAGGACTATTATATCTTTTAATAAAATAGTATTTCTTTTAAAAACTCATTTATGACAATTTTGACACTATTTAGTAATTGATTTTATTGAAAGTCATAAAAAAATTATTCCTTTGATAAAAAGGAATTTAATAAAATATAATATTCCAATATCATACAAGAAAATCATGTATTATGTCAAAATATATAAATTAAATTTATTTTTATACTTATAATATCATTTATTAAAAAATTCCATTACTAAGATAATCATATTATCATCATAATTATGTCATAAATAAATTTTTTTAGCATCTAAAAATAATAAACAAAATAATATGATGTTATAAATACTTCTAGATTTTAATTTATATTTATAGTCAAATATATCGATTTTATAACCCCACCTTTAAAAAGTTTTAGTAAAACAAATACAGGTTTACGTTATATTTCCCTTTTCTTTAAATTAAAAATTATAAAATGTCATTTTCATGCCCATGTTTCTCCCAAATGCCTGTATTTGTGCCTAAGTATTTCAGTGGACAAAAATATCTCATTAAATAGTATTTAGATTCGTTTTAGAGTAGATTTATATTGTTTTAATATTATTATTTAAACATTATTTACGTGATTTACCCATTTTCCATTGTAAATAAAACAATTACTGAAGATAATATTCATATTGTCAAAAAAAAATATTACCTATTTACATAATATTTTCCTTATTATTAAATATATTGTATTCATTTTTAAAAATTAAAAACACATTAATTGTAATAATTAATCCAAAAATATTTCATGTTTTCATAATCAGAAAGCAGGTTTTTAAGAAGAAAAATCAATCAAAAGATTGAAATGTGTTTCTATCCAATTTAAATGTGAAATTAAAGTCAATGAGAAAAACTAGATTAAATGAAAAATATATATTAAATTTATAATTTAAAACAATTAAATAGTGTGATATAACCATAAAAATTATTTCAACAGATAAAGATGTTTTCAATTAAAATTTAGTATATTTTTACTATTCCTAATAATATGACAATCATCAAAAAAAGATATTCAGAAAAAGTACATTTTGATGTTAACATCTAAAAAATAAGTATATATTGTTAAATATAACATATAATTTATTCAAAAAAATAATTGAAAAAGTGGTTTCCATTAAAAGGCGGTAAAACATCATTTTTAGAAAAATACTTCTTTTATATAAAAATTTGAATTTGTTCTTATATCATATATATTAAACAATTAAGTTTAATTTCAAACATTAAATTTTATATATAACATATATTTTCATTATTTAATAATAAATAATGAGTTATATGATTTTAAAAACACAATTGTAATCTTTTTAAATAAATTTTCATAGAAAAACATTATTTATATTCAATGTGCTTTAATTTCTATTTCTAATAAATTTGGTAAACAATGTATCATTTTTTAAACATTTTTAACCCATATTTTCATTATTTAGATGATACTATTCCTAAAATATAGTTTAAATCCCATTAAATAATTATATATTAATAATAAATCACCGTTTAGTGAAACATGATATTACATACAGTGCAAGCTATCGAGTAAGGTCTCTCATGTGTGTAATGCAAGCGAAGTTAGTGTTGCGTTAGTGAAATATTACTTTGGTTTTTTGTATATAATAATCCAAACCTAGTTCTTTTAAAAAATGAACGAAATCCATACTCAATGTTGTGTGGAATATTTTTTTTAAAATTGTGTGTTATAGAAGCCAATAATAGAGTTGTTATGCTGGTAGATATTAAGGTGATGCGTATAGCGTAAGATAATCATGGTTTAGCGTACAACACAATACATAAAAGAATTAAAAAATAAACGATCTCATAAAATCGTAGGGTGAAACATTATACCCCACTTAAAATGAATTTCTCCCTCGAAGTTCGACAGTGTTATAAAAGGTATAATACATGAATGTTTCTTTCATAGAAACCCACATCCTAAAAAGGAATACTAAAAATTCGTTTTAATAAGGAATGTTAGAAAAATAAAATTTATCCAATGTAATAATAATTGAGTTTCCACATGGGATAACATAGGTGGAACGTGAAACATTAATATGGAAGATAAATCTGACCATCATATTCTGATGGATAGTGATAGAGAACAATGATTGGAGAAAGTTAACAACCAGAAAACCATAAATCTACAATGATTTATGGGACCATATGATTTATCATATAATAAGGTACTAAGATAAAATTTTTGGTTTTAAAGATCCATTACCTTATATTGAATAAATTTTCAAGAGAATAAATACCTACTTGATTTTGGTACAATCTCACCAATTTTTGTTCCTTGAACAATTTCCACTTAATCTATTATTTAAAGAAATAATGTCAAATTTTTCATTAATGAATTATTGGTAGATGATGTAATTGAATGATAATTTATTCCATATGTCTCAACAAAAAGGTTGGCAAGGGTTATCAAATATGCATAAGTCCCCTTATAGTGAGATATGACAATATTCCAACAAATTTCATCTAATTTTTTATTTAAAAATTGCATAAATTTTTAAACCTACAATCCTTATATGTTTTTAATATAAAAAACAATATAAAACTGATCAATTAATCATCTGAAAAATTTATCCACCAAATATAATAAGGTATCTCTAGTTGTACATATTTTTATAGTGTGAACACCTTTGTAACACCCCGAGATTTTACGAAAAATATTCTTTTAATTTTATTTTTGACTTGTGTTGTAGACTAAAACTATATTATATTGTGATATACACAACACTGTATTAGCTTATATTATACGCAAACACTATTTTTGGCTTGTGATGCACACATGAGCAACCATCCTCAATAGTGTGTGTTGTACGCAATACCAAATTTCACTAAAAAAAGATATATTGTTATAATATTATTATGAACCAGCCATTTTTAATAGTAGTAAATAAATTTTGAATATTATGACATTATAATTCATCTTACACATTTCATAGAACATGGTTGAGAACAAAATAATTTTTTCGGTTTAAATAAATATTTTTAAAAAAATGCAATTTTTCAACCTTTTGATGGTATACCGAAATTAAATTTAGTTTTGACATGTTTATAAGTTTAATTTTTCAAAATAAAATTCTTCTTTTGAATCAGGTTAAAAAAATTACTTTGGATAAATTTTTGATATTTTTGTGATAAGTTTTGATATTTTAATGAATAGTAAAAATACGTTAAATTTTAATTAAAAACAACTTTTTTCATCGAGATAATTTATATGATTAAATTATAATATTAAATGGTTTTAAAGTATAAATAGAATATATTTTTACCACATAATATAATTTAAGTCATTAGAATTCATTTTACACTGAATTCATAAGTAAAACAATTTCAGTCTTTTGCAACGTTTTAACTTTTAAAACCCGTTTTCTCATCAACATGATTAATTTTAAATTAAATACTGAAAATTTCGTGTTTTGAATTTGGAAAAATGGATTCCATATTTGGAATAATTTGGTCCAAATTATTTTAATAAGCTGCTTTTTATTTTTAGGCATTATGAATAGTAACTACGGTAAAATTTATTTACCATACTTAAAGGTATATCAGGTAATTTAGGGTAAATATAATATTATTAAATTTCCCTAACACTTGTATTAATATAATTGGATGATTATATTTTTCCCTAAATAATAATTGGGTCGAAATGGAATCTAATGGAACCAAATTGTATTTGATTAAGACCTTTTATTTATTTTATTTAATGGAAAGTGAAATATGTCCCACTCAAACATTAGTAATTAGATTATTTTTAATATAAGGTTATACAAAATATAAATTCAATTATAAATAATAAATTGAAATATAAAATTATTTTATTTATCATGTTAATTTATTTGTAATTTTTTAGAAATATTGAATTACCTTTTAATAGCTTTTACATTAATGATGTAAAAATTATTTATTTACTGAAAAATCAATAATATTGATTTTATTAAAATAACAATACATATCAAAAAACCAGAAACTTGACCAAAAATTATTGGTCGAGTATATCTATACCGTTATCATCCATGGGACGATTTGTGGACCATTCAGAGCCTTATAAAACTGATTAGTACATTTGTATTATTTTATTTTAAATGGTGTCAAAGATGTCACCTTCATAAGTTAATAAATATAACAATTTAAATGTTGTTATTTTAAGATGATAAATTCTATTAAAAATATTATTATGAAAGTAATTATATTTATCTTCATCATAGGATTTTATTTTTAATTTTTATGCAAAAAAAGTATGTTAAATAATTATACAAAAATGTTGTAGTAATTATTTTATTAAGAGATATATGAAATAAATGGTTTTAAAATTATTAAAATAAATAATATAAGAACAAATTAATGTGACCCATGTTTTTTTGATTAATATGACATGTTAGTAATATATTATATATATTTTTATAACATATATTCTGTGAGGTTTTTATGTAAATTCATATAATGAATAGTGTCAAAATTGACACTATTGATATTCTATAAAATTAACATATTATTAAATTATTTAAAAATCACAAAAAAAATTTAAATAATACAAATTGAAAATTATATGGTCGAAAAGGTTATAAAGTATCCAATTTTGGGAAATTGAAACCATTTAAGTATGTATTTATAAAAATTTAAAATTTAGAATTTTATTACCGAAAATAAAATTAAATAGATGAAATAATGATAAATCAAGTTGATAAGGTTTAAAATAAACATAAAAAATGTCTAAATTATATTGGTTGATTATATTACAATCCAATCTCATCTAATATTCTAGTTGAGTCATTTTTGGAGGTTTTTATGTGGGGTTTAATTTTACTATTAATTTATATTTTTGAGGTTTCCAAAAGTGCCCCTCTCCTCTCCTATATATGGGCAACTCATTCCCTTTCCTCTTCACTCAATTTAGAGCCTTAAATCTTAGAAAATCCCTGCCAATTTCTCTTCTAAACCTCTTATTTTATATTATAGAGGTTCTGGTCTTCTCAAAAGACCAACTCTAGTGCCTTTAGTGGACGCTTAAAAGAGGTACGTCAAAAAAGAGGTAATCTCTTCTACCGATTCTTTCAAGTTTCTTTCTTCTTCAACTTCTTCTTCATTAGTTTTATCATTATAAAGTAATAAAATAAGTATTAATAAT
This sequence comes from Viscum album, assembly GCA_963277665.1. Classification (NCBI taxonomy): domain Eukaryota; kingdom Viridiplantae; phylum Streptophyta; class Magnoliopsida; order Santalales; family Viscaceae; genus Viscum; species Viscum album. The sequence goes on from OY728123.1 coordinate 603,508,071, forward strand.
ATACTGATATGTTATTATTAATATTAAATAACCCCATTCACCTTCTATCCATCCTACAGAGAACGAAATCACCGCGCGTGCATACGTACGAGATATCGTCTCTACGTAGTGGTGTAATATGTTTTTCCAACGCCACCTTACTTGGATGGGTATAATGGTGTAAAAAATAACTGTATATTGTTATTATAAAATCATAATTATTCTGATATATTACATCATCCACTCCAATTCTTTTCAATAATTATGAGAATGATATCATCACTTGTGCGTACATATGGATTACCATCTCCACGACGCGATGAGATTAATTTTCCATGTTAACCATTAAAAATGATTATAAAGTATATATAATGTATAATAATGGTATATATATAACATAATAATGACACTGGATTTATTTATATATATATATATTTTATCTATTTACTTCGATTCAAGTCAATAAGGAATGGAAAACAGTGTTCATGCGTACATACGGCCAACCGTATCCATAAACGGTGTGTTTCATTTCATTTATCTATCTATTATATATATATATATACTGAATATATATTATATATAAATCATGTTTTACATTCTGGTAGTAAGTAAATAATGATATATGTAATAATAATATCAATAACAACTAGTCCAAACACGTATGATAAATGAAACGATTTTACCGAAAACGCTGCTTTAACCTGGAATTGACAAAAGAACGGGTAATATAAAGTCAAAATTGAATCATATATGATATCATAAATATTATTATGGTTCTGTTACAAGTTAATAATATGTTTAAACCCAATATATTGGATTTTCAGACACGTAAGAAAGAAATTGGACCTAAGGTAAGGGATAATTTTGCAAATCACATTTTTATCCGAGATTGCTTATACCTATGTATTTACTTGGGTTATATTTTTTTCATCCATGTCCACCAAAATGTATTTCATAAAGTGTATAATATTCTTCCATTTATTTTCGAAGTCATTTTTACCCCTTTGTGACTTTTACTTTGTGTTATGGAAGTAATTTTTCTTTTGTTTACCAAACATTGTACTTTTTGACTTTTCCGTTAAATGTATGAGGAGAATGTTTTTTAAACTTATACGGTGTGAATGGATTTTTACAGTTTCATAACGCATAATTTTCATGAACCTTAATCTACAATATTTCATGATTATTTTCAAATAAATCATTTTCTTTTAAAATTGAATGGAATTTTCTGATAAGAAACTGTTTTTAAAAAAGAAAGGATATTTTTCATCAAGAATTCATTTCAAGTGTTTTGTCGAAACTTTTTTCCATGTAATATGATATTATTTAGTATGATTATTTTTCAAGTATAATGTCTCTATTATTTACATGGTTTTATTCTTTTTATGATGAAATTATTTCCATTTTTTATGAATTACGTTATGATGGGATGATGTTTATGAAACCCATTTTATACTTCGGGTTATGTTGAATGATTTATGTTTATTTTGTGGAACAAGTAAGAATAATTTCATTATTAGAAGGGTGGGACCTATATATCCCTCCAATTCATTGGGTAATGATTTATATCTCATGAGATAGACATGGATGAATGGTAAGTTAATCTGGTTCAGTGATACAGGACTGGAACGAAGAGTGAACTCAATTCAGTAAGGGACTTTTTTCACATAAATGGTCTTGGTAGCAATGCCTTAGCTACTATGGAAATCATATCATGTGCTTAATGGTTTTCCACAATTACATGTTTTATTCCCATGATATTTTATCATTATCAATGTTCCTTTATGACGTATGCCTTATGTACTTCCAAGATTTATTTCTCAAGATTTTGATGTTTAAACATTATGTTCATGTTTCTTGTTAATTTCAAGTGTATAAGATTTGTTTTATTTTCTCCATGCTTACCCTTAATGAGCTTTTGAGCTCACCCCTTATATGTTCTCTTTTCCTTAGGATTTAATGAAAGGTTTTAGGTAACAAAACAAAAAGGGAAGGTCATTGTGGGAGATGTTGAAGATCTTTCACCATGATTAGAAGATTATGTTTTGAGGTTTCGAAGACACTAAAATATTAGGATATTTGAGTGTTGTTTCTTGTTATATATTAATTATTCCTCAAAAGTAATGTAATGTCCATGTACATCATGCTTGGGTCTCTATAGTTGGTATTAGAGGGAGGTTTAGTTAACCTTTGGAAACTAGGTTGTGAAAACTTTAGTGATATCCCTATAAGAACTTTCTAAGGTAGGTCTAGAGATGTCCCTAAGGTTACTTATAAGTATAGGTTGTAGTCCTAGAATTACGGTAACGATCTTATAGTTTAAACTAATATGTTAGATATTGAAGTTACTCCCACTTGATTATCATTTTTTCCTCTCACACTATTCTTTTTGGGTTTTAGAAAATGGCTGGAAACAAGAAGATTCACAATAATGGAGGATATGATGGAAAATGGAATGATATTTTTCATGAGCAGCCAATTGAAATAGGATCTGGAAGTCCACATATATTTATTATTCCTAATTGTAAATCTCATAAAATGATCAATAATATAATCTTTGGTATGTTTCCCGACTAAGCTAATAAGAGAAAGATGGAGTTTCATGATGATCATAGAGGTAAGAAAGTTCAATTTCCCTCACGTAAATCATGTGGGAAAATGCATCTGGGAGAATGTTTCAAAGGAACTGGAAGATAATTTGCGGGTGGAAAAGGACACAAATCTGATAATTGTAAAGGAAAAGGTTCAGTTAATACCTTGGACAAGGATAATGGTATTTACAAGACATCAACAACAGTTAAATGTTTTAAATGTGGAATGTACGGGCATTATGAATATAATTCCCTAAGGGAAAGTCTCACAAAGAGAATCATCATTGTCATATGGGTAGTATTTATATTAATGATGATGAAGAGAATACAAATGATATGTTAGATGAAAGAATTGTTGAGTCTTGGTCAGTGGTTTAATAAGGTAGTGGAATGATTTTATATTTATCAAGAGTAATTTTGTATAGGTAATTTAATGGTAATATGGAATAAATAAACATCTATGGATTGTTACACTATTGTTTTTCCTTGAGTATTTGAAAGTATACGTTGAAGGGTACTGGTAACCATGAAAGGGTATTCAGATATTTTTTGAAAGTATATTATATTAATGAAGGGATAAAGAGATAATGAAATGTTTGATAGTATTAATTAGCTCATGATTGATATAAGGACAAAGAGATATCATGGATTGAGTATATAGAAATTATGGGATCATTCATGTTTTCAAAATGATTATACGGTTGTATATGTTTTGAGAGAATACAATATTAAGGTATTCACATGTTTGAAATGCGATCAACAAGATATATCTTATGATATATGGGGGATAAATGATTGTATTCACGTGCTTATTATGTGACCTTTTAATTAATTGTTTTCCTTATACTATGAGAATGGATAGATGTATTTTGGATAAGCCTAATGATTGGATTGGACTATGTTGTACATCAGATAGTATTATTTAAGGATAGAACTTCTTTTTTCATATTACTTCTGGAATTTTATAATAGCATAGTTTTAGAAAAAAGACAACCCATAGGATGAGCGACAACTCGTCGCATCGGACAAGGCTGTGGGAATCGAACCCACGACCAAAGTGCAAGAGGCCTTTATTGCATACCACTAGCCTACAAGAAGTCCCTGGTTAGTATACATTAGTTTTAATTTATTATGTGGTATGATATATGAAGTATATGTCCATTTTAGTAACCATATATGATTATTCTCAATATAGATGGACTTATGTATATTTAATAACATTAGTTAACTTTTTTGATTGAGACAGATGGAATAACTTATCATTCTATCGCATGATCTTATAACACTTCAGGAATGAAAAATTCAATTTCATTTATTTAAGAGATGAGGTGAAAATTGTTCATGGAATGACCAATAGTGAGATTGTACCAAAATCAAGAAAGTATTTCTTCTAATTCCCTTTTATTCAACTTTAGGGAAATGATCTTGAAAACCAAAAATGTTGTCCTACTGCACTCATATCTGATGAATCAGATGGTACCTTAGATCATCATAAATTTATGGCTTTGTGATTTTTTTGTTTTTCAGGGATATGTTCTCTACCACTCTCCATCAAAACATGATCTTTAGATTTTTCTTCCATATCCATATTTTCACCTATATCCTATTATGTGTAATCCCAATGATTAGTTAATTTGGTTAATAATTATGTTTTGTCTTTTCTTTTTGCAATGTGGGTGTCTATTAAAGAAACTTTTAAGTAGTAAACCATTTATAACCCTGACAAATTTTGCAGGAGAAATTAATTTTAAGGGGGGTAGAATGTAACACCTTGAGTTTTTATGAAAAATATTCTTTTAATTTTATTGATGTCTTGTGTTTTACGCTACATAAAAATTATCTTGTGCTCTACACAACCCATTATTAGATTATATTATATGAAAATAATATTCTTGGCTTGTGTTGCATGCAAGAGCAACCATCCTCAATAACCTGTGTTGTACGCAATACTATGTTTCACTAAACAATGATACATTGTTATAATATTATTATGAACTAGCTGTTATGAATATTTGTAACTAAAATTTGAAATTTTTGACATTATAATTCATCTTACACATTTTATAGAACATGCTATAAGAACAAAATAATTTTTTCGGGTAAAATAAGTATTTTTCAACAAAATGCAGTTTTCCGCCTTTTGATGGAGCAACCACATTAAATTTAGATTTTGAAATGTTTATAAGTTAAATTTGACAAAATAAAATTATTATTTTGAATCAGGATACAAAAAATTACGTTGGATAAATTTTTGATATTTTTATGATAAGTTTCTTATTTTGATGAATAGTAAAAATACACTTAATTTTAATTAAAAACAACTTTATTCAGCGAGATTATTTATATGGTTATATTATAATATTGAATGGTTTTAATGTATAAATAGAATAAAGATTTACCATTTAATGTAATATAATTCATTAGCATTAATTTTACCCTGAATTCATAAGTAAAAACAATTCAATCTTTTGCAACGTTTTAACTTTTAAAACACATTTTCTCAACAGCGAGATTAATTTTAAATTAAATACTCAACATTTTTTTCTGAATTGGGAAATAATGGAATCCATATTTGGAATCAGTAGTTCCAAATTATGTTAATAATATACTTTTTATTTTTAGGCATTATGAATAGTAACTACAGTAAATTTTATTTACCTTAGTTAAAGGTAAATCAGGTAATTAAGGGTAAATATAGTATTATAAAATTACCCTAACACTTGTCTTAATATAATTGGATGATTATATTTTGCCCTAAATCATAATTGGTCTGAAATGGAATCTAATAGAACCAAATTGTATTGGATTAAGACCACTTATTTATTTTATTTAAGGGAAAGTGAAATATGTCTCACTCAAACATTAAAAATTAGATTTTTTTTAATATCAGTTTATAGAGAATATAAATTAAATTATAAATACTCATCCGAAATCTAAAATGTTTTTATTTATCATGGTAATTTATTTGTAATTTTTGAGAAATATTTAATTACCTTAATAGATTATACATTAATGATGTTGAAATTATTTATTTAATGAAAGAAATAATATAGTTTTTATTAAAATAAAAATACATATAAAAAGAACCCTAAACATGTAAAAACATTATGGGTCAAGTATATATATACCCTAATTAGCCAAGAGACGATTTCTGGACAATTTAGAGCCTTATAAAACCGATTATGACATTTATATATTTTTTTTTAAATGATGTCAATGATATCACTTTCATAATTTAATAAATATAACAATTTAAATGTTGTGATTTTAAGATGATAAATTCGATTAATAATATTATTATGAAAGGTATTATATTTATATTCATCATAGAATTTTATTTTTAATTTTTATGCAACAAATAAGTAAATTAAATAATTATACATAAATGTTGTAGTAATTATTTTATTAAGAGATATACCAAAAAAATGGTTTTGAAAATATTAAAATAATTAATATATGAACAAATTAATGGGCACCATGATTTTTTTTGATGAATATGACATGGTATTAATCTATTATATATTTTGGTTATAACATATCTTATGTGTGTTTTTTATTTAAATTGAAATAATAAATAGTGTCAAAATTGACACTATTGATATTTTATAAAAATAACATATTATTAAATTATATAAAAATCACAAAAATTTTAAAAAACTACAAATTGAAAATTAAATTGTCTAAAATTTTATAAAGAAATAAATTATGGGAAATTGAAAACATTTAATTATGTTTTTATAACAATTTAAAATTTAGAATTTTATTACCACAAATAAAATTAAATAGATTAAATAATGTTAAATCACGTTGATATGGTTTAAAATAAATGTAAAACATGTCTAAATTTTATTGGATGATGATATTACAACCCTATGTCATCACATATTCTAATTGAGTAATTTTTGAAGGTTTTCATGTGGGGTTTCATTTTATTATTAAATAATATTTTTGAGGTTTCCAAAAGTGCCCCTCTACTCTCTTATATAAGGGAACCTCCTTCCCTCTCCTCTTCAGTCAATTTTGAGCCTTCAATTTTGGCCAGACCCTGCCAATTTCTCTTCTCAAACTCTCTAGTTATATTATAGAGCTTCTGGTATTCTCAAAAGACAAACTCTAGTGCCTTAAGAGGAAGCTTAAAAGAGGTGAGTCGAAGATGACGTAATCTCTTCTACCGATTCATTCAAGTTTCATTCTTCTTCAACTTCTTCATATTTAGTTGTTTCATTATAAAGTAATAAAATCAGTATAACTAATATATTTATAAGTTATTATAAATATGAAACAACCCCATTTCACCTTCTATCCATCCTACTGAAAATGGAATCACCGCGGGTGCGTATGTACGGAATACCGTGTCCACGACGTGGTGTAATCTGTTTTTCCACCATCACATTACTTGGATGTGTATAATGGTGTAAAGAATAACTATATATGGTTATTATAAAATCATAATAATTCTGAAATATTATATCATCCACTCCAATTCCATTCAATAATTATGGGAATGATATAATCGATCGTGCGTACGTACGGATTACCGTCTCCACGACGCGATAAGATTCATTCACCATGTTAACAATTCAAGAATGTTTATAAAGTATATATAATGAATAATAATGGTATATATAACATAATAATGATACTTTCATTATGTATATATATACATATGTCATCTACTTACTTCTATTCATGTCAATAAGGAATGGAAAACAGTGTTCATGCGTACGTACGACCTACCGTCTCCATGAATAGTGTGTTTCATTTCATTTATCTATCTATTATATATATATATACTGAATATATATGATATATAAATCAAGTTTTACATTCTTTAATTATGTAAAAAATAATATAATTAATAATAATATCAATAATAATAAGTCCAAACACGTATGATAAATAAAAAGATTTTACCAAAAACACTGCTTTAACATGGAATTGACAAAAAACGGGTAATATAAAATCATAATTGAATAATATATGATATAATAAATATTATTATGGATCTATTACAAGTTAATATTAAGTTTCAACCCACTATACATTATTTTCGAACACGTACGGAAACAATTGTACCTAAGGTAAGTGATAATTTTGAAAATCTCATTTTTATCTGAGATTTCTTATATGCAAGTATTTTCTGGGGTTATATTTTCTTTCATCCATGTCCATAAATTATTTTTTCTAAAGTGTTAAATATTCATCCATGTATTTTTAATTTCATTTTTACCCCTTTTTGACTTTTACTTTGTGTTATGGAAGGTATCTTTCTTTTGTTTACCATACGTGAAACTTTTTTTTCTCTTAAAAGTACGAGGAGAGTGTTTTTTTAACATATACGGTGGGAATGGATTTTTATGGTTTTATAAAGCCTAATTTTCATGAAGCTTCCTCTAAAATATTTCATGATTATTTTCATCAATATGCTCTAAAAAAATGAATGTCATTTTCTGATAAGAAAATTACTTTAAAGAAGAATGGATATTTTCCTTAAGAATTTATTTCAAGTGTTTTGTCAAAACTATTTTCCATCTAAGATGAGATTATTTAGTATGATTATATTTCAAGTATAATGTATCTATTATTTACATGGTTTTATTCTTTTTATGATGAAATTATATCCATTTTTTATATGGATTAATTTTTGATGGGATGATGTTTATGAAACCCATTTTATTCATTGGTTTATTATGAATGATTTATGTTTATTTATTGTCACAAGTAATAATGATGTCATTATGAGATGGGTGGAACCTATATCTACCACAAATGTATTGGGTAAAGATTTATATCTCATGAGATAGACATGGATGGAATAGTAAGTTAATCCGGTTCAGTGATACAGGACTGAAATGAAGAGTGAGCTCGATTCAGTAAGGGGCTTTGTCTACTAACATGGTCTTGGAAGAAATGCCTTGGCTACTATGGAAATCATATCATGTGATTAATGGGTTTCCACAATTACATGTTTTATTACTATTCTATTTTATCATGATTAATGTTACTTTATGATCTATGCCTTGTGTACTGCCAATATTTATTTCTCATGATTTTGATGTTTAAATTTTATATTCATGTTTTTTTAAGTTCAAATGTATATTATTTGCTTTATTTTATCCATGATTACCCTTAATTAGAATTTGAGATCACCCTTTACATGTTTTATTTTCCCTAGGATTTAAAGAATCATTTTCGGTATGAAAACAAAAGGGGGAAGATCTTTATAGGATATGTTGAAGATCTTTCACCATGATTAGATGATTATGTTCCGAGTTTCAAAAGACACTAAAATATTACGTTCCTTGAGTGTTAGTTTCTCTTATGTATTAATTATTCCAAAAATGTAATGTAATGTCCATGTCCATTAATCATGGGTCTCTACAAACTTTATAATGTATTCAGTAATGTAATGGTAACAACCTAAATTATCAGATATCATTATTGAAAAAATGATTTTTCATTATTCCAAAACATAGTGTATTATTCATTATATCCCAAAATGTTATGTACGTCATCATTTATAGCAAAAAATAATTGTAAATAACCCCAAAATAAGATCTCAAGATACTAGCATAATCTAATTTACTTATTCAAAAAATATATATATTTTTCCAAGCATCATTAAATTAACGTAAGGAACATATTAAGGGTTATCTTTCCCTTAATCATGAGTTCTCCAACTATATAACCTTACTCTTAAATAGATTTTGGAATCCATATAACTATTCATAATATCCATTCCAATCCTTAATGAAAATCATTCTCTAAAAAAATTATATATTTCTGGATTCATATAACATAATATTTGAATTCCGGAACATATAAACCTCAATCATCAAACTTTATTCTTAAATAATTACCCATGATCCATCATCATATTCTTTCCTAAAATATGAATCATGTATTAATGTTTATCAACATCTATATTCTTAGGTTTATTATAAACAATAGTTTAAGAACATCACATAACTTTCACATGCCATTTACATTCTCTTTATCCTCTATAGTATGACCTATATTTATACCATCGTCAGGATATTTCCACTTAGGAAATAAACCTTCATAATTATCATATGTTCAACATCTGAAATATTCAATGGTTAACAATGTTTTATGCAGTTTTGGCTACTAACTAAGACCAAAAAAATTATGGGAAGTAAAAAAAAATAATATAAACACATTAGTAAGGTAAATTACATATAATATATAAATCTAAGATATATTTGTATTACCCTTGGTTATTCTTGATTATCAAAAAACTTTAGGATTGTATCATATACATAACCTATCCTTAGGACATTCCTAGACATATCTTTATAAATATCTCTAGGTATCTTATAATTGTTTTTCATCCTAGTTTCTAAAGGTTGATTAATCCTTCTCTATGATACCAATTGTAAGGACCCGATCTTGACAGACATGGACATTTCATTTCTTCTACGAAATACTTAATACATGACAACAATATATACCCAAAGACTATATTAGTTCATTTACTTTTTATAAATGGAAAATAATATTTTAAATTGATGAAATATCATCATAATCCCCCAAAACAATCTTACCCATTTATTTTCCTACCTAAAACCTTTCTTTATATCATAGAGTAATGAAATTATAAAAATGTTGAGATAAAATTCTCAATATGGGTAAACATGTAGAACATAAAAAACAATAAACATAAGATTGTCAAACATGAACATAAAGTTTAAATATCAAAATCATGAGTCATAAAATAAATCTTCTAAGTGCGTAAGTCATAGATCATAAAGTAACATTAACTATAATAGAATTTTCACAAAACATGGAATTATGGAATATAAATAAGAACATAATATTATTTCCATAGTATCCAAGGAATTATTTACAATACCATTATAGTGAAAATTTTCCATTACTGAACTGGGTTTACTTGTTGTTCCATCCATGTATTATTGAACCATATTTACTTCCCAGTTCAACCATATATTAATGTGTCAGATTTAACTAAAGTTTGTATCATTTATATCTCATTAGATATAAATCTTTACCAAATTTATTTAATGGGGATATTTTTCCAAACCATCTCATTGTTAAATCATTCTTACATGTTCCACAAAATCATAAATATTTTTTCATACTACAACCCAAGAAATAAAACATATTTCATAAACATTATTCAATCATAACATAATCCAAATAAAATATCATTACATCATTAACACAATAAAATCCTATTAATAACAGGTATAATAACATAAAAATAATTAAGTGTGAAATTTTAGATGGAAAATACATTTCATACAACACTTAAACATAATTCTTGAGGAAAATATCTATTCTTCTTCGAAATGGCTTTTCATTTCCCAAAATGACCTTCATGTTTAAAAGAGTAGAATTTAGTTGAATATAAACATGAAATAGTGTATTGTAATATTCATTGAAATAAGGCATCATGAAACCATCAAAATTCCATTCATGCCGTATAAATTATAAAAAATATTATGCACGTACTTTTTCTAGAAAATTCAAAAAGTAACTTGTATAGTAAACAAATGAAATATTTGTTCCATAACATGTAATAAAAGAAAAAAATGTATAAAAATGTGTTCAAACAAACATATAAGAATAATAATCATTTTATAAATTTTTTTAGAAAACATTGACATGGATGATAAATATATACTCGGTAAATACTTACATATAAACAATATCCGATAAAAATGAGATCACAAAATTATCCCTTACCATAGGTCCAATTTCTCTTGAATGTGTTTGAAACTCCTGTATAGTGTGTTTAAAAATATTATTAACATTTAATAGAACTATAATAATATATATGATATCATACATGATTCACTTATGACTTTAAATTACCTGTTTATTTATCAATTCCCTGATAATGAAATGCTTTGGGCAATAATAATTTTATTTATCGTATGCGTTTTGACATGTTATTCTTGATCTTATTACATAGATCATTATTTACATACTTATATAATGCAAAAAAATATTTGTATATGGTAGATATTCCTTAAATTGATAAATATATATATAATAGATGGATAAATGAAAAGGAATACCCCATTCATGGCGACCGTAGGTTGTACGTATGCCTGCATATTGCTTCTATTTCCTCATTGAATTGAATTTAAGAATGTAAATGAAATATATATATACATAAATACCATATAATTATTATGTTATATATTTCACGATTATTGATTATCTATATATATATATATTATAATCATTCTTGAATGGTTAATGTAACGAATGAATCTCATCGCGTCATGGAGACAGTAGGTCGTCGTACGCATGCGCGACAATATCATTATTTAAAAAACAATTTGTAAAGAGTGATATGATTTTATAAAAACAATTATTCTATTATTAAATATAATTTCATAAAAACACATCCTTTATATTAAATTGGTATTTATTTTCATTTCTAATCAATTTGGAAACCAATGAATCAATATTTAAAAATCTGTATACCATATTTTCATAATTCAGCTAATACTATTCATAAGATCTAGTTTATATCCAATTAAATAATAATATTTTCATATTATATCATTTTTTAATGAAACTCAGTATTGTGTATAGTGAAATATATTGACTAAGGTAACTATTTCATGTAATGAATGCTATGTCAGAGTTTCATACAGTGCAAGCTTCCTTTTGTTTCATGTATAAAATAATCCAATCATTTTTTTATACATTGAACAAAATTTATACGCAGTGTTGCATGAAATATTTTTTTTTTAAATTTTGTGTATCACAAGTGAAGAATATTGTTTCATGTACTGCAAGATAATATGGTGGTTTTTATAGTTCATGCTAATCATGTTGTATCATACAACACAAGACATCAATGAAATTAAAAGGAATATATCTCTTAAAATCATCAGGTGTTACATGGAATATGGTTATACCATAATAATGATAACATCATAGAACTTATATTATCATGTATTTATTACATTTATTTTTAAACCAAACAGAAATTTGAAGAATAAAAAAATGAACATAGCTGAGTTATTAAAAAATGATTACCTCTTCTTTGATGGGTATCCTTTAGATCTCTTAATGAGGGATCTAGGGTTGTTCTTTTTGGCAGACCAGAACCTGTATAACATGGATAGAGATTTATGTAGGATACATTTTCATTAATTATTCAACATATAATTATAAATATGGTTTGAATATGTGTGGGAGAAGGTAAAAGTTTATAATTGAGGTGTGGGGCACCATTGGAGACACTCAGAATATTAAATTAATATAAATTCATTTTCAATTACAAAGGACACCAAAATTACTTATTAATGTGATTGATTGATTTTGGGTCTAAATCCATTAATCCTATTAAAATTATACATCTTTCAATTAATTTTTTAATCCTTAACATTTTGTTTTAAACCTTATTTAACCCTTTTTACACATACCATTATATCATGTAGGTTGTATTTTAAGGGATAATGTAATTACCATAAAATACCAAAAAAATAAATTAGAAATTTATGAAATATATAACATTAAAACAATATTTTTTTGGAAATTTTAATTTTTTTATGAATTTTATATCATTTAATAAACTATAAATTATATCTAAAATATCAATACTATCAAATTGGACACTATTCATTGTTTGAAATTTTAAAAATACAATGACAACATTATATTTTCCAAAAAAACTATTTTAACTCATCAATAATATGAATATATAATATACTAAATTATTTTTTTACATTAATTACATTCAAATATATTTATTTGAATATTTTTAAAATAATTTATTTTATTCTTCCATTAGTTACACAATTATTGCACCATCATTGTGTCACCATTTAAGGTAATTATTTTATAACAAAAAATATATAATAAATTATCAATATATAGAAATATAATTTATATTTCCAAATAATATTTATAGTCCAAAATATCTCTTATATATTTTTATATTAAATATATTTCACTTGGTAAAAAAATGTGAAACAATTGAATAATATAATATTATAAACATCATACTCTCATCCAGGTGGATTCTGTACGTTATTATATTACTCCAATGGTTATTTTTCTCAAATCAAATTCATCTAATGAAATCAAGAAAAGTGTTAGGGTAAATTTATAGTCCATATAATATAACGTTTTCCTGGAATTATTTTATTTAACCATAACAGAGGTAGCTAGAATAATACAAAATTACTATTCATATACGCAAAAAATTTAAGAATATTTTCATAATTTAGATCCACAAATTCAAAATATGGAATCTATTTTTAAAAATTCATAACCCATATGTTTTAATAATTAAATAAAATTAATGTCATTGACATAATGAGGCAACAAGTTGTCAATGTGAAAACCTACACATCATTGTAATGATTATTTAATAATATTCAATGTGAAAAGAATTTAAGTTTCCTAAATTGTATTAAAGGATATATTATTAATATACTTATTCAAAAAACCCATTAATAATATATTTAATTATATAAATTATTTAGATGAAAATATTTTTTCAATTAAAATGCAATATATTTTTCACTATTCATCAAAACATTAATCTTATCAGAAAACTACTTTTAATTAAAAAAATGCAAATTTTTATATACCTATCCAAAATAATAAGTTTATTTTTACAAATATAATATAATTATTTTTTAAAATTTTTGATTTCAAATAGGCTCTCTATTAAAACATGCGAAAATGCCTTTAAAAATATATAACCATTTATGATTAAAATTAGTTTTATTTTAATATTATGACTGCCAAAATTATTGGATGAATTTAAAAACATTTTTTCTTAAATATAACATATAAATATGTAATATATTTCATTAATATTTATTAATTAAATTTATTATGATAAAATACCACTATGGTAAAAAATAGTGTTTAAAAAAACATGTCCATTACATTAAATTATATTTATTTTCATTTAAAATTAATTGGTAATAAATTGATTCATTTTATAAACATTTGTAAACTATATTTTCATTATTTAGTTAATCCTATTCAGAAACACCAAATTAATTGCTAGTGTAAAAATAAAAATATTTAATAATATATCATGGTTCGTTTAACCCTGGTGTTGCATGATATGTAAGATGTCGAGAATATGAAATTTAAAAAGTGAAAACCATTAAAATCATGGTGTAATACATCTATAAAATTTAAAATACGACTCCCAATTCACAAAGATGGAACATGATACAAATTAGCATATTTAATGAATCATCCATTCTTTAATTTTTTATTTTTATCTATTTATATGTTTTTATTATTAGAAAGTTATTATTCATAGAAGTATTTCATCCATCACCAAACAACATACAATCATAATTTCATCTATGTGAAAAAGATGATTTATTATACTCAATATAGAAAAACCAATTTTTTAAGTTTTTTATTTTAATTTATTTTTTTAGCAAGAGATATAGAAAATAATGTACAATGAAAATGCGCCCTTTCGAAAATCTATAAAAAACTACCGTTAAGGTGAATTACATACCCATATACCATGAAAATAACATCCCCAATACTTATTATTTTAAATATCAAGCTATATACTATGTGTAGGGTAGTAATGGATATAATAGGCTTATAACAAGGATCATTTCCAATATAAGACATCCATGGATTCTATGGGAAATAGTAAGATTATTGTCAAGATGTGTCCATTGATTAAAGAGATCAACAATAAAAATTACTCAATAAGATAAAAAATTATTTTGTTCAATCATAACATTTATAAGTTCAAATGAATGTTCATGCAGCTGGTTATCATTATGATATTTCAAAAATATGCTAATGATATAAATAGGATTTCTTTGGTATAGAAATAATCTCATAAATAGAACATGTAATTTCATAAATTCATTCGTAGTATGTAATAACAATAAAAAATCAATCTATTGAAATTTTATAAATTCAAAACCAACCAAATATGATAAGAATATTATTTACCAATATCAACTCATTCCCATAAATCACGATTTTTAAAATTAGTACCCTCATGCTTAACTTTACATAGTAATTTTGTCATTTAACTCATATAAACATGCCAAAAGTTAAAATTAAATCATGAAATAATGATTATACTAATAAAATTATTTTTCTTATATCAACAATAGTGTACCATAGTTAAAGGTATGGCATGAATTTTTTTATTAAAACTCTAAAAAAATACAATATTGAGAGTTACAGTTAAATAAGGAATTGAAATCTCATATTCACCATGGAATGATGATACAGTATGAGTTCTATAGGTTCTCCTTAAATACATGATTTGAATCCATTTTAAAATGTCAATTTCCATTTCATGTCCTATTTCAGCATCATTTTCATGATTTAAAATCTTAAGGAATGATCAAATTAGAAATTTATATTATCTCAAAAACACTAGCTATTTAGATTCATTATATTTTAAGTACATGGATGACCCCTTAGAAAATGGAGAATGTAGTTATGACAACACATGACCAAATATTTGGTTATCCTGATGTTAGATTAAATTTATATAACTAATCAAATTACATGAAAAAAAAATAATATATGGTAACTAGTTTCTATGGAATTTTTACTGAATATATTAATTCAACATATCTTGGAAAAAAATTATATTAAATTTCATCCCAATAATTATATTTTAATGATGTATGAAATGAACAATCTCAATCATTGTACCCTAACATATTAATTCATCATATTATGATAAAAAATAACTAAATTTATTTAAGATCATATTTATATTCGATACATAATAATCTAATTCAATTATCATTATTAAATCATCACAGTAAGGTGTTCTTTCATATTTAAGGCATATTTCTAATGGGTTAATGATAAATAAAATTAACTCTAATGAACAACATGATACAATACAATAAAATAATATTAAGAGTTAACGCCAATCAAAATTTTATGGTACACAACACCCTTTACTAACATCATTGTCCCTATATTATTGTCATGTCACCATCAGATGGTCAACAATGATGAATAAACCATATTTTAAAAAGAATATAATATATGAGAAATAATGAGGGGGATAATGAATATGAAGAAGGATTATAATTAACCTAATATCATTTAACATTATAATAAATATTAGAAAATGTCAACGAAAAAACACTACAACTGAAGAATGAAATATTGGTTTGAATCCTAGTACAAGACTCATAGTTTTTGGGTAAATACACCTTGAATAAATTCTATCCCTTAGATGTAACCCCAATTTATAATACTATATATCACCATTGTTATTCCCAGGGTAAATATAAATGTTTAATGGAGGTTCGATTCAAAAGAGATACATCCTCACAACTGATATAAAAATCACCATTATTTAGTGTCTTCAAGGTTTTGACATTGTTTCAATATTACACAACATGTAATGTGTAGTGTTTCACTTATGTCTATTTTCAATGGATTCATGACTTGTGTACATTAAAAACCAGGAACCCGACTCAGGATTTGAATCATGTACTTCTAGTGCTGAAATCATCAGTTTTTTTATTCTTTAGATCTGATCCTCTAAAACATTTTGTGATCATCCAAATCCATGTGAAACATTCATTAAATGACAATATTCATCCATTTTTCATGGATCATAGAATCTAGGTTCATAGTTAATTTATGTTGTCAAACTGGGATGCTTCATTGCTCAATGTATTGCATTTTTCTATTCCCGATTACCCATGTTTTCCTTTAAATTTGTCCACATGCAGGTCTTAATATAAGAAAAACCAAAACATTAATATATAGAATTGATATCATATTATACCAATAAATATTAAATAAAAAAACATACAATAACACATGAATATATAGATATATAATAGAGATAACATATGACCACTCGAAACCATCTTTATTACAACAACCCCTAAATATGATGTCTTTGTAGTGGGTCATGATTTTAAGGTATTTCATTTTAGGGTTTCAGCATACTCTTCATGGGAAAAATATTATATGGATTTTGATCAATTGACAAACCAAATAATCTAACATTATTCCAATTCTAGATACAACGAATGTTTAGGAATTAGGAAGTGTCTATGCAAAAGGGACATTGATATTGAATGAAGTTCCATATGCTATAGTCTCTGACCAGTATTCATATTTTACTTATCATTTTTAGTAAATCGATCCAAAACGTGATGGGATACAATGATAGATTTATAATAAAATAATATTTATAGTTAGATTGGTAGGTAAAATGAGCAACAAACACTCATGATGACATGTAATGTGACTTCCTTCTTGAATTTGGTGGTGTTTCATTTGACCATTTGGAATTGGTTTTTTATTATTAAAATAATAGTTACAAATACAAATTTTTAATGGATTCTTTTCAGGACATATATGGCCATCCTTGTAAAACAACTCACTATTGTATGAATACTAGTGTATCTTCCTTGGGTGGATAGATTTTGGTAGAATCGAAGACAATAAAGATTTAGGGGATTCAATATATATTACTCAGGATATATATCCAATATAAATCCAATGATGATATTAATAAAAACCCTATGGGGTTTTTACATGGGGACTATGTGGTTTTAAGTGTATTTTCTCAGATGGGTAACCGAAAACAAGGAAAATATGGAAATCAAACATGTAGATTTCTAGGTGCTTTAAAATTACTGAGTAGGATTGAAATGTGGCTTACTATTTATACATTACATAGTAGTTGACATCAATTCAAAAATAATTTCATCTATAATATCTTAATAATTACCTTTTTAACACTCCTTATGTACTGAGTTGTGATGATATTGATGTCAAACATGATTTATCAGTGACATAATATCCATTCAAGATTGATTAATCATAGATAATGGTTTTTCATGATAATACAATAGATTAGGTTTGTGTAATATGATAGCATGGTTATAATTCACATGATCCTTGTTATCTGGAGATACTAATTAGAGAGTAGTGGCCTCAACTTTTTTGTTAAAAATTCTTCTTGACTGGACTTTTAGCGATGTAATGTTCTTATAGTGGGAAGGTTGTATCATCCTAATATGTTCTTTTAAGTATTTCTAAAACTTTAATAATAACATTCACTGATTGGAACCTGTTTCAAGGGATTTTTGGTGAATTTTGTGAAATTTTGGAGGTTTTTATGATTTTTAATGGTTTGTGCATAGTTATGGAAAACCATGTGGTTTGGCCTAGCTAACTGTTCTCCCAATGTTGGCTCTATAGAGTGGGTGAACTATACTCCCAACCATGAGTAATCTCCCTAAAACCATAAACCCATGGATATAGGTGATTTTCAGGGATAGAACATGGTTAGTTATCAATGTGGGAAAACAATGAACCCTTTCTAGAATCCTTGTTCGGGAACATTGTTAGTGTGTATGGAAACTACTGACAATAATGCCCGACCTAATAAACCACGTGTGCTAGTTTTTATTCGAAATGATGCTTTACTGAAAAACTCAATACCCATTGTTTTACCACTAATCAATCCACATTCAACCCAAATCTAATTCCATGTTTTTTTGGAGGCTCTATACGGGATTTCATGTCTCATATAACATCTTATATTGTAAATTTATGTGTTAGTGGATGAGATTTTCCACTATCTGATAAATATTTTATCTCTAGATTTTGAAATTTTATGTCCTTCTATTTTATCCATTTTTAGAATGGAAAATGCTTATGATTACTATGGATTGAATATTTTATTTGATGTACTTTAATTATAGTTTTTATTCCGTGATCTTCTTAACATTCTTCCATTATTTTTGGTTCACTTTGCGAATGTTGAATTAATCATGTGATTAAATGTGATTTTTTCCATAAGGATTTACCCGATAGTTGATTCCCTAAATTTATTTTTTTTATTTTTAACAGTTATAAATTTATTCATAAACAATGATTTAAAATGATGTGGTGTTTTATTTGAAAAGGGAATAAAAATTGTGGCCACCCCTACATTTAATGGTTTGAAATTTATTTGGGCAGATTTTGAGAAAAATATGACTTGAATTGAAAAATAAATTGAAAAAAATATTTCTTGTTAATTAATTTAAATATTTTATTTAAATAAATAATTATTTAAAATCATAAAATTGATGAAAACATTTCATTTTGTTTTCAAATTTTTGATTTGGGTTCAAATGTGATGTTTCGAATTTGAACTATGAATGATAATTTGAATTGAATTGATTTTACCCTAATTAATTGTTTGATTTATGAAAATGTGAGACTTATTATATTTTGAGTGATTCAGATAATCACACAAGGAATTAGACACCCCAAAAATTGGTTAATAGTGATAAATCGAACAAAACCATTTTCTCCCTAATTTTTCCTGATGGGATGCTGATTGGTAAGTTCTATTTTGCTGATCTTTATAGATGTGTTCCCCCATAATTTGAGTTTTGAGTCATGATTGAGTAGTGTGAGGATACTAGAGCCTACAAATAATGTATTTCAATGTATATGACCATGGTGCATTGTTTTATTGACCTGATTATACATGTAATTATTTGTATAATTTTTTTAAATATTTAAACCATTATTATTTAAAGTTTTATACAAATTATTTATATATTCTTATTTTAAAATGTCTATAATCTATTTATTTGAAATTATCTTTTTGCTTAAAAAATTTAAATGAATTTTATTTATTTTTTTATTTAAATTGAAATAATTTATGATTTAATTATTATTGATTTTTTTTTTGAATTCTTAGTGAGACCATACTATGCTGTTTATCTCAATCTCTAACTTTTACTCCAATTATTTAAAGATAATTTTATTCTACATATAGAAAAATGGAAAACACTTAATGGAGGTGGACGGTGTTCCTGATTCATGGGATCTTATAGTGGTGGTTGTAACTTGTGGATATGTGATCCACTTATTTCTTTGAGTTTTTGTAGATCATATCATGATGTTAATTATGTCACCTTTTGGATAATTATTTACTTTAGAATGTGTATATGACTTTTTGTGGGGATTTTTTCCTTATGAATTGTTTTACTTGCCGATATTGATGGTTTTTATTAGGGAAATATTGTTCCTTTTGACTTTTACTTGATCTTGGGTGCTATTATAAAACACATGGGGATCAGGAATGACCTCCAAGATATTTCAGGTACAGATCAAGTATCAGTGTGGTAGGGCATGTAGGGTTGTTTTTCAAATATTACCTCTAAAAAATAATTATAAAAATTCATTTATATTGGAGAATAATGAGTATTTGAGATCCAAATGTAAGTCTCTAAAAATGTACAGAAAATGATATTTACATGTGTCTAAAAAATGGATATCTATAATAAGAGTAAATTGAAATTTGAGGGATGGTTTTCCAAACACTGCTTTCGTGAATTGGTTTTCTTTAATAACCTCAAAGTATCATTGATATTTATAATATATTAGTTATAGATTCTATATTATATATTAATGAATAAGTCCATTACATAATAATGGATTGAATAAAATTGTGTGAATACATATGTATTTATTTGGAGAAATAGAAAGGAGTTTTCATATTGTAAATATTTTAAATTGGTTTTCTTAGGTTTATATTAAGGAATATTTATTTGTAAAATTGGTTAATGAGATATAGTGTTCAAATAAAAAGTTTCAAAATTGAGCACTGATGGCTAAAAGGAATAGACACCTACCTACAACTTCTCAATATACAATTAAAATGATCAAGAACCATTATAGATATGGTGGGTAGGATTCCAACATAGAAGAAAAGAAAAGACTCATTCTATGTCCATCATCGAGTGCAAGATCCATCATTTTTAATTACACATATGTGGATACATAAATGTGTGTTGAGTGAAGGTACTAATTGAATCTAAGAAAACATCAATCTCAATGACCAAAGAACAGGATTCATAGTCAAAAAAATATGTCTACAAAGGAGGTAAAGCTACCAAACATGAAAAGAAATGTAGGTACTAAGCTCAAAGAATCAGGACAACACTAGTAGAGCAGTAGTAGATCATAACTCCATAGGTTAAAATGGGACCCACTAAGGTAGAAAATTCCCAATTAGGAGCTTCTACATAAAGGTGAGATATCGATTAGAGGTGGATTCCATCCACTGAGGAAATGCTAAAATGAATAGGGGAGAACCTTCTGGGATGTACTTGGGGATAAATAATGTGTCTGATTTTTTAATTTATAAACCACCCATCAATCATTGATGAAACAAATTACATCGATTAGTGAATATGCAAGACATTTTTATTGAATAATGTCATAATAAATCATAGTTATTGTTTTACTACCCAACACAAATAGTGAAAAGTATAAAAAACAATATACATTAATTCGAAATTAACTATCATCCATCCCAAAAAAATAATTCATTAAATCGAATGCAATCCCAATTCATTAGTTCTCCTCCCAATATATTTATAGTCCATGTTAAATATTAAATCCTTATAATTTTTTTTAGATTTCACTTTTTCAAACAAAATTTATATAACATCGGATCTATAAATGAAGAAAACATTATTGATTCTCATATCGCCATAAAAATATGAACCAACAACCCCAATAACCACAAAAATCTTTATATTTTATAAATTGGATAAGATTTATCCTACTAAATGAATATTCCATTGTATTAAATTTGTCAAAATAAAAATTTGGAAAATATAATATTTATCAATTATATTTCAATATATTATTATTTATATAATGATATAATCATTCCCTTAAATAGTAATGCCTCATGGAATTCAAAGAGTTAAGAACAAGAGTTTACACAATGTTATTTTTAGGGTAATTATTTTCACTACATTTCAACTTCATAGAATTATATTCCGCATCATTTACTACATGTATTAGAATGTAAAAAAAATAATGTTGCATAAAAATATATTTAATATGATATTATATATTTTGGAAGTGTTTAAATAGGAGTTGATAGTTATATAGACCTATAATATGTAACTTATTCTATAAATGTTACATTTAAAAAAAATCACCCATAATTTTCAGGATTATTAGGAAGGAATATAATTTTTTAATGTGATGAATTAATAAATATTAGTGTCTATACAAACCATGTAAACTTTCTATCTCAAAAACATTTTTCATCCTTCCAATGATATCACTGACATTAATCAACATGCATCATTTAAATTGTTTTACCATAATTAGTAAGAAATGAAAATTTAATTTAATTGATAGTGATGTGATATTTCAATAAATTTTTATAAAACCAATCCTATGTTTTTTACCAAAAAATATTTATCTAATTTATATCCATGTTTTGATTATATTCTTGAATATATCAGTATATCATCTATAAATACAGCAACAATTTTATCCAGAAAGTTGAGGAAGACCTAGATCATAATTTTCAAAAGAATAGTAATTCATTAATAACTATAAAATGAATGATAAAAATATCAAAATGGATATATTGGAAAAAAATAAAATAATTAATATCCTTATCCATTATCCTTTAGTAAATTTTCCCTAAATAAAGGACTACCTTTGATAACCAAGGAGCTCTCTTCAGCTAGTTGAAAAGATCCTCATTTCAAGGAATGTTATAATTTTTTTAGTATAACCTATATTATTTTTTAATTTTAATTGTATAAATGTAAATTTATTCCATCCATCTTGGAAAATAGAATAGTTTTTTTGAAAGGAGAAACACTTGGTCAAATAAATCCCATCTTCCTAAGACAAACTAGAATCCCATTCAATTCTATCAATATTTTTGGTTCCATAAAATATTAATTTAATGAAATATAAGACACAAAAAACACAAGTATAATTTAGAATTCTATATCTCTAATAGGTAATAGTCTAAAAAACACTCTACTAAAAATTATATATACTAATTCACTATGATTAAAAGTGAATTTTATTTCATTTACTCTAGTTATCTATGTACAAATTCACTTTCAATTGGAATCTCTCAACTATCATCCATATCCCACACATTTTTAATGTGTGGATGGTGCCATATATAATAAAACTCACGATGAATATATTAATTATTTTGATCCAAGAATCCAATTTTACAAACCACATTAATCATCAAGTCTTATATTTTCACCCCACATAATAAATTGTACAATAAAATTTTCAAATTGAAGATCACTATTAAGTATAATATAAATATAATACCCTGTTGAATCCTTCCTCCCATTGGACCATCATTCTTCATTGAATATGAAACCAATTCTACTCACAATTCCAACCAATCAACCAATCAGGGTGAGATGACTAAATCTGATTCTTTGTATGAGAGAATATAGATATAATCAAAAATTTTATTTTAAATGCTAAATTACCAGTACATGTTATACATCCTCTTAGACTTTATCCACTATAAAAATAATTCTTTTACTCTTCTTAGGAATAGACCATTTTTTTAGTGGTTTACCTAAATTACTATGATTTTATATCACTTTATTATTTAGTTCATACCTCACATTATAAATCCTTATATTTTGTTTTATTATCCAACATTATATTTCCAATATAATCTCAAACAATAATTATTCATGTGATCTAACATGTAGTATTGAAAAACTGAATAATGTGGGTATGGACACATTGACTTCAATTATCACACTTCACTTCAGTGAAAACACTCTTATGAGATATTTCCCCAAGATAAGTTAGAAGATGAATAAAAATTCCTCCTTTAAAAGTTTTACCTCTTTTAATTTTATCCACCAAAACCATTTATTACCCAGAAAAAAAAAATAAAAGCACTCCATTTTTTATATCACTTATATCTAACACCAATCACTATAAGAAAACTAGGTATTAATGGAAGTATCTTAAAACCAATACTAATAAGACAAATCTAAATATTAATCATTTATACTGGTATTGTATTTTATTCCACTAGTTCTGTTTTAGTAATATTTTCTAAATTAACCACCTAGAAGATATATTTAGTGTATTTTTATTAATAAACTCTTTATAAAAAGAGCGTATATCACAGTATGAATACCCTTTCTTCCCCAACCATTGCTTGGTTCCCTATCTTCTCTCAGTCATGACAGATACACCTCAACTGAAAATCAATCTCTGTTGAATCTTCTCTTTGACCACACCTCCTCCTCCAAGAAATACTCTAGCACATATTCCTCTCCCCAAAATTGATCCCTTATGATGAACAATTTATGAAGAAATCCCATATTGATCAGAGTATTTTGGAATAGTTTTTTTATTTTAACACTAATTATGTAACTATTCATCTATTATAGAAAAAAAATGTTTTTTTATGTTATCCTTTCAGGGAGGATTTTTTTCCAAAATTAAAATTTTATGTTATTTATCTAATGATATTATGCCGATTATAAGCATAAAATAACATATAATTAAATTTTATAAATAAGAATTGGAATTTTTTCATTACCGATTATTTATAAACATCCATATATAGGTTATCAATCATAGAAATATGATTTAGAACATAGTTAATGATATTGAACAATGTTCATTTTTCACGTAAACCTTTATATTGTGATTCTTCCAATAATTCCTTCTATAACTCATTCCTTATTAGAACCTACTCAGGTTTTGTCGGTGAGTACATGGAGTTTTTTTAATTATATTCATTAATATAATTAAAAACATATAAATAAGCATTCTTATTTCTTATTGACATGTAAAAATCATTATTGTATGTTATTTAATATTCACTTCTAGATCGAGTTCATAGACATCTGAAATTATATATATAGTTCCAATTAATTTTATGAAAGAATTATTCTAATAGTTATTTTTAATACAATATTATTTCAATGTTTAATGTTTCATAAATTAAAAATTCTTTATTTTTTTTCATAATTATATATACGAGTTTGTAGTCATTTTTTAGAAGACAATATTATTTTAATATTAATGATCTATTAATCATTAAAAAAATTATACCATTCTTAAAAAATCTTATTTAATTAATTAGAATTTTTTATATATAGATATTAATATATTTCCTAAAAATTGATAAAATATGGATTAAATTTCCCCAAATTAAAACTCATTATATTATGGGGTCAAATGTGCCATTATATTTTGAAATTGCATATTAATCTAATAATGGAAGAATAAAATTTCCATGTTCTGAATGTAATTTTATATTTTAGTTGGAAGGATAGGATTTTTATATTCCCTTGATATTGAAACAATTTCATACTACATATTTGAGAAGGATTTTTCATGGATAATTGCAAATTACAAGAAATTCAATATATGACCACTATGAAAATTAATATCCTACTACATCAATATTAGAAAATGATATTCAAAATAATATTAATGATGTTTTACACAATACATATAAGATGAAGATTGTAACATATATATAGCTCCACATTATAATTTTACAATGAATAATTAATGATATTAGGGAACTAATCATCAAATGATGTTTATGAATTAATAAAAGGTAAAATTATGGATTTTTCTTAAGGATGTATCAAATATGTAAACTTATAATTATAAATTAAGTTGTAAAATATCCAGAGATTTTTTTAATTATAAAAAAATTAATTTTGATAATATTATATTTTCTTCATGATATAGTTTTTCAAGCTAAGATCCCACAATAATTTTAGGAGATGAATAATGATTTTAATAAAATCAATCTCTATTACACAATGATTTTGAGTTGAATGTTTTAGTTTAATACTATATATCCTTAAATTTTAAAATCACAACCCAATTACATAATGGTTTATACGTTAATAAAATTTATACTTCCCATGTATGCTATGCTATTTTGTAGAAAATTATAATGTTTTATCAGATGCAGAGAAACCTTTCCATTAGATGGAGTTTTATTATCATACATTTTACAAGAGATTACTTATTTCTATTTTCTTAGAATGAAAATTTATAAAATACCATGGTGAAGCATAACAATGTAAATCATGATGATGTATTAAAATATCGAATGAAAAGAGATTATAATAGATATCTAGACATTCATTCTAGATGAACTTCTATAAATTATACTCGATGAGGATACACCATTTTATGAGATCAACCGACTCTTGTATACCAGAAATTATATTTCAAAAAAACCATATAGCAGAGATTCTATGATAACAATTTCAAGATAAGAAGGAGTTATTAGGAATTATTTGTAAACAATGTTGAGAAATGAAGAATATATCCATTGGGATTAATAATATAAATACAAATTAATTTTAGCAGCAATGATATTTTAAATTATCAATAATTTATAGTTTCAATAATGATTTTGTAACATCTTGCCACTCAAGTGCAATCAATTGAATTTTTAGTGTCTTTTTCTTAAAGCCATATAATATGAGGAGTATATTAAATTCTATAATAACTTTTATTATTTTCTTTTAATTGTCTGATCTAGTTTGATTGATGTCTTCCATGTTTTAGAAATTGAGAGATTTACCAATCTTCTGGTTGATCATTCCACAGTCTATGGAAACATAGGTTTTATTCATCATTGTATCATGTGATTTCTTAGTTTATTAAAGATAGATCTTTACGATTAAGTTAAAATAATGGATACCTAAATTTATGGTTACTAACATCAATGAAACATATTTTTCAATTTTGCATATTATTTTAATAGTTTCTATATGTATTTCTTATATACTACTTAAAATGTTATTCTACTTGTTTCTATATGTTTCTAAATATCTTATATATGCATAATAAAAGTTATAAACATTTTGTTATAATATTTAATGACTCAAATTATAAAGAAATTGTAATGAATCTTCTTCATATATATATATTTATGTGGTTAATTAAATGTGTATGATTTTATTTTAAAAACAACAATTTAGTACCCATTTTATAATGAAACACATACTCAATCGATCCAAAATTTTATATTAAATGATTCCCCATATTTTATAAACGTTTACACTATCGAGGTTTCATAAGAAATATATTATTTTTTCTATGATGGTAGGTTTTCTCAGTGCGACACATGAAAATCTAAATTCAAGAATACTAATTATATTTTATGGTGTTGATTATGAATTTTAGAGAGATCAAATGAATTCATTTGATACAAATACTAGAGTAGACAACATTTTAATTCCTATATAATATTATAAAATTATTTATAATGAGATTACAACTTTTATGAAATAATGAAATTTTTAATAAAGATAAAACAACAATTTTTAGAAAATCTTTTTTATTTTCAATGAAATGAAATATCTATAGTAGATTTTTCTCTACTAAATATAATATTATTTCAAAAAAAAACAAACCTAAAAAAGAGATAATTATTTTACTGATGAAAATATACTAGATAAAATCATTGAAATTATTACCAATGAATATCAAAACAATATAACATATCTTCATCATACTACGAACCATAATAATTATATTTTAGATGATCTAGTTGGATGTCTCATGTAGTATGAGGGTAGATTGAAATGGGTTTCTAAAAAAGATATATGAAAAATAAGGTAGAATTTTCCTCTACATTTATTGTAGCAAAGAATGTCAAATAATATACAGAAGGTCCTAAATATTCAATAAATAGGAAAGTAAAATATGAAATTAAAATTATTTATTATGAACAAAGATAGAATGTAATTGAAAACTTTAAAAATGAGGAATATAATTGATAGAAACAAAGATTTCATATAAAATTATAAAAAAATTTAAAGGAAGTAAGTGATAATAAATATTGTTTTGAGATGATTAGTTAGGAATATAAGAAACCTGGTGACATTAAGAAATATGATCAAACAATAATGGATAAGGATAATAAATAAATAAATTTAAAAAAATTATAATTATAAAATCTAGAAAATTAAAAAATATGAAGAAACTCAGAGTGATATTGAAGGATTTATCTCTTCAGAAAAATTTATAGATGATTGTAGTTTTAGTTAAAATATCATGGGATGACACAATATAATTCCAAAGACTATTCAATTCGTCATGGATAAGGATTCTTATAAATCATTTAAAATTAAAAATTCTTTATAATAATATTTACTTGGATAGTCAATATTTTTCTACATCATAATAATAATAAATATAAACTCAAATTATTATAGATGGTACCCTATCTAGTTATTAGGAGGTATTGAAAAGTACTACAATACTTAAGAAACAAAACAATAATGTTTCCTACAATAATAAAAATTCTATAACATAAATTTCAAAAAGAAAAATCTATAATTTTCAAAAAAAATCCCAATGTGTTTTCCATATTTCTAACGATTTAGATATGAAATATTATTCCACACCATCAATTTATATTAATGATTTAGTTTTGAAACTATTCTCTGGAATTTTAAGTCTAAAAAATCATATCGCCTTTTACGTCTAGGAGTACATTTTTTTATAATATATAATGATATATGATAACTCACTGAAATAATTTGGGAATGGGTCTCTCAAAATCAATACCTCTTTTTTCAAAATAATAATTTTTATCTTAAATGAACCCCTTTCTATAAAAAATTTATAGAGGTAGAAATTGAATAAAAATTTTCATTAAATAATATAAAATAATTTAATTTTAATGTAGAATATATTTTCAAATAATTAGATGATGTTCAATGAAATGCAGACACACGTGGATTGAAAAAGAAATGTTTTCTAAAATATACGGACTCAAGAAAGAATGGGTTAAAACTCCAAAAATTTAATTTTTTAAAGAAATAAGAAAACATAAAAAAAATATTTTGTATATGGATAGTGTATGTTCCCACCATGTGACTGGAAATAGGAAATTCATTCCGAATATTATCAAGATGAAAGGTACTAAATTTACTCTCAGAGATAATGCTCAAGGAAAAATATATAATATATGTGATATTGTTATTCCTGAAAAATATTTAAATTCAAATATGATACTCATTGTATTCTTTAAGAATCACCTCATAAGTATAATTATATTATTTCATGATGTTTAACTTTAGAAATTCATGAAAAATTAATAAATAGTTCAAATTTTAAAAGATAAATTAATTTTTTTTCCAATGGGCATGAGAATGTATTTCAAAAACATATAGAAGACCATTGAACACAAGATCTATTTTTCATTAGTGAGATTAAAGATCAATATTTTATATTTCATAAAAGGTTAGGACATTATACTTTTATATCATTATAAAAAAAATCATTGAAATGGTTGGCTAGAGACTGACTAGAGACTATGATTAATTAATTTAACTTTTGCGATCCATGTGAATTTTGAATGAAACATAAGTCATGATTTAAATCAATTAGTGATGTTTCAAAAAATGATGATTTATAATATTTGAACATGTATTTATTTTTTTCAACACAAACAACAGGTATTGGTGTTTAATATATGTTCATATCTTATTTTATGACTACACTAGATATACCTGCTTTTATTTTCTATGAAAACAAAAGGATTATTTTTATTTTAAAAAAATTGTATCATGTGTTAAAAATGAAAAAATATCCATTTGGATACTATTTATTACGAACATGGTAGAGACTTTTAATATTTTTATATTGAATCTACTTATTGTTAAAAATGTAACATATATATTGAACTCCTATAACTCCTCAAAAGAGGGGTGTATTTGAAATAATAAATTGGGAACTTCATAAGAATACTAGAACCATATTGACTGAATACTCAATTTGTTAATTTTTTATGGTTAAAGTTTTTATCACTACCAAATATACAATAAATTGAGTTTTACATAGAAATTATCTTAAAAAAACTCATTATGAGTTGTATATAAGAAGAGATTCAAAACATTCTTAATTTAGAGTTTTTGGGTATGCAATATTCACATTAAATACATAATATTATTTAAATAAATTCACTCCAAAATATGATAAATGAATTTTCCATTCATATTATACAAAAATTTAGGTTATTATAATTGTTAATAATAGAAAATTTACTATTGAAGAAATAATTTTTGGGAAATTTGATGAAACTGATCCTTTTTAACAACTCAAAACCAATTCTTGTTTTGACTTTAATAAAAAAAATTCAACCCATTTTTGAAAATTATTCTCATGAAAGAAGTGTTGAAGATGAATTTTATGATGTTATAACAATAAGAGAAATTATACCTATTATTTAAGGACAACATTTCATAAACCCATACAATCAGGAAATCTAAAAGAATCACCCCATGGATAATATCATTAGTTTTTGTAGGTCAATCTGTAACAACCCAAACTTTTATTAATGAAAATTACTCTTGATATATTTAAATGTCTTATTATATAATATGGTTATATAAAACATATTCACTTCCTTGTATTAATGTTTTCAGAGTTTAAAATACCGTTAGGAATTTATACTGTGATAATATTGCCAACAAACAGTGACCACATGGTTAGTATAAAACTAAGGATTTAACAAATCCAATTTACTCAGAAAAATGAAGAAATGAAATCATCCAGTAGAATTTCATCATAAAAAACCCATTTTTTGGATCTCATAAAGGAGTTAGAAACACTAACATTCACTCTGGACCAAGCCAAAGCCAATCTTCTACTTGTTAATATTGAAGGGAACATCCTATGGGAGATGTGTAAGTTGATAGAGATTACCACCCGGACAATGTTAATTGATCCACCCCAATAGTCTATCTCCATCTCCAACATTATCCTTTGGTATTATGTGGGTGTTATAATGGGTTATGTAATAGGACCCTATCACTATGATTTTGTGCTTTAATTTTAATATAAAGAATACTTATTCATTTCATTATTGTTACAGTGAAAATGGTTTTTAAAGCTCAAATAGTATTTTTAGTTATTATTCAATTAAGAAATATATTTTGATTAATTAGTGGATTTTTGGAATTAAATAATATTTCAATTAAATTTAAATATTAATAAATTTATTTTTATTAAATATTAATGAACATATATGTTTTAGGAAAACAATTGTAATTTTTAATAAGGTTTCAAAACTATTTTTCTCAAAATCCATGATTTTAAATAAATTTTAGTGAGTATTATAAAAGTGAAAATGAACATATTTAAAAAATTATTTATATTAAAACAATATAATTTTATAATCAGACATCGAAATAGTCGAAAGGTGAATTTTTTATAATTTTATAATCCAATCAAATTTTTTGGTAAAAATTAAATACTGTTTAAATATATAATATGTTTTATGACATTATAAAGAAATAATAGTGATGAAATATAATACATTAAAATGAAATTTAGGCAAATATATTTTTTATCTTTAAAATATTGTGATTTTATATTTGTTTGATTAATTTTATGGTTCCTTAGTAGACCCTCCATGATATATAAAACATTTTAAATTTTAAAATTATTCCTTTGAGATTGAAACACAAATCTACATAAAAAAGTATAAAACATTAAAAGGTTCAGCCAGTGGACTTATGAAATATTGTTTTCCACTCCCATTTTGCAAAAACCAAGGAAAAACCCATGGTTTGGGTTGTGATTTTGATTAGTTTAATGTGTGGTGTTGAAATCATAAATTAAAATAAATTCCCCCATATTTTCCTATGTAAACTCATACAAGATCCCACATCCTCTTCACTCAAAAACCTTTAGAAAATGTACAAACACTTCACCCAACTCTCTGTAATCTTTCAAAGGCTCCCTAATCTCCCATGAAACCTCTCTCAAGCATTTACCAACCCTGTTGATCACACTTCCATGTAATGGATTTATTCCTTTCTCATTTTTATCAAAATTTATTTATATTGTTATACCCAGTTTTTTTAATTAAAAATGTAGTGGTATGGTTTATAACATCCCACATACTTCCCTAGATATGTTTTAATGATGACAGACACCTTTATGTCTCATTAACTCCTCCCCTATACACCTGTTGCCAAGATGAATTTTTTTGTATTATGAATCTAAATTATATTAAATATATTGGGAAATATATATATGACCCACTTAAATTCAATTTCATGTAAATTTGATGTGACACCATTTTATCTATCATCAACCATTTTTATGATTTCTTATGACATGCCATTATGCTGCTGAAATTGCACCGTGATTTTCCAAGCCAAAGCCATCATTGAGTGAATACCATTCCCATTTCTCAATAAAGAGAATTCACCTTTTTGAACATTTACTTATTTGTTATAAAGTTTAATTTATTAGTTACACATTATTTTATTGAGTAATAAATGATTATGTTTAAATAATACAATTTATATGATCCATGTGTCACACAGATGCATGAAATGTAATGATTACAAATGGTGCTTCCTGATAGCACTCTAATGCATTGGGTAATGATTAGTATCAGGATACATCATGTTAAATGAGGTATTAATTATTATAAATCTAGTGAAATGAGGTTTCACTCATGTTCCATGTGCAATGAGACTTAAATCATGCTAAAATCATGTTAAACGTTGATGCTACATTTCCATGTTATGATAATCATGAAATATAATGCCTTTATGTTCCTGTTTCTCTTATGATTCATTGATATTCGTACTTCCTAACAAGTATTTTAATCTTCATTTTTCCTTGTTTACTACGTTATTGTGATTTATATCTCACCTTTTTTATGCATGTTCTCTTGTAATCCCATGAAAGGATAAGTATGAAGGAATGTTGTGCTGTTAAAGAAGTTTTCAATAAAGATGTTAGATTTTATATTCTATGTTTTCATGTAATGTTTCTAATTTCCCACGAAAATAGATCTCTTGATCCTCATAGTTTTCTTAAGTGAATGTATATGTAATATATCATGTTTAAGATTGTAATAATGAGGAGGGATGTTATAGAATTTGTATAAACTAGAAGTTCATCATAAAGTAAAGGTGATTTTTATATATTTATCACAATTTGATCCTAAGACTCCTAATGATGTTTAGGGTGATGAGATTATATGATATAAATATTGGATGAACTGGATTAATTTTATACGAATTATGTTTTGACTTACATTGAATATCTTAATCCTATTCTGGTAACAATAATAAAAGGGTTTTTTGAATATATGTTTGGAGAAATATGAGTATAAGTAAAAAATATCTATAGAAATGCTTCTATGGGTTATAACAATCAAGAAGTAAAAAACAAGTAAGGTTATTTTTATTTGTACCTAGGATTGAATCTATTCATGTACTTCTATCGGGTGAAGTAATTGTAATTTTTACACATTCAAATGCATGTTAGGTTTTTTTATATAAGAGATGTATTTAGGAATAAGGTTTTATAGAAAAACCAAAATGTCTTGAAAAAAAATCATTAGATAATGTCTTTATAATTACTAAGGAACATTATGCTCTTAAAAATTCCCTAAGATATAAGTATGATATATTAATTGAATTTTCATTATATAATAATCATATTAATGGAACTGTAGAACCATAAATTTTTATTAATAATGTTTTCAAAAAAATATCAATTTTATAAATTGTTTATGATGACATTATATTTGGTTATACTAAAAAGAATAATTTTTTATTGAATTTAAGATCTTATGAAGTCATAGTTTGAAATGAACACGATGTATGAACTATTATTTTTCCTTAGTTTAAAAAATTTCACCAACCCAAAATGAACTTTTGTATATCAAAAAAAATTATATAAATGTTTTATATTAAAGGTTTCTTTATGAATATTCTATGAGTATTGTTACTTACAAATAAAACCTATAAATATTTATATCTTAATGAATATGGGAAACATAAAGATCAAATAAAAATTTAGATGAATGATTTTTATTTTACTATATCTCATAGCTAATCGATGAGGTATACTCTTTTCTATGTGTAGTATACGATATTTAATGATTATCTGAAATAATCCCAACATAAATATATAAAATGATTTTTTTATTAACATAAAATGACTACAGATCTTCTATTGTTTCTTCTTCTGGAAAATATTTCTAATTAAAAAGTTTCATAAATACTGAATTTTGTGGATGTAAACTGGAGTGACAAATTACACTTAGAACTAATAATTTCTTGAGATATGATCTAGTTTTTAGTCTTGCATGAAACAACATCAATTTAAAATTCTACTACATAATTATAATATACATCATAAAATTGTTGATTTTCTTAAGACTTATATATGCAACACACACATATACAAAAACACTTACACACACTGATCTTGGTCTGTTTTTTAGTAAAAATTTTATTTTGTGTGATAATATAAGTGTTATAGATATTATTAAAAACCCATAACATCACTCATGAGCTGACCACATAGGAATAAGACACTATTTCTATTGGTATCACACACAAATAGGATATATCATTTTTCAATTCATCTTAATGCAAGAACAACTTGATGATATTAATAAAAAACCCTAAATCCAGAATGATTTTAATTTCATTAAAAATTAGTGAAAGTTCAATATGAAATGACCATTCTTATACATTTTACATATTATTTATTGAAATACTCTTTTAAAAAGAAAGAGAACATTCTGAATTAATTTTTTTCAAAATGTTTTTTTAGTAATTTGTTTTGACAAGCATTCATCCTTAATATTTATTTCATAAACAATTCCTATAATGTTATGGAGAAATATATTTGAGAAAAATTCATACACAAAATTTCCTTAAAATATTTTTTACATACAATTTTTCACACACATACATTATTCTTAAAATTAATTTTGATAAATTATTTCTTCGTAATTTTTTTTGTGTTTTTTATAATTTTTTTGAATATATTTTAATTTTATACATATTTTCTATAAATATATTACGACTGTGTAACTAGATATAATATATTAAGAGTATTTATATATATATATATATTGCATCAACGGTAAATTTGTAAAATATTTTATTGAAATTTATTCTATATTTTTAATAATATTTTCTGTGATTGTTATATTTTTTTATAATTTTTTATTTCTATGATATTCTTTAAAATTGATTCCAAAAAATTTAATATTCCAAGAACTTAGATATTTATTAAAAAAATTCACAAAATAATTTGAACTGATGATCTTCACGAGGATTTAAATATGGGTAATCATATATCAAAAAGATGATTCCTCTCTTTCCAAGTCTATATAAAAGATAGGTGGACCACCATAATAATTATAATGAGTTATTTTTTAGGATGAATCCTACAACATTTTTTCCCTTTATATTTGGTCTTAAGTTCATCTGTTGGTCAAAATTTTATCTAATAAAAAGTGATTCCATCATAAAGAGATTTCCCTAATAAATTGGCACTCAATGTAACGTTGATAGAGAGATGTTGGTATGAAAAGTATGATCCTTAGATAAATTTAGTTATATTTTTTCAAATATGTGAATATTTATGAAATTTAAAGGATGAATTTGGATTTTAGTACACTCAGACTATTATAGAATTGAATAAAAATTGAAAATTTAGTGATTTTGATGGATTAATGGTTATGGCCTTTATTTTTTCCAAACATCATGTAAATTAAACATCTAAAAAAGATTTTGATTTGGTTAAGATTCCCTTAGAAAGAAATGAAAATCTATTAAATCAAAAAATTCTTGTGAAGATAAGTAATTTTAAAAAGTCTTGTATTATTATTTTATTATTTCCCCAATGAATGTTAAGGAAATTATCTCATTTATTTCATGACTCATTGATTGTAGCTATATTGGTTCAAAATTTTATAATACTAATAAATTGTTATAAAGACACACTTAGTGTTCAAGATAAATATTATATTTTTATTTCCATTGAAATATTTAAAAATTAAAACATTTTAGGTACTTATGCTTTACCGATGTAGTCATATTTGAGTTTCTAATATTAATGATTCTTCTTTCCTCAGTTTTTATTAACATATTTTTGGTACACATTGTGAAATTTTAAAATATCAATAATGAGGAAAATTATTTGTATGAAATGGATTCTTATGTTAGAGAAGCTATGAAAAACAATATGAGGCTTGTTTATTTTAAAAACCTGAAAATTTTTTGTTGAACCAATGGAAAAATATGTTCCCATTGTTTATACAGAGAAACATAAAAGGTAATGCTTTGAAAAAAATGTATGTGGGTAAAAAATATTCATATATTCCATGTTAAAAGGGAAAATACATGTTTTATGATGTTTTAAAGTATTTCGTAGAACAAATTTAAATACTAATCATGATATCCTACCTTTTAGTTTTTATATCGATTAATATTTGGCTCAGAATGAGTAAGTTTTTGTAAAAATTATATGATGAATAAAGAAAATTTGGAAAGAAAAAATAGAAGTAAAGGAAAATTATACTGGAGTTTTATTAAATTATATTGATCAATTGATATAAAATGTTGACATAAACATAGATAAAATAGTTCCTTAGACCAATTCAGCTCAATCTGATCAAATAAAAGAACATTTTTCTGGGAACCACAAGGACAATCATTTCAAGATTTATTTCATAATTTTTATTCTCAGAAAAAGGGAAAAAATTTCTTCTTGAGAAAGAGCAATATGAAAAATCTCAAACTAAATTTTTATTGTTGTAGAAATATAAGGTAATAGAAATTTCTAGAAGAATGATGAATTTTATAAAGACTTTAAAAAAGTTTTTTTGTGGAAACAATTCAACTAGGATATATTCATCTTTTTCCAAACATTTGAAAATATTGATCTTTGATAATTAGACAAAGAAAAATAATTTGGAGAAGAAGGCTACAATTTGAAGAACAAATCTTTTGAAAAAATTATACCTGATCAATATTTTGAAGTTATAGATGTTTCTAGAAATAATTATAATGAAATAAATGAAAATCTGAGACCATCTAAATATATTTCTTAGTCTATTCAAGATTTATATTCCAACACCAAAAAATTCTCCATGATAAAGTTTCAAAATAATGGAGATGAAATTATATAACATCCATGAAGTGATCAAAATTATTGATGTAATAATTAAATTCTTCTGAGACATAAAATAAATTCGAAAATATATCATTGGGATAATTGATTTGTTTGAAAACAGATGTTCCTGAAAATAACATAGTGAGACTTTGATTATGAATGAGGTAATTATAATGAACATTACTGGGAAATAAAATGTTTTATCATGTAATTTGATGGATTATTTCTAATATATAAAACATAGTAATGTGAAACTAGGTATAATGAAGAACAAATTATTGGAATAAGATAAAAATGTAATTCAATTACTATATTTGTAAGCTCTATCAATGTTTATGTTTGTGAGATTTCAACGGAAATAAATAATCTATAATATCTCATAATTAAACATGATGATGCGATTTCAACACAAAGTAATAATATATAATAATTTAAAAATAGGTATAAATATTTGAGAAATTTTTTGCGGATTTAGAAAAGGAACAATTTGATACTAAAAAGGGTGGAGTTATTAATGAAGATGTTGTTAAAATAATGGAAATAATTATTAAATCTCGTAAGTACCTAGAGAATTAAAATGATTGAAATGATCATAAAAAATATTTTATGAAATATTTATATTTTTTCTAACTCTTTGAAGATTCAATAATAAATCAATCGCATATTTTTTGGATGACTTATTTTTATAGATGTTATTCCTTATATATTTTTGAGGGATTATATTCCTTATATTTAATGAATAGTTTATTTTCATTGTATTTGGTTAAATTAATTTCTCTATATATTTTGGATGAATGTATTTCATAAATTTTTGGTTGAATATTTGTCTTAATATAAATTTTTTCATGTTGATTTTTGGCAAACATTACATGTACACATTGTACAACCTATAAATCTTTTATCACATAGAACAATGGTGAAAGAGTTTAAAAGTTTAAGAGAATGGTTGTAAATGTTTTGAAAGAAATAATATAAATATTTTAAAGAATATGAAATTTCAATAAAATGGTGATAAATGGATAATGTTTTAACATTTCATTAATGAGGTAAAAAGGAGATATTATTTAATAAATGCGAGAATTTATCATTTTATAGATTTTCAGTATAGATTTTTCTTTTTAAATGTTTTTTTATTTACAATAATGTGTAATATTTTATAGTTGAAATAATTATTATTACAATTTTTTCATTACTATTGAAAATAACAATCCACTCACTTAAATAATCACACTTAAACAAATTTTATACTTTCTATGTTTTTTATGTTTTTTTATAGAAAATGATAATATTTTATGAATGACAAAAAATCCTTCGATCAGATAGAGTTTTTATATTATATTACATTTATTTTTCAGATAAGATTGATGATTTCTAGGTTCATTGAATAAATATATTTAAACTCTACAATATGAACAATAAAAAATCCCCCCATATTATGTTTAATAAAGTCTAATAGACACTCATTAATGGATATGGGTAGACATGATTTCCAGATAAACATCTATATATTCTACCAAATGAATTAACCTTATTATATAAAATAAAGAAACACTAAATTTTAAAGAACATTAAATGAACTATAATGGTTCTTAGTAAAAAATGAACAATAAATGGAGATGATTTTTATAAAATTTCATATATTGATGGAGTATTTTTGATATTCTCTCAACCACCACTAAGATATAAAAAATATGACTATTTTACGTGTATTTATAAATAAAGATATATTCAAAGAGTATTTATACATTGTATAATTGAAAACAAAATGTTTCTATGAAATTTTTTTAAAATAAATTTACTTTAGTACACTACATTCTAACTTTTTGATAGTATTTTTATTAAGTAATATGTTGTGAGGATTATTGTAGACACTTTATGAACATTTGTGATTATAGTTGATTTGTATGATCGAGTTTAATCGATAACTTTCAAGATTTATGATGATATAGTTGTGATGATCCTGTAATTGAGGTTTCTTGAGGATTGTTAAATAGTTGTTTTATTAATACTTGTATCGAGTTATTTAATCGTGACATAAAGATGGACCCTAATGATAAGAATATGATAAATAAATTCATGTTTATTTACTTCTTTAATACTGATAGTTAATGTGTCAAATTTATTATAATTTATTTTTATTAGTTTTATATAATTATTATATGTTTATATAAATATTTTTAGAATCTAATAAATCAACTCTCAATGCATAAGACTAGTTTTATTCTACTTTTTATAAATTTTACATATTTGTATTATAATGTGAATTAGTAAAAATCATCATCCGATATACTTTCTTCAGACGTAAATGAAAATTGAATGTTTTATTTTATAAACAAGAATCCACCCACAATATTTTAATAAATCAAATAATATTTTTTTCATAAAAAATAAACATGAAGGACCCAATGACTTAATGTTCTTTTGGTGATAATATTTGGATATAATATAGTATGAAATATATTATACATCTAGATAAAAATCCATGAATCGTGATGAAATAATAAATGAACAAACTATAAAGTAGAAGAAAAATAAATCTTATAAGTATATTTTATATTACTTTTAATTAAAATAAATATTGAAATTATTAAAAATTACTTCTAAAATGAAATAAAAAATGAAGTGTCATGCTATTAAAAACCACGATGATGGGTTAATACATCATTTTAAAGATTCAAAATCATGGAAAATATATGAATCTTTATATATCATTTTAACTCAGGTTAAATGGAATGTGAGTTTTGGATCAGATATTGATGGATTTAATCCATTCAATATGTTTATTATTACTTATATCATATGGTTAGTTATTGAGATAATAATATACTCTACCTCTAGGGATATGTATTAAACAACCTTCTTTCACTTTTTCTAGCATCATCTTGGGAAGCAAAATTCTTATGAAGGATACTGATGAATATATATTAATTTTGTTATATATGAATTGTTTGCATTATGGGACAATGGTGTAGAAGAATTTGATGAATGAAATTATAAAATCATGAAATTTATGGTTTCCAATGTGTATGATTTGTGATTTTTCTGTATTAGAAAAACATTTCTTCTTATAACACTCATAATGTCCAGGAATGTCTATTTTATAAAAATGACTTCAATTTGAGAATATTTTGATATAGAGGTATTTTGGTTTCATGTGTCATTATCAATTCTGGGATACATATCACAAATATCAGTTTGAGAATTTATTGTTTTATATACAGAATGTGTTGATGTCATGACCAAAATATTTGTCCAATTTAGAAATCTAGTCATAATTATAATATTTAGATATCGAATTTGATAAAGTGTATCAGTTAATGGATTTTAGGAAAGGAGTTCATAGGTGATCATATATAGTTGAAACCCAAGAAATTAAGAAATGAAGTATTTTTTCCAGCTATATTGATGGGTATTTAAATTTTTATGTCATAGTCATGATGTTATATATATTAAAAAATTATATCCAAATTTAGTTTTAAAATATCTAATGAACATTGAATGTAAAAATAACATATTAATTCTCATATGGACTTCGAGGAAATTAATATAATGTATGATATACATGAACGTAAAGTAGAAATTATCAGGAAATGGTTTTTTCATTGAAAATATAACAAAAAATATTTTTTTTCTACGACTACAAAATTTGATTTTACTTTACAGATATTAAAGTATCATTTCAATATAAATTTACTAGAAACATCCTATGTTATATTTTCATAATCTTTATGACTCACATATTATTGTGGATATGATTTGGCATTCATCAATGCAAAAAATTTTAACATATACAATGAAAAAAAAATTACTGAGTTTTTTATATTCATTTATACAAATTGTAAAAAATATTTATCCCCATTAAGCTTGAAAACATTAGGAAAGAATTGTAATGATATAATTTCATTTAGAGATTAAATTTCACTCATTGTTTTTCACCATATTGATTTATCTTACTTCTCAATTTTTGAGGGATTTTAATGAAGGATGACTCATACATAATAATTAGATGGATCACATAGATATGTATTATCAACTTAAATTTTTTTATGAATACAACATTATTTTTTTTTAAATCCAAACACATGTGATAAATTCTATTATGTTTTGTTATTTTATTAGAAATCCATGTACTTTGATATCTTTTCTGAAAAAAACAATACACTAATATAATTATCTATTAATAAAGGTTTTATGGAGGAAGAGTTGCTCACCTTTTTTTAAAGGAATTAATATAAAATTGAGACATGATTCAATAAATATAATAATATTAATGACAACACAAATAAATTAAAATATAGTACTAATTTAGTAAACATTCAAGTGTTGGTTCCTCGTGTTGGGAAAATATCATCAGTCATATTATCACATAAAATGGTCATACAATCACATAGATATGTTTTACTCAATATTGATATTTCATATCCAATTATTTATTAATGGAATATGAAAACAAAGATATGACTTTCTATTTGAGCAAAAAATGAGAAATAGATAAAAAATGTTACTAAATACATTATTGATTGAGTTTCACACCATGTAAGATAGCAATGAATTCCATATTCAGAAAATATAGATTTAATTATCTTTTTTAACTAATAAAATTTTATATTAATACATTTACAATAATAATGTTGGTAATAGTAATGGATTGATAAAAGATTTAAAATATTTGTGTCAAGGACAATTGAAATAATATAGGAGAATCAATTATTATAAAATTACATAATTTTTGTTACTCAAACTTTTGTGTAAAGAACATATGAAAACATTAAATAATGTAATCTTTTAAAAAAAAATTGACATAGTATAATTTTGGTTATTGATTCACATTATCAAATTTAATTATCATGCAAAATTTTATATTTTGTTCTTAAAATGCAAGTGGTTCAATATTTATAGGGGAATAAATAAATTATTGTCACACTTCTCTTATGGTTTCATATCTCAGTAGATTGATACTGGTAAACATGAATAACCTGAAACACATATTTTTTCTTTACAAGATATTACGGTATATTATGTGGATGATGGACTAGATTAAGAGTTGAGTGTTTTAGTCCATGAAAAGCCAATATAATATTACGATAAATGTTATGAAGATGATGAATGTTTTTGTTACATCAAACCTCATAGAAAACAAGAGATTGATCTATCTGTCTATGATGATATTGAAATGGTTTTTTTAAAGGGAGGTGGAAAATAATTAAATCATTTGAATGGGGGATGATGAAAATAATATGTCAAATGATGAATTAATTGATTATATTTCCATTCATAAAAATTATCATTTATTTTATTATTTAGAATAAAGGAATTTAATTAATCGATAAATAATATTTTCAAATAATTTTCTTATTTTATATTATATATCATGTTCTAAATATTATAATATTATTTTTGTATATAGGAATGAATTGAAATAAATAATTAAAATATATGATCTAATCGTCCTCCAATCATATGGTGTTGAATGACCATTCTGAGACACTCCCACTTGCATTAGGTATATTCTTATTTTTTTTCTCCCATTCCCATCATGTGTGTAATAGAGGGCCAAAATTATTTGTATGTAACTAATAATATAAATATATAATATATTATATATGTATATAAAATTTTAAAATCATTTATTGAATATATTTTGATGATAAGAATAAAAAACTAGCATCAATACATTAATCATTTTGGATGTTTGGAAGTTATAAAATAGTTATACCGTAATACATGTTCATTTTACCAATAGATAATATACAGGGAATATATAGGCTGATATTGGGTGAAATATCATGAGATATTACATCCCTCCCATTACTTATTTTTATTGGAGACATATTCCCACTTGTTGGAAGAATGTAATTTTTGATATAAAATTGAATGTAAGTGAAAATTCATATTTATAGTTTGTGTTATTTACTATTCCAATAAAAATTAAATTTAATTATTTTATAATATATAATATATGTATATATATTCTTTCCCATTTTTGTGGGAAATATGTAGTTGTACATCAGTAGATGTTGAAATGTTTGGGAAATAGTGGAATGGATTTATGTATAGGTTTTTGTTTGATTTCAATGACACCTCATTGACTAGAGGCATTACTACATAAATTGTATCCCTGATATGATAATCTATATTGGTAATAAATTTGATAAATTTATTTTAATATGTTTATATTATTATAATGTTTTTAAAAAAAAATTAATGTATAATGTAATGAAAAATAATTTATATTCAAAATTTTATTTTCATTAGGCACAAGTTACTGCATAATCTACTAGTCAATATAAAAATTTGGAGTATACATCATCTGGAGGATATCCACAAGATATAACAGAGTAGTGTTGATGTAGGATTAATGTTTATATGTGTTTTATTGGTAACAAATATGAATATATAAGACCTATACAACATTTTACTATCATGTTTTATGTTTATATAATAGATTTATATATGTTAAAGTTGTATTTTGTAATTTTGATTTGAAAATTTTAATTATGTGATTTTTTATATTGTAGATATATGTGTATTTTCATTAAAGATGTGGTACTTTATTTTAGGGATTATTTATAGTAATTATTTTTATCATTATTTGTAATGCCCGGACCCCAGTTACCCAGATTTGGTGCATTATTACATAACATTGTCATGATCACAAAAGATCATGTCTCGAATGACCGATTAGTTTAGCAGCCATGGAATAACTATAGACCTTCATAATGTTTACATTACATCATAATATGAAAACTACTACAACAACATCTTGTCTTCATTTTCACGAACCGTCCTTGGGGCCCGTGCCGTGACTACCCCAAGCCGGCCTTCCATAGGCCAGGGGCTGGCGACTAGCACCAAAGCATAATTCCCGATAAAAAGGGAAGGCATTTCCTTTGTAAAGAAAACAAACACCACAAAGCAAGAAAGCAGAAGTAAACACTAAGTAAAAACTGGGTACAACAGTAAGTGAGGAAAAAGTAAGTGGGCCAGAATACAAACCCAAACTGAAAGTAAAGTACAACTGGAATGGGAAACATCAACTGAAAGTAAAGACGCAGCCTCGAGCCATCAACTGGAAGTCCCACCTGAAGGATGGGTACGAATATCCTCCACAGCTCCTCGGGTCCATCCATCCGCTCCAAGTACGCCACGCCCAGTGATCCACCTCCGGGTACCAACCTGCTCCTCATGCCCCAACCACGGTCAGTGCTGTCCGTTATCTGTAACCAACAAAATGTAGTGCGGTCATATCCCGTGCAGGGGTGAGTATATGCTACTCAGTAGGGACCCCGAGACCCCCGGAGGTCTTCCAGAATCCACAAAGGATAATCCACAAAGGAAAGATACAAACATGAAGTAACATCTGGAACTATATAGGTATATGCGCATACATATACCTAAGTCATCGATTCTCGTTCGGATCCAACATTTGAGCTCATGTACAACCTAGTCCACACAGGAAAACACAACCCAATCTACAGAGGAAAGCATAATGTAATCCACACAGGATATCAAGTCAATCATATTGAAGATAAGGATT
Organism: Viscum album; assembly: GCA_963277665.1. Lineage (NCBI taxonomy): Eukaryota > Viridiplantae > Streptophyta > Magnoliopsida > Santalales > Viscaceae > Viscum > Viscum album. The sequence continues at coordinate 603,552,933 of OY728123.1, forward strand.
GAAAGTCAAGATACATCTCACACAAGTATACTTCTTCATATGACGATAGAGTTGATCAGATATAGCCACTGATTCATCCAAGCCGTTGGACCCAGAAAGGATCGATAGATACTAACCCCTACAATGACCAACAAAGGATCTGACCCACATAGGATCGATATGTAACTAACACCCTCAATGACACACAAAGGATTTGACCCACATAGGATCGATTGGTAACTAACCCCAACAATGACCCACAAAGGATCTGACCCACACAGGATCGATAGGTTACTAACCCCCGCAATGACCCACACAGGATCAGACCCACACAGGATCTGTAGGCGCTGGCCCACACAGGACCGCTGAGCGCTGACCCACACAGGATCTGACCCACACAGGAACGGTAGCACGGATCCGCGTAAGACCGCTGAGTGCTATAGTCATCACTGTCGAATCCACGGAGGATTTCTGCACAGTCATCATCGTCGTTGCAGTCGCAGCCAGCTCTAGGATTCCCGCACACAGCAGGCTCGTTCGGGAGGGTCCGCTCCACTAGATGAGGGTTTGATACAACAACTGACACATAGTTCAGAGTTGATGTATCCAAAAGTTCCGTATCGTCAACAGGAACTCAACGTCACAAACGACGCGTCAATAGGATGCCTAGTCTGAGAGTTAATGGCTTTTTCGTCCCAGGGGCCTAGTTGGTTTTTATGTCAAAACCAACCCGACCGTACTCCACCTGCTTTCAAACATCGATTGGAGTAACCCAAAAGGTCTGTCTCACTAAGAGGAATCCAACAAGGTCAACGACATGTCAACCGGACGTCCGAAGCTCAAGTTATAAGTGTTTCCGCTCTGAGGGCCCGATTGGTTTCGCGTACGAACCAACCTGGCCGAACCCAAAGTACTCTGAAACCTTGAGTGTAATATACTGAAATGACCGTCTCAGTCCATGTATCACATCGCAGCTGACGGTGCATCAATCGTAGGTCCCCAGCCCAAGTTATGGGCAGAAGACCGAAAGAGGTTCGGTATTAGGGGGTTCGGGCCCGGTCCGACCCGCCCCGATACCCCCAGGGTCGGCCCGAACCGGGTCGACCCGAACCGCGTCCGGGTCCGGACCACTTGGGCGCAGCCCGAACCAGCTGGCGCGGCCCGACCCGGCCTGGGCGCGTCCCCGCGGCTCGACCGTAACGGTCAAGCGGTGACGGGGGGGGTGCTGCCCCCCTCGTTGAGAACCTGCGGCCCCCATGTGGGGGGCCGCACCTGTTGGCCGACCAGAGGTTACGAACCCCCGGTTTTCCCCTGACCTATCGGCCTGCTCTGGCCGGTCGGCTGCTGCCGCCACGGGACCGGCACTGGCCGGTCCCCCTACTCTGACACAGGCGGCCCGGAACCGGCCGCTGGTCTCCCCGCTCCGCCGTGGCCATAGTCCATCCGGCACGGCGTGATGGTGCCGCTCCCCTCTGCCGCAGCCCTTCTCCGACCGCAAGGCTTTTGTAGTTCTCCAGCGTGGCGCGACCGTGTCGTGTCTTTGGTTTATCTTCAACGGTGCGGCGCGACGGCGCTACTTCTCCCCCTTTCTTTAATATTATTGCACGGTGCTTCGGCACCACATTTCCTTGTTCATGCAGCAAACAACATCAAACAACCAAAGGGGAGAGGAGGGTCAGCCGTGTTCGTGCGGTCCGACCCCCTCCCGTTATAGCGGTATCAGGTGGATCCAATAGAAATGAATAAAGGCAACGAAATAATTCACGAACAACAATTAGAATAAATCCCTACCTTGTCTAATTCGATGAGTGAGGATACGTCACGGAATTAACCATCATGGAAGAAGGCGTCGCGGAAGGAGGATCATCGCGTCACGGAGAAGGAACGTCACGGAATAAGCGTCGCGTCGTCGATCTCCGAGGATCCAGCGTTCTTCGCGTTCTTCTCATTTTTCGCGTTCTTTGTCGAGGAGTAAGAACTTCATGACTAGAGAGAATTCTCCCCAAACCCTCTTGCACAACCAACACCTAATAAAATAACAGTTGACTTATTTTATTAACGCACAAGCCAATGTTTGAATTTCAAAATGAAACAATCAATTCAATTAATTAATTGCACCAATTTAACCGCCCAAATTAATGAGGCATTTATTAATTAGATGAAACGCATGGGTTGACTTCATTAAAAAGGGGGTGAGGGTGTGTTTCTCAAATAAAAGAGGGGGTTGAAAAAAAAGGTGGGGCTCGAGTGGGCCCCACCCCACAAATATCCTAACTAGTGGTGTAGGATATTGTGGGTCCCAATTTAACCCCTTAACTTAGGTTAAACAACTTAAATAAAATAAATGGTGCGACCAATTTATTTTATTCATTTACTTATCCCAAAAATTTAAAAACCACACCCAAGCAAACACAACTCTAGAAAAGGTGTTTCTAAGCAATTACCAGCACTGTGATTCAAACAGTGCCCTCGGAATCTGATTCTGAGGACCGGTTCAAAATTTATAAAAACCCGCTCGTTCGTTCACTGAACATACCCAAGCTAAACTTTGGAAAAAGATTCGGGGCACACCGGTCCTCGGAATTTGGTGCCGTCAGAAACCGCGTTACTGAAAAATTCCCAAGAAAATTAAGAAAAAAAATTCTTTGAATATTTCGGGTCTTTACATCACTCCCAACTCAGGGCTTTACGTCCCTGTAAAGATACATCAAAAACTAGGGAATCAAAAGTGGGTTCTAAGCACGCATCTGAGCCTCCCGCTCCCAAGTGCTCTCCTGGAGGTTACCGTGCAGCCATCTGATGCGCACTAGAGGAATCGACCGTCCACGTAGGAATCGCTCTTGTCGATCCTCAATCTCCACCGGGACCTCTGCAAAAGTCTCCCCATCATCAACATCCAGCTCCCCATGGTCAATGATATGCATCATGTCGTGCACGTATCTCCTGAGCTGAGATACGTGGAAGACGTCGTGCACCCGGTGCAACTGAGGTGGTAGAGCCAACCAATAAGTCACCTCTCCAATCCTTCTAAGGACCTGGAATGGTCCAATTAAGCGTGGAGACAACTTGCCACCTCGGCAAAATCTACGTAATCCACACCGAGGTGAGACCCACAAGAAGACGTGGTCACCATCCTCAAACTCAATTGGCCTCTGCCTCTTGTTAGCATAAGACTTCTTTCGGCTCTGAGCTGTCCTCATCTGCTCCTGGATGACCTGGACCTTCTCTGTCATGGCATGAACCATCTCTGGTCCCACAAGTGCTGACTCCCCAGGGTTTGTCCAGTACAACGGTGATCTGCAAGGTCGGTCATACAACGCCTCGTATGGTACCATCCTGATGGTGGAGTGGTAGCTGTTGTTGTATGAGAACTCCACCAAGGGTAGGTAGTCCTCCCAGCTTCAACCAAAGTCGAGGACACATGCACGGAGCATGTCCTCGAGAGTCTGAATGGTCCTCTCCGTCTGACCATCTGTCTGAGGGTGAAAGGAGGTACTCAGACGTAGCTACATCCCTAATGCCTCCTGTAACCCATTACAAAGCCGGGAAGTAAAGCGAGCATCTCGATCAGAGACGATAGATGATGGCACACCATGAAGTCATACAATATCCTGAACGTAGAGACGTCCCATTCTCTCCATTGAACCCTGCTCTATGATGGGTAAGAAGTGAGCTGACTTGGTGAGTTGGTCGACAATCACCCAAATAGAGTCATGACCTCTGGAAGTGCGTCTAATTCCAGTCACGAAGTCCATAGATATCCCATACCACTTCCACTCCAGGACCTCCAAGGGTTGTACCAAGCCTGCTGGTACCTGGTGCTCTACCTTCACCTGCTGGCAGGTGAGGCATCGAGAATCAAACTCTTCCACAGCCTTCTTCATGCTCGACCACCAGTAATGTCATCTAATATCCTGGTATATCTTCGCCATGCCAGGATGTACCGCCAAAGGGGAATTGTGAAACTCTCTCAGCACCTCCTCACGTAAAGCAACTGGTACCAAGGTACGTCCTCTGAAAAGGACGTCGTGCTCTCCTCCTACAGAGAAACCATCAGGTGCATGTCCTGAGGATATCTGTGCATGTTGCACCTCACAGTCAACGTTCCCACACTATGCCTCTCTGACCAACTGATGTAGTGGAGGAGTGACTGTGAGTTACTGAAGGAAGGCTGCTTCATCTCTATCCATGAAGGATATCTGCAAAGAGGCTAGCTGCTCTGTCACCTCCCCAAGTTATTGAATGCCCATCCTCCTGCTGAGTGCATCAGCTACTACGTTCCCCTTTCCAGGAGTATGAACAATCTCAAAGTCACAGTCCTGGAGGAACTCGAGCCATCGCCGCTGTCTCAGGTTCAGGTCCTTCTACGAGAAGGTGTACCTGAGACTCTGATGGTCAAAATAGACTGTAAAGCGCACTCCCATCAGATAGTGTCTCCATGTCTTCAGAGCGAAGACCACTGATGCTAACTCTAGGTCATGGGTAGCGTAGTTCTGCTCATGCAGCCTCAACTGACATGATCCATAGGCGATCACTTCCCACTCCTGCATTAGGACACTTCTGAGTCTAGTCCCTAATGCGTTGCAGTAGATTACGTACCCTACTCCCTCCTCCAGTAGCCTCAAGATAGGGGCACTGGTCAATATCTGTCTCAGCTCCTGGAAGCTCTACTGACACTTGTCTGACCACACAAAGGGTTTCCCCTTCTTCGTCAAACCTGAGAGTGGCGCCGCAACTCTGGAGAAGTCTGGCACAAATCTTTGATAGTATCCAGCTTTTCCAAAGAAACTCCGCACCTCCGTCACGCTCCTAGGTGGCTCCCAAGATAGCACTGCCTCGATCTTCGCAGGATCCACCGCCACTCCCACCTCCGAGATGACGTGTCCCAAGAAGTGTACCTCGTGTATCCATAACTGACACTTAAAGAGATTACCATAAAGCTGGTGCTCTCGGAGTGTGTCCAGTACAACCCGCAAGTGGTAGGCGTGCTCCTCCTCAGTCGTCGAGTATATCAAAATGTCGTCGAAGAAGACAACGACAAATCGATCGAGGTATGGCTGAAAGATCCTGTTCATGAGGACCATGAACACTTCGGGAGAATTGGTTATGCCAAATGGAATAACCAAGAACTCATAGTGTCCATACCAACATCTTAAGGCCGTCTTCTGCACGTCCTCATCCCGAACTCTTAGATGATGATAGTCTGACCTGAGATCTATCTTTGAGAACCACCATGCTCCCTTAAGCTGATCGAAGAGGTCATCAATCCTCGGTAGAAGATACTTGTTCCTCACTGTCACCTAGTTCAGGCGACGATAGTCGACACAAAGTCGCCAGCTCCTGTCCGCCTTCTTGTAGAACAATATCGGGGAAGCCCAGGATGAAACACTAGGTCCGATGATTCCCTTGCCCTGAAAGTCCTCCAACTGTACTCGTAGCTCTCAAAGCCCGGCGGGAGCCATATGATATGATGGGGTGGATATCGGGGCTATCCTGGGGTATAGATCAATATAAAAGTCTACCTCTCTGCGAGGAGGTAGTCTTGGAACGTCGTCGTGGAAAACGTCCGCATACTGATCCACCACTACAGGAAAACAAGGACTCTGCACGTCAACTGCTCCTAGGATGAGGCTATCCAACTGATTAGTGATGGGTCGTCCTCTCCTCTTTGGGAGTCCATCCTGTTCTTTGAAGGCTCCCTTCTCGCCGGTGAAGGTGAACCTGCTCCCGACGGTGCGTACACATCGCACCTTGCGCCTAATACAGTCAATATGAGCATGGACTATAGATAACCAATCCATGCCCAAGATGATGTCGTAAGGCCTTGACGCCACTATAAGAATATCCCAGCCAAAGCTCTCGCCTCCGAGAGTAAGCTCACACTATCGGCACCAGTGCGTAATTGTCGAGTCTACATCCCGTAGGAGTCTCTATCCATAATGATCGAGCCAACGGCTCCGTCGGAATCTCCAAGCTCTGAACAGGGGCAGCGGCTATGAAAGAATGACTCGCTCATGTGTCTATAAGAACGGCAGCAAGGGTGGAATAGACACATATAGTACCTCGAATCATCTTGGGTGCGCCGTGGTCATAGGCCTCTGCTGCCTAAAGTTGTGCATGTCTCTGCCTGCCAACTCCCTGTGGTCGGGGTGGACCCCTTGGTGGTGGTGGTGGTGGTAGAGCCTCAAAGCGTCTCCCACCAACTTCTGCTTGGCCAGATCCTCTGCCTCGTCCGCCTTCCCCCTGCGGACCGCCACAGTCGACCCTCTGCCTCTGCCTGGGTGGCCCCTCAATAGTCTGCTGCTCCTCGGCACGTCGGGTCGGGCAGTCACGAGCTAAGTGGACCTTCCCACCGCATGCGTAGAACTGTCTACCTCTCAAAAGACTGGCTCCGCACTGTGTGCCCCGCACTGCTAAGCTAGTGTCCTGAGGTCATCTGCCTGAGGTTCTGGTCTTCCTGGACCCATGAGTCATCCGTCGACTGCCAGCTGTAGAATACTCTGCAACATGCCGCCCTGCGGTAGGTCTCACTACTGAAGTAGGCTCAACAAGGAAGCTCTCGATGAGAAGGGATAGCTCCATTACTCCTGCCTGTGTCGGAATGCTGAGGGAGATCAAAGATGCCCTGATCTCATTCCTCAATCCCTGCTCAATGGTCCGGGCCCGGAAGAATGGGTCACGTACCATGTCTGTCGAGTAGCGCGAGAGATCGGTATATCTCGACGAGTACTGAGCGACCGTCAAGCTGCTCTGCCATAGCTGTAGAAGCTCCTGGATGCACACCGCATGGAGGGTGGCTGGGACGAACTCCGAGTGGAAGAGGCTCTCAAAGTCTATCCAGAGGAGAGATGACTCATCGTGCACCTAGAGCATAAAGCTCCACCATCTTCCAGTTGTCGCGTGCAGGAGGCTCGCTACGAGGATCACCATGAGGACTGCTGGTGTCCTCACTAACCTGAAAACCCGTACAACTGCCTCCAGCCAATCCTCGGATTCCTGAGGGTCCATCTCCCCGTGGAACCTGGGTGGTCTCTGGTGCTGAAACTCGTGCAGTGCACTAAGGAGACATGCATCGTCAGTGGCTGGGGTTGGTAGCATCGGTGGCACGGCGGGTAGAGGTACCGCCGGTGCCTCTGCTGTCAAAGGGCCATGTACCGAGGCCTCATCGCTTGGTGGGCTATCGTCACGTACAATTCTTGAAACCCTAGATGGCTGCCGTCGTGGGGCCATCCTGAAAAGGAAACAAGTGTGCCATGGTCAAACAGTATACCTAATGAGCTGACACGAAGTAATCACAATGAAAACTTGTAACACACATGCAATCAATGTTTTCATGCATTAAGTCGGAAAACAGAAGTCAGGGTCCTGGTGTATGGATACGTCGACCGCCGCACCAACACTGGACTCCCTGGACTGATAACCACACTCAATTCTCTTAACATTATTACTTCACATAGAAAAAAGATCAGAGTCCTGAGTTCTGCGGTAGAACCGAACTCCTCAGATACCAATTTGTCACGACCCATCCTCAGGGTCCGTGTCGTGACTACCCCAAGCCCGCCTTCCATAGGCCAGGGGCTGGCGACTAGCACCAAGGCGTAATTCCCGATAAAAAGGGAAGACATTGCCTTTGTAAAGTAAATAAACACCATAGAGCAAGAAAGCAGACGTAAACACTAAGTAAAAACTGGGTACAACAGTAAGTGCGGAAAAAGTAAGTGGGACAAAATACAAACACAAACTAAAAGTAAAGTACAACTGGAAAGGGAAAACAACAACTGAAAGTAAAGTCGCAACCTCGAGCCTTCCACTAGAAGTCCCACATGAAGAGTGGGTACAGATAGACTCCACAGCTTCTCGGGTCCAGCCGTCCGCTCCGAGTACATCCCGCCCAGTGATCCACCTACGGATATCGACCTGCTCCTCGTGCCTCAACCACGATCAGCATTGTCCGTCGTCTGCAACCAACACAACGTAGTGCGGGTATAGCCCATGTAGGGGTGAGTATAAGATACTCAGTAGGGACCTCGAGACCCCCAATTGTCTCCCAGAATCCACAAAGGATAATCCTCAAAGGGAAGATACAAACACTAAGTAACATCTGAAACTACTTAGGTATATTCCCAACAGATACCTAAGTCATCAATTCTCGTTCGGCTTCAACATCCGAGCTCAAGTACAACCCAGTCCACACAGAAAACCACAACCCAATCCACGGAGGAAAGCATAACGTAATCCACACTGGATATCAAGTAAATCAAATTGAAGATAAGTATTGAAATTCAAGATACATCTCACACAGGGATACTTCTTTGTATGACTATAGAGATGATCCAATATAGCCACTGATTCATCTAAGCCGTCGGACCCACAAAGGATCGATAGGTACTAACCCCCGCAATGACCCAAAAAGGATCTGACCCACACAGGATCAATAGATAACTAACCCCCGCAATGACCCACAACGGATCGATAGGTACTAACCCCCGCAATGACCCAAAAAGGATCTGACCCACACAGGATCAATAGATAACTAACCCCTGCAATGACCCACAAAGGATCTGACCCACACAAGATCGATAGGTAACTAACCCCCGCAATGACCCACAAAGGATCTAACCCACCCCAGAACGATAGGTAACTAACCCCAGCAATGACCCACACAGGATCTGACCCACACAGGATCTGTAGGCGCTGGCCAGCACATGACCACTGAGCGCTGGCACACACAGGATCAGACCCACATAGGATCGGTAGCACTGATCCATGTAGGATCACTGAGTGCTGTAGTCCTCATCGTCAAATCCACGGAGGATTTCTGCACAGTCGTCATCGTCGTCGCAGTCGCAGCCATCTCTAGGGTTATCGCACACATCAATCTCGTTTGGGAGGGTCCGCTCCACGAGTCGAGGGGCTGATACATCAACTGACACATAGTACGGAGTTGATGTATCCAAAAGTTTTGTATCGTCAATAGGAACTCAATGTCATAGATGGCGCGTCAATCAGACGCCCGGTCTGAGAGTTAACGACTTTTTCGTCCCAGGGGCCCGGTTGGTTTTTAAGTCAAAACCAACCCAACCATACTCATCCTACGTTCAAACCTCTATCCGAGTAATCCAAAAGGTCCGTCTCACTAAGAGGAATCCAACAAGGTCGAGGGCACACCAATCAGACATCCGGAGCTCAAGTTATAAGTGTTTCCACTTTGAGTGCCCGATTGGTTTCGTGTACAAACCAACCCGGCCAAACCCAAAGTACTCTGAAACCGTGAGTGTAATTTACCAAAATTACCTTCTAGATCCAAGGATTGCATCGCAGCTGACGGTGTGTCGATCGGAGGTCCGCACCCCATGTTATGGGTAGAAGACCGAAATAGGTTCGGTATTAGGGGGTTTGGGCCCGGTCCGACCCGGCCCAATATCCCCAGGGTCGAACCGAACCAGGTCCAGGTCCGACCCGCTTGGGCACGGCCCAGCCCGGCTTGCGCGGCCAGAGGCCAGGAAGCTCAGCCGTAACTGCCGAGCGGTGAAGGGGGGGGGGCACTGCCCCCCGCGTTGAGAACCCGTGGCCCCCATGTGGGGGTTCGCAGCTGCGGGCCGACCGGGGGTTATGAACCCCTGGCTTTCCCCTAACCGGTCGTCCGGCCACTGAAGCCACGAGACTGGTGCTGGCCGGTTCCCCTGCTCCGACGCCGGCAGCCCGGAACCAGCCGCTGGTCTCCCCGCTCCGCCGCAGCCTTAGCCGCGGCCTTGGTTTGTCCGGTATGGCGTGATGGCGCCGCGCCCCGCCTCCATGGCCCCACTCTGGCTGCGGCGCTTTTGTAGTTCTCCGGCGTGGCATGACCGTGCCGCTTCGTTGTTTCGTCTTCAACGGCGCAGCGCGACGACACAACTTCTCCCCCATTCTTTAATATTTCCGCGCGGTGCTTCGGCACCACGTTGCCTTGTTCGTGCCCAAAACAACATCAAACAACCAAAGGGGAGAGGAGGGTCGGGCATGTTCGTGTGGTCAGACCCCCTCCCATTATTATGGTATCAGGCGGCTCCAATAGAAATGAATAAAGGCAACGAAAGAATTCACGAACAACAATTAGAATAAATCCCTACCTCATCGAATTTGATGAGCGAGGATTTGTCGCGGAATTAACCATCATGGAAGAAGGAATCGCGGAAGGAGGATCGTCGCATCGTGGGGAAGGAACATCACAGAAGATGTGCCACGTCGTCAATCTCTGAGGATCTGGCGTTCTTCGCATTCTTCGCGTTCTTCGTGTTCTTCGTCGAGGGGGACGAACATCATAACTTGAGAGAATTCTCCCCAAACCCTCTTGCACAACCAACACCTAATAAAATAAGAGTTTTCTTATTTTATTAACGCACAAACCAACGTTTGAATTTCAAAAAGAAACAATCCATTCATGGAATTAATTTCAACGATTTAACTGCCCAAATTAATGAGGCGTTTATTAACCAAATGAAACGCATGGGTTGACTTCCTTAAAAAGGGGGTGCGGGTGCGTTTCTCAAATAAAGGAGGGGGGTTGAAAAAAAGGTGGGGCTCGTGTGGGCCCCACCCCACAAATATCCTACCTAGTGGTGTAGGATATTGTGGGTCCCACTTTAACCACTTAAATTAGGTTAAACAACATAAATAAAATAAATGGTGCGACTAATTTATTTTATTCATTTACTTAACCAAAAAATTTAAAAAACCACACCCGAGCAAACTCAACTCCGGAAAAGGTTTTTATAAGCAATTACCGGTGCTGTAATTCCAACTGTGCCCTCGGAATCCTATTCTGAGCCCCGGTTCAAAAGTTAGAAAAACCCGCTCGTTTTTTCACTGAACACACCCGAGCTAAACATTTGAAAAAGATTCTGGGCACACCGGGCCTCCGAATTAGGTGCCGTCAAAAACTGCATTCTTGTAAAATTCCTAAGAAAATTATGAAAAAAAAATTCTTGAATTTTTTGGGTCTTTACATTCATATCCCCTCATAATATCCTACAGGTGATTCCGAAATTACTTTTTCAAATCCTAGGAAAAATAAAACATTGAAAGGGGTGAGGTCAGATGCTCAGTAAGGATAAAAATATGGCGGAAACATTCATAAATAAGCATAAACATTTAAGGCAATGTATAAATAAAAAAAAATCCGTTTAAACTTGAACTTCAGCATAATATGGAAAAGATAAAATGAAATAATTCAATTTACATATTTACATGTATATTCTACTAGTCGAATAATCACATGCAATATCAATAACCACTTTCATAATGATGGAATGCATATTGCCAGACTATCATAACCACATAGCCAAGGCCTCGTTCCAAGACTACAAATAAGATTTTTTCAAGGCCACATGCCAAGACACTATTTTGTCTCATGATACCTAATGATGAATCAAGGAGCTATAGCAGGCTCCACCCGTCACTTATTAAGTCCAATGCATTCCTCATATGAACAGGTTTAAACATAACATAAACATTCGTATTAAAACTAGCATACGAAATGTCAATACTTTCTCCATAAACCATGAATTTTATAAAAATAAAACATCCACATTAAAACATATCACAAATCCTTCAATACAATATGGATGTTTTGTATCATTATAAATCTACTTCAAATAAGCTTAAAATCCATCAATTGATGTTGACATAGAAGAAATCAAAAATATTTGAGAGGAATATCTCTTTTTATGAAGTCATTTAAAAGTCACATAATTATAAAATAAAACATTTACTTTGAAAATATTCTTATAAGCTCGTAAAGGAAGCTTCCAATATTTTACAATGGTGGAAAATAGCTGCACCCGCCGTATAAGTTAAAAAAAGATGTTCTTACCTTAATTTTGTCAAAAAGGTTAAAAAGGACCTTGTTTAGAAAACAACGGAAGGATTCCTTTCAAATAATTTTATAAAAGTCAAACAAGGGTATAAATTAATATAACCCATTCTATAGTAAATATTATAAAAAATTGAATACATTTTTAAGAAACATGGAGATGGATGATAAATAGGTCCCAGTAGATAATCACGTATAAACAGCCTCAGATAATGAACAGATTGTGAAAAAAACCAATACCTTGTACTTTTACTTGGTGAAGGGTAAGTTAACCTCCTGTATAATGGTGAAAAAATTGTTATTAATTTATAAAAGAATCATTTAAATTAATATGATATCATATATGATCATTTAACACTGTTTTGTTAATAATATTTTAGAATTATCATTGTTTCGGGTGTTAACATACTCATTTTCTATTATATTTTTTGTTACATAAGTCGTGTTTTTTATGGATAGGTTGTATCTTATTAATATCCCGAATGATATAAAGTTCTTAAAAATTACATTTAATCATCAAATGAGAATTAGTCTTGAATGGATAATATGGGGAATGCATCTCATTGCATTTGTGGAGACTGTAGTCTGTACGTACACTCGAGCGACAATATCATTCTTTTGAAATTAAAATAATATATAATTGTATTTTATATCATATATAAAGAATCATTATCATGTTATATTTGTTACTTACATGAATTTAACATCATTATTATACCCATCCAAATAATAATATATTGAATAACAATTACACCACGAGGCGGAGACGGTAAGCCGTACGTACGCACGTATGGTGACATGTCATTCAAAGGATGGATAAAATAATCAATATGGTTGAACCATATTTATAATAACATAAAAATGTAAAAACTATAATGGATTTATTATTTAATAATGGAAATAACAAATAAAGAAGAAGTTGAAGAAGAAAAGAACTTGAAAGAGGGTGGTGAAAACATTACCTCTTCTTCGAGTTCTCTCTTTTGATTTGGTCAAAAGGGCTCCTTAAGTTGGCTTTCTGATCAAACTAAGGTTTCTATGTTGAAGAGAGGTAAGTTTAGAGAGTATTTGGGAAGTGGTTTTCTGATCCATATGGCATTGAATGTGTGAATTAGTGAGAAGAGGGAGTGCCCTTTTATAAGAGCGGTGAGGGGAACCTTTGGAAAAGATAGAAATATTATTTTATAATAAATTAATATTAGGTTTATAATGGCTCAAAAGTGGATTATTTAAAGTTTAAGGTGGGTATGTGTCGAAATAATTTCAACCAATATATTTTAGATAGGTTTGGGTCACTATATTAACAATACCATTTACATTTAACTCTTAGTTAAATAGTTTGACATTTACCATGCCTCTTTGTATTTTAATATTATATAGTTAATAAACATAATATATAATTCCAAGCGACCCCCAAGTGGTCCATTAATGATACACCTATCATTTTATAAGTCTCTTAGATGAACCTTAGATTTTTAAGAATTTTATATCAATTCATAATATAATATTTCTTTTAAAAACTCTTTTATGTCAATTTTGACACTATTTGGTATTTGATTTTTGTGAAAATCGTAACAACATGATTAATTTGTAAAACAATAATTAAATCAATAATAACTTGTAACATTAACCTATAAAAGTATTTTAATTCATAAAAAGTCTCAAATTAAATTTATTTGGATATTTATAATATCAATTATTTTAGTATTTCATTAATTACATATTTACTCCATCACCATTGTATCATAAATAAATTAAATTATTTAATGTCTAAAAATTATAAATAAAATACCATTATTTATGAAATAATTTTATATTTCTAATTAATATTTACAATCGAATTTATCTTATGTATTACCCCATATTAAAAAATTTTTCGTAATTAAACTTTGATTTCAACTCTTTTAACTATTCTTTGAATTAAATAATAATAAATGTCCTAATCTAATCCATGTTGACCGAAATGATAATATTTTATTCCTAAGGTTGTTTCTGGTCGAGATTCACTTTCCCAATAGAATTAGGACATGTGTTAGGATAATATTAATATCATTTTTACCCTTAATTACCCTCTTTACTTTTAACCGTGGTAAATAAAAGTAAAAAGTTACTATTCCCCAAAATAATTTTTATCTTATTGAACCAAATTTTACTTCTTGATATTATCCATGTCGCTTGGAGTTTCTAAATTCCACTCACAGAAGCGGTAAAATTACGTTTTATGTGAATTTCCAAATTCTCCTAGGATGTTGGTAAAAGACGGTGAAAAGTTTAATAAAATTTTTATATATGTTAAATTATTCTACACTAACTCCATTGAATTACATTTAACTTATATAGGTATTATGTATCTATTTTTACCTTAATTAAATTTAAATAAAATAAATAATTATTTAAATAAAAATTTGGTTTTAAACTATAACTCAGTGTTTTTTCACTATTCATCAAAAATTGATAGTTTTCAGAAAAATACCAATATTTCACCCTAGGATAATTTCGATATTATGAATCCAAAAATCAAGTCCATTTTGAAAGATAAAATTTCTAAAATTTCAAAAAGTTGGTATTACTATTCATAACGGCTAGTTTGATTGGTTGTGGTGTGTGTTAGAACTCGAAGTTGCGTACAACGCACGCTACTGTATTATTCAAAGAGAAGCGTATCGTGGAAGCTTAGGGTGTTACATTCTACCCTCCTTCAAATAATTTCATCTTTGAAATTTCTAGTATACTACCGCATGAAGAGACTTGGGTGGTTTTTCATCATGAGTTCCTTGGGTTCCCACGTTGCCTCTTCCATCTTATGGTTTCTCCATAGAACTTTTACCAGAAAAGTCATCCGGTTTCTCAACACTTATTCTCCCATATCAAGAATCCTGACAGGCTCTTCGCAATAAGACAGATCGGGTTCTAGTTCTAATTCCTCATAAGTGAGTATATGTGTTGGGTCAGACATTTATTTTCTCAATAGTGATACATGGAACACATCGTGATCTTTGGAGAGACTTGGCGGCATTTCCAAATGGTAAGTTATAGCCCCAATTAATTCTAGAATTTCAAAAGGTCCAATGTACCGAGGAATCAATTTACCCTTCTTACCAAAACTTATAACTCTCATCCATGGAGATACCTTCAAGAAAACATGATCTCCTACCTGAAATTCCAAATCCTTCCTTCGGTTATCGGCATGGATATTCTTCCTACATTGAGATTATTTGATGTGGTTTTGGATTACCTTCATCTTTTCCATCGTCTCCTCCACCAGTTTCGGGCCTACGATTTTTCTTTCACCAACGTCATCCCAACAGGTTGGTGTGCGACATCTCTTTCCGTACAACGCTTAATATGGTGCCATCCGAATACTTTAATGGAAGATATTTTTATAGGAAAACACCACCCGAGGTAAATATTGATCCCACATACCCTGAAAGTCTAGTGAGCATGATCTCAACATGTCTTCTATTGTTTGAATAGTCCATTCTGATTGTCTATCTGTTTGAGTGTGGTAGGCAGTGCTCAAATGAAGTTCAGAATCCAAGGCCTTCGGAAGACTCTTCCATAATCTTGAAGTAAAATGGGGATCACGATCAGAAACAATTGATAGGGTTACTCCATAAAGTATCACAACTTCCTTAATATATAGTATTGCTAGAATTTCCAGTGTTATATCTTCTCTTATAGCAAGAAAATGTGCTGACTTGGTAAGACAATCAACAATAACCCTTATTTCATTGTTCCTTCTAGGAGTCTTTGGTAGTCCCATGAAAAATTCTATCGAAATATTATCCCATTTCAACTCCGGTATGGGAAGAGGTTGCATGACTCCTACAGCTTGTTTCCTTCCAGCTTTCACTTATTGACAAACCATACAACTTGACATAAAATCAGAAATCTCCCTCTTCATTTTGTCCCACCAAAATTGTTCCTTCAAATCTCTATACATTTTGGTGCTCCCAAGGTGTATAGAGAAATTGGAACTATGAGCATCATCTTACAATTCCCTTTTCAGACCAGGTATATCGGGACACAAAGTCTCTTTCCAAATTACAAAATTACTTCTTCATACCCAAAGTCACTCAATCTCCCATCATTCACAGCTTTAATATTATGTTGAAATTAATCATGATTGGTCTGAGAACTGTTAATACTTTCTATTAAAGATGGTCTGGAAACCATTTGAAAATGAATTGATGTTTCACCTTCCATGGTAATTCCCATTTCCATCATCACTAGATCCATGAAAATAGGATCACTTTCAATTCTCATAATGTTCAAAACTCCATGATCTTATCTAATAAAAGCATATCCCACCTTGTTTTCCTTCCCTAGGTGGTAGTGTATTGTGTAATCATAATCCCTGAGTAGTTCAAGCCATCTCCTTCGCCTCATGTTGAGTTATTTCTGTGAGAAAATATACTTCAAAATTTTGTGATCAGTATAAATGTCATATTTTTCACCATAGAGATAATGTCTCCATATCCTCAAAGAAAATATTAAATCACCTAACATAAGATCATGAGTAGGATAGTTTTTCTCGTGAATTTTTAGCTATCGTGATGCATAGGAAATAACCCTATCATTCTGCAGAAGGACACAACCACGTCCTTTCTTCGATGAATTAGTATAATGAACAAATCCATCATTCCCCGATGGTAGATTCAATATTGGATCATTGGATAATCTTCTCTTCAGTTCTTCAAAACATTCATTACACTATTTTGTCCAAAAAAATTTAACCCCGTTACGTGTGATCTTCATTAATGGGTAGGCCAATCGGGAAAAATTCTCGACAAAATGCCGATAAGAACAAGCTAAACTAATAAAACTGTGTACCTCAGTTATACTCATTGGTGCAGACCATTCTTGGATTCATCTTGTCTTAGAAGGATCAACTGAGATTCCATCCTTAGAGACAATTTTTCCAAGAAAAGAAATATCCTAAAGCCAGAATTCACACTTGCTAAACTTTCCATATAATTCATGTCTTCTCAGAGTCTTCAGGATAATACGCAATTGATTTCCATGATATTAGTATCTTTTGGAGTATAACAAGATATCATCAATAAATACCACCACCAAATAATCGAGAATTTTTTTGAAAAATCTATTCATTAGATCCATGAATACAGAGGGTGCATTAGTTATCCCAAAAGGCATTACAGTAAAATCGTAATGCCCATACTTGGTTCGAAACGCTGTCTTCAGAATGTCTCCTTCTTCATAGTCAACTGATGGTATCCAGATCGAAGGTCAATATTATAAAATTATTGAGCTCCATGAAGTTGGTCAAATAAATCATTAATGTGAGGCAGGGGACACTTATTATTTATTTTTGTAGCATTGATCTCTCTGTAGTCGATACATAACCTCATAGATTTATCTTTATTTATAACAAAAAGGATAGGGGATCCCCATGGAGAAACCCTAGGGAGAATAAATCCCTTATTAATCAATTCCAATATTTGTTTCTTTAGTTAAATTAATTCCACAGGGGCCATTCTATAAGGGGTCTTCGATATAGTCCTTGAACCAGGAATTAAATCAATGGAAAACTCAACTTATTATTCTTGAGGATGTTCAGGTAAATCTTCTGGAAACACATCTACATATTCTTTCACAATAGGTACATCCACTATTTGAACATTCCTTTCCTCATCCATAGTCATTTCATTCTCTTCCTCCCCAATAATTGAATTTAGTTGAGCTACTGGCGGTGTATCTAGGTAAGAATTAGGTGGTGATGATTCCTCTCTAAAGGTAAGGTGTTCCTTATCATCATCATGTAAAATTGTAACCTCCTTCTTCTTACAATAAATCTTCACATCACGGTCTGAAAGCCCATCCACATGGATGATCATATCAAACTCAATCTTAGGAATGACGATGAGATCAGCAGATAAAAAAGATTTATATGCTCTAATGGGAACTGATTCACAAAACATTGTTGCAATGATACTTCCCTTAGGAGTTTTAACTGACAACTACCTTTTTAAATAAAATTGGAAATATCTAATTTTCCGAGAAAACTAGGGAGTTAGGAAACAATGCGATGATCCAGAATCAAATAATGCATTTGCTAAACTTGAGGAAACCATTAAATTACCTACACCCATATCTTTCGGAGCTTCTACTTAAGCAGTGGTGATAGCATAAGCTTGGACTTAATCCCTTGGCATTTTCTGAGGTAATTTCCCCTAATGCTTAGGAAATTCATTTTTATAATGTCCCATATCCCTAAAATTGTAGCATTGGACATCGGTATCTTCCTTCTTCCCCTTGAAATCATGACCTTGGTGGCCTTTTTCACCACACATGTAACAGAGTATCATTCCCTTCAAACAAGTACCAGGGTGTTTCTTCCCACATTTAATGCACGATAGATATTCACTTTTTCCATTATTCACCATATTTCCATTCCCATAGTTATCAACAGATCTCTTCTTCTCCTGCTTTTCTTTAAAGTCATAATACTTAGAGAATTCATTTTCTTTCTTGATATCACATGTGACAATATCATCGTAAAACGAGAAAGTTTGTGAGACTAATGATCAATGGAGAAACGGTTTAAACCCATCAATGAAATGATCAATCTTACTTCTTGGGTTATGTATATAATCTGCATCATGCCTCGCTAACCTTGTAATGTTATACTCATACATTGCAACATTCTCATCCTCCTTTGGCCTCAGACTCAGAAATTTTCTTTCCATATCCGCTCGATGGTCAGGAGGAAATTATTTTTCTAAGAAAAGCTCTTTGAACTCCCTCAATTCCATATTTGATACATCATAATCTTCCGTTGTGTTTTGAATCAATGTCCACCATTGATCAGCATCTCCAATGAGGTGATAAACTGCCATGATATCTTTTTCCCTTTCAATACTCCACAAAGCCTGAAATACTTTCTCTAGGGAAATTATCCATTTCTCCGCTACTGATGGATTTGTACTCCCGTTAAATATTGGTGGTTTGTGCCTCATAAAGAGATCTCACATTGATCATCCATGCTGTGGATCACATTGCTCCATACGGGTAAGATTATTATCCATAACCTCAGTGAGTTGTCCCAGTATGGTGATAAGCTGATCAGCACCAGTTGTATCACCAGCTCCACTATAATTATATTAAGTTGGAGGGAAATCTCTAAAAGGAGTGTGTGAATTGATACGATTTCCATTTCTTCCACTAGGTTCCATTTCTAAACAATGGCATAAACTAGATCAGTTTATGAATCAAAATACATAATTCCATACTTGTAAAACACTTAACATAAATTGAACTATTTATGGATATAATCCATAATCATAAAAAAATGTTTTCTTTGAGAAAGTATATACTCATAAACCCTTCATAATGATTTTTAAGGAAAATGATTATTATCCTAAGCATATCCCCCAGGAGGGTCATAACCAAGAGTACAACAAGGTATGTTGGCGTGCACCAGTTCTCGTTCGAGTCTAGCTCAAAGCGGTATTTTTGGGTTTTAACCATAGGTACATCTGTGCCAGAGCCGCCTCTACCTGATCGTATCTAGACAGGGATGTATTTCTCAGAAATCTCACAAAATTTCTACAATACCAAAATTCTATGAATTTATTCTATACTAATCCTCAAAGTCCATCTTAGCTATATGTGCTCTAATCAGAGTATATCTAAATCTAGCTTCCATGTTTTGTACTAAACTTCCTCTAATAACAACTGTAACGCCCCGACCCTAGTTATCCATAGTTGGTGCATTATTACATAACATTGTCATGATCACAAAAGATAATATCTTGAAATGTTTATTAGTTTAGTATCCTTGGAAAAACTAGATACATTCATAAAGTTTAAATTACATCATAAAGTGAAAACTACTACAAAAACATCTTGTCTTCATATCCCTTCATATTATCCCTACAGGTCATTCATAAATTATTTATTCACATCCTGGGAAAAATAAAACATTGAAAGGGGTGAGCTCAGATGCTCAGTAAGGATAACAATATAGAGAAAACATTCATAAATAAGCATAAACATTTAAGGCAATGTATAACTAAAACAAATGACTTTTAAACTTAAACATCAGCATAATATAGAAAATATAAAATGAAATAATTCCGTTTACTTATTCACATGGATATTCTACTAGTCGAATAATCACATGCAATATCAATAACCACTTTCATAATAAGGGAATTCATAATTTCAGACTATCATAACCACGTAGCCAAGGCCTCATGCCAAGACTACAAATAATATTTTTTCAAGGCATCGTGCCAAGACACTAGTTTGTCTCATGAGACCTACAAATGCATCGAGAAGCCATAGCAGTCTACACCCGTCACTTATTAAGTCCAATGCACTCCTCATATGAACAGGTTTAAAAATAACATAAACAGTAGTATTAATACTAGCATACGAAATGCCAATAATTTCTCCATAAACCATGAATGGTATAAAAATAAAACAACCACCTTAAAACAATTCACAAAACATACAATACAATATGGAAGTTTTGTATCATAATAAATCAACTTCAAATAAGCTTAAAATCCATCAAAAGATGTTGAAATAGATGAAATCAAAACTATTTGAGGGAAATATCTCTTTTTTTGAAATCATTTAAATGTATCATAATTATAAAATAAAACATTTACTTTGAAAATATTCTTATAAGCTTCTATGGGAAGCTTATACGATTTTAAAACGGTGGAAAATAGTCGCACCCGCAAAATAAGTTAAAAAAAGAAGTTTATCGAAATGGTTAAAAAGGACCTTGTTTGGAAAATGACGGAAAGAATCCTTTCAAACCATTTTATAAATGTAAAACAAGGGTATAAATGAATTTATCCCATTCCTAGTAAATTGTAAAAATGTTTTGGAATAAATTTTTAATATACATGGATGTGGATGATAAAGAGGTCCCTGTAGATAACCAGGTATAAACAACCTCAGATAATGAAGAGATTGTGAAATAAACCCTTAGCTTGTGATTTTCCTTGTTCGAGGGTAGGTTAAACACCTGTATAATTCAGAAATAATTATTATTAAATTATATAAGAATCATTTAAATTAATATGATATCATATATGATCTTTTAACATTTCTTTGTTAATAATATATTAGTATTACCGTTGTTTCAGGAGTTAACTTAATCATTTTCTTTTATATGTTTTGTTACATAAGTTGTGTTTGTTATAGATAGGTCGTATCATATTAATATCCAGAATTATATAAAGTTGTTAAAAATTACTATTAATCATCAAATGAGAATTATTCTTTAATGGATACGATGGGGATTGAATCTAATCACGTTTGTGTAGACGGTAGTCCGTACGTACGCATGAGCGACAATATCATTCTTTTGATATTAAAATAATATATAATTGGATGGTATATCATATATTAAGAATCATTATCATGTTATATTAATTATTTATAAGAATTAACATCATTATTATACCCATCCAAATAATAATATATTGAATAACAGTTACACCATGACGTGGAGACGGTAAGCCGTACGTACACACGTATGGTGACATGTCATTCAAAGGATGGATAGAATACTAAATATGGCTGTAAAATATTTATAATAACAGAAAAATATATATTAGATACTGGATTTATTATTTTATAATGGAAATAACAAAGAAAGAACAAGTTTAAGAAGAAAGGAACTTCAAAGAGGGTGGTGAAAACATTACCTATTCTTCGAGTTATTCCTTTTGATTTGGTCAAAAGGGATCCTTAAGTTGGATTCCAGATCCAACTAAGGCCTCTAAGTTGAATTTAGGGATGTTGAGAGAGTATTTGGGTAGGTTTTGGCCGAGCCAAAAGGCTTTTAATGTGTGAATTAGTGAAAAGGGGGAGTGCCCTTTTATAAGAGGGGTGAGAGGAAACATTGTAAAAGCTAGAAATATTATTTTATAATAAATTTATATTCGGTTTCTAATGGATCCAAATAGGATTATTTAAAGGTTAAGGTGGGGATGGGTCGAAATCCTTTCAACTAATATATTTTAAATAAGTTTTGGTCAATTTATTAACCTTATTATTTCTATTTAACTATTAGTTAAATAGTTTGACATTTACCATGTCTCATTGTATTTTTATATTATATAGTTAATAAACGTACTATATACTTCCAAGAGACCCCAAAGTGGTCCATTAATGATACAACTATCATTATATAAGTCCCTTGGCCGAACATTATATTTTTATAAATTGATTATTAATTCATAATATAATATGTATTTTAAGAACTCTTTTATGTCAATTTTGACACTATTTGGTATTTGAATTTTGTGAAAATCATAACAGCATAATTACTTGTAAAAATATAATTTAATCAATACTAACATGTGATATAAACCTATAAAATTATTTTAAATCATAAAAAGTCTCAAATTACATTTTTTTGGATATTTATAATATCAATTAGTTTAATATTTTATTAAATAGGTAATTTCTACATCACTATTATGTCATAAATAAATTACATTATTTAATGTCTAAAAATTATAATTAAAATACCATTATGTAGGAAATAGTTTTATCTCTATAATAAATATTTACAATAGAATTTATCTTATTTATTACCCTATATTAAATTTTTTTTAATTAAACTTTGATTTTAACTCTTTTAACTCTTCTTTGAATTAAGTAATAATAAATGTTCTAATCTAATCCAAGTGGAACCAAATGATAATATTTTTATTCATAAGGTTTTTTTTGGTATAGATACATTTGTACAATAGAATTTGGACATGTGTTAGGGTAATATTAAAATCATTTTTACCCTTAATTATCCTATTTACTTTTAACCGTGGTAAATAAAAGTAAAAAATTTACTATTCACCAAAAATTATTTTTCTGTTATTGAACCACATTTTACTCCTTGATATTAACCGTGTCTCTCAGATATTCTAAATTCCACTCACAGAAGTGGTAAAATTATGTTTTAGGTGAATTTCAAAATTCTCCTAGGAGGTGGGTAAAAGACGGTAAAAAGTCCAATAAAAGTTTTATATATCTAAAATTATTCTAAACTAACTCCAATGAATTACATTGACCTTATATAGGTATTATGTATCTATATTGACCATTATTAAATGTAAATGAAACAAATAATTCTTTAAATAAAAATTTGGTTTTAAACTATAACTCAATGTTTTTTCACTATTCATAAAAAATTGAATATTTTTAGGAAAATATGAAAATTTCACCCTAGGCTAATTTCAATATTCCGAATCCAAAAATGAAGTCCATTTTGAAAGATAAAATTTATAAAATTTCAAAATGTGGGTATTACTATTCATAAAGGCTAGTTTGATTGGTTGTGGTGTCTGTTAGAACTCGAAGTTGCGTACAACACACGCTACTTTATTATTCAAAGAGAAGCGTACTGTGGAAGATTGGGGTGTTAAATTATTAGTGATTTTAACCAATATAAAATTAGAAACCATCATTAATTATTTAAGAAAATTTTTGAACACCTCTTATAATTATAACAATGTCGCTAAATACAACCAACTCGCCTCAACATACTGTAAATTCTTTTATAACAACACTTATATAATTATATGTTCTTTGAACTTCCCTAATTTATTCAATATGTTTCATAACAAAAAAATAGTGTATTTGTTTTAACGGTAGTTCTAAAACTGCCAAAAAATATAGATCTGTAGTGGTTTGAGACAAATTCCACACATCCCAAAAAACCTCAACAAATTAATTGGCGACTCCAAAAACATGATATTTTTTTAAATAATCCCCTTTTAGTGGGAGGTGGTTTGAACAACTTCCTCTAAAAAATTATGATAATGGATGTTTTTCATACAGTCATTACTATTTTAATATTAATCACCACCACATAAGTTCGAAGCTTCTGAAATATAATTCTCTATTAACACTCAAGTCATAGTTGTATTAGAATACTACAATTAAAAAATATTTTATTTCTTACATGATCTAATTTAACTCATGCAAGCTTAAAAACATCAATTCACACTCCTTTTCTAATATATTACCTTCATCAACTATCAAAAACATAATCCATTATAATATTCTACTCCCATGGAAAATATTAACCCATAATGATCCTATATAAACCGTTTTGGTTAAGATCCTTAAAATTTTTATCTTTTAAATCCATTTCAATGACTTTTTTTCTAAAAACTATAATGAAAAATAAACCTTAAATTTATATTTAATCTATAAAATTAATAATATCTATATGATCTCTTCCAAAAAAATTCAATATTTGTTATAATGATTACTCTTAGTGATGATAGACTCTATTTTTAAAACTACAATCCAAAATCAATGTCGGTATGACTATATTAATTATCGTTTTAATATAATGTTGAAATAGTGTAAAAAATCTATATCACTAACAGGGGATATATTATAGAAAAATAAATTACTCGTTTTCCTATTTAAATAATTAATCATATGTATACTATAAATATATAAAATATATATTAATCTAATTGAATCACACAATTCCAAAATTTATCATTATTAATTTTTTCCATATGTAATATATATAGAATTATATCTCTTTAATCTCGGAAATCCAATTTCCCATTTTTATCACTTTTAAAATTTTAGGTATTCCCAATTTCAGTATAGGTGGAAAAAATTTATAAATATATATTTATCGATTCTGAATCACTATTTAATAATAATTCATGCAAGTACCTCGGAAATTTTTATCATAAATTCCTTTTCAAAAACTAAATAGCATTGTGTCATCTAATGTCCATATCAAATAAAACAAAATCCAATTAGTTTAAAACCATTTCTATATGATGCATACCATTAATAGTTCTATCATGATGAATGAAATCTTTCAAGTAATGAATAATTATATATTAACATAGATGAATAACAACATATTTTATTTTTATCATTATCTATTAATTTATCCCAACCATATTGGTAACTTCTGGTTTTTAATAAAAATGATAGATACACCATTTTTAGGAAAATTATGAGTTCTGACTATAATATTATCCATAAAATATATAACTTTATAAGAAAAAAATTTAAAAAAATTCTGTGACACATTTTTTGTTACACCACAACTTATAGTCTAGAATCCAAATACTTGAATTGGTGTCTGAAACAACCTGATGTGATCTCCCCTAATCGCTAATGCCTTCAAAAATTTACACAGGTATTTAATAACATTTTATATGTCATTATAACATTAATAGAATTTTCAAAAAGGATAAAATTTATATTCATCAAATTATTGTTTAGTACACAACTATAAAATAGAAATTTAAAATAAAATATTTCATTAAAAACAAAAAAATGAAAACAAAAAGATTCTAATTTGATAGTAATAAATGAGTCATTTATATATCCTGGGACATAAAATCCACTTGTGATATCTCTAATATGGATTTATGGCTCAATAATAAGGATGTATAATACACTTCTTTAGCTATATCATGAATAATAATATCTATATTTCTTTTAATGTCTTCATATGTGAATTAATTATGAACTCAGTAGGATTTCCCCGACAACATTGATAAATATCCATGCTTGAGAAAGTTAATTTAATTGAACTCCAATTAATAATGGTAGATAAAAATAGTTTTTATCAAAAAAAAATTATTTAATTTATGAACATAAATGAAATGATATAAAATAAATAATATTAAAATTATTTATTTGAAAAATAACCTTCCAATTTCTCAAAAAAAACCAGGGAAACTTAACATTTCATCATAACTAATGAGAACAATGTGTGTGTAAAAATCACATTATAAAAACCACACTTCATGAATTTCCCACTCCCTTTATAGAATTAAATTGAATAATCAACTTAATTCAATTAACTACTGTATATATTTTTCATGTGTAAACAGTCATGTAGTCTATTTAGACATTCATCCATAATCACTTTACTTTACCACGACATGGGGTGATGTATTTTTATTCATCCATAGTAATTACAGATATATAGTTACTTAATAAACAATCTCTAAATAATTTCGTTATAATACAGAAATCCTAGATGTTTTAAAAAAATTTCTCACTAAAATTTTTTTTACACATGCACACACACTATGAAAGAATATTAAGTAATCAAAATTTAATAAATTTAAGAAAATAAAACCCTTCCTAATAATATTTTTATAAAATAAAGTACTCATATCCAATATTATTATAGCTTATATTTTATTAAAAAAATTATATTATTAAATTATTCATCATATAATCAATGAAAAATGAATAAATAGATTTTCCAAACACATAGAAAGTATCAAAGAAAACTCTCTATAAAATCATTATTTTATTATAAAAATTAATTATCGAATCATATTTTAATTTTCAAAAATTAAAATGTATAATAATTTAAATTACATATAAGTATCAATTCATTAATATAATTCCAAAATAGATTATTTCTTTATATTTGGTATGGTATTTATTCATTTAGAAAAAACCCATGTATCTTTTTCGGGACATTTAAATAATTCTATACATTATAACATAACGTACAGTGAGTTTCAAGACCCACGTGAAACATTATACATACCGATTTGAATATTTACTTTTATGTATAATATGCGAGTTCTTGTAGGAAATGGTCTCACGAAGTGGCATCACCTCCATTCCACATTACAATGGAAAATACTAATTACCATAATTCCTTATTTTATAACATCATTTTTTACACTATTTAAATTGTTGTTATATTTATAAAAACATTTATACATAACTCAAATAATTAGAATAATATTTATCGAGTAATACATTTTAAATACCATAATTCTGTAATAGATTTTATATCCACTGATCACATTGCCTATATTCTTGAATAGAAAATTTTACTTTCATAACAAATACAAGGTAATTCTCCCAAAATAAGAGATTAAATTCTCATCTGACTAATTTATTTACAGTATCATATAAATATTCTCTAACACTATAATATAAATTATATAAAATAAATCTATGTTGTCCCTCTAGGTTTTCTAATTTCCATGTAAACTCTCCCATGAATTTCTCCATATTAATTAATTTTTCTTCTATCTACAGTATATCCCATGGAAAAACATTATTCACACCAAAATAATATTAAAATAAACATTTAAGACTCCATTAAACACAAAAAAACTAATCTACACAATTATCTAAATTTATTGGAATTAATTTCAATATTCCATGTTGAATAAATTTATCTAATAAATACCATACTTGATAAATCAATGATAATTTCACCCAAAATACTTCTTACAAATTAATTCTCCAAATTCCATAATAAAATAATTGTTCTCCAATCAAATTTTAATCTTAACGAATTAATCACCATAAATTAATCCCCCCATGCTTCAATCATTACAGTTCATCCAGCAATCTTAGTATAAATATCAAGGTTATATGATAATTTATTATTAAAATTAAATCTCATTGCTATTTGAAACAAAAATAAAAATATGAATTCGTGATATGAATCATAAAATAAATACAAAAACATAGGTTTTAGAAAACCACTATCACTCATTCTATTTGGAAATAAGAAAGTGTTAATGAATTAAAGACCACATACCCCCCTCAAACAAAGGATAATACAATTTTATGATATGTGACAGAATATACCACACATATTTTAAATTATATACCACATCAACATGAGATTTTGTAATCAATGAATATATAACAACATTCCCCTACCATTATGTATAAATTATCTTAAAATAAAATGACTAAATATAGTTAATCATTATTCATCAACAAGGATTCTAATTATATTTAGAAAAATATAAACTATATTTTCTAATTATTATTATAAAGATTAAATTACTCAAAAAAATTATAATTTCATGACATTTTAATTTTATATAGTATTAAAAAACATTGTATCATGGGTAGGATTATTCTCTCTATGAGGCGTAAGATATTTAGAACTATATGACAATATCATCTATCCTTCATCAAAAAATTTCCTAATTACAAGTATGATTCATCATAATTCCAATTAATACATATGCATGGGTCTATAGAAATGAGAATATACACATAGATCATCCTCTTATTCAACACATTAATTTTTTTCCAAAATTTTCAGCCAACTAAACCATAACCCAATTCATATAAAAAATTATGATCGGTTCATATTGACAATAAAAGTCCTAAAATAATTAATTTTTTGTACTAGAATATCACAATAAATGATATATACAAAATAAATTCTTAAATATCATCTATGAATTCAAAGATTATACTATATTTGGATCCATGTACCTTACTAATTCATAAATAAACAAGTCCAAAGTACCTGAACACCACGATCTAAAAATCGAATTTTGATATCTTATAATATAATCCATGATATTTAAATGTTTCAAATATAATGTCAAATTTTCTCCCATGTTTCTCATATGATCATAAATATATTAATAAATTATTAATAAAAAAGATCATGAATGAATCTATGTAAGTATGAAAAAAATAGTATAATATGGAAATAAAAATAGAATCTTTGTACATCTCCTTTAAAAATATCACATAAAAAATGACCCATATTTTATTGAAAATATATCATTGTTATATAACATAATGGAACAAAAGTTTACTAAAAAGATATTGAGGTTCTATTTTTTAAAAATCATTGATCTTTCCTTGAATAGTTAAAAATCATTGATATGTGGCAGAAATATTGATTTTTAATAGTAACCTCATTCGAACAATAATAATAAACATACAAGAATAATATCACAAATCCCTTATTTTAAAAAAACACTAGAAAATCACTTTCCAGAATAAATTAATTAGATTCATAAATTTCCAATTTATTTCATTAAGGACATTAAAATCAATGAATTTTAGAGGAATGTAGATTGAATTGGTACTTGGTATCATGTCACACACAATTTTTACACCCCATTATAGTAGAACTCCCAAAATATTCACAAGAAACACATATTGATAAAAAACTATTAATGGGAGTGACACAATGTTGGTCGGAGTGGATACTCAAGAGGGGGTTGAATTGAGTTCCAATAAAAATTTCTGTTAAAAATATTTCTCTTAAAATCCCCCAATTTAAACACAAAGTTAAACTGTAGTGAATTTATACAGATTGTAAATGTTTAATTAGTTTCTCAATGATTGATTAGGTCTCAGTTAATTTAATCTAAAGAGTAAATTGACTTTTGAAACTAAATTACTGGTTTTCAATTAGAATAAACACTTGCTAATTTAACTATCAATGTATCTTTAAAACAAATTATATATCATAGTAGTTAGCATAGGAATATGAAATATATAGTATACTTATGACTTAAACTAAAATTCACAACAGATGTAACCGATAGGATTAGTCTCAAGCTGAGACTTAGTCCTCTCAAACAATTCATATAAATTGATCCACACCCTGGATTGGGGTAAACAATAGTGCAAAGACTGTCCGGGTTCAAATACCACTACCAGAGTTCTACGTGGGAAAACAAACCACAGCTCACAGCTGCCCAGGTTTTACTCGACCTCTACCACGATCCACAGTGGGATACAAGAATGTTATAGAGTTTGAATTAGGATTTATTAATCCTCTAGTTTACCTCTGGAGATAGTGTGTGTAAAATAAACAGGGTACACACAATGCTCATATAGTAAATAAAAGAATCACAAGAGTAAGAAAGAATGGGTTTAGAAAATATTTAGTGATTGGCAGTGCAGCTCGGGACTCGTTTGATTGGTCATAAAATCTTCTAAGTCCTTCTCTGGTTTTTGTTCTGAAAATAGAGTATCGTTTCCTTCCTTGGTTACTGGTTCAGCTTAGCAGCCTGAGTGCATGAAGAGTTTTATGTAGTTCATCACTCAATATGCAGCTTGTATTCTCCTCTACAAAATGAATTTCTTCGTGTATGTCCAGTGCTCTCCAGGTATGGATGTAGCCTTTTCTTTTTTGTGAATGCACCATGTTTCAATGCTATTAAGCACTTGTATTTTTACCCCTTCGTGTTCTTTCTTAGTTCCTTGATTCTCTCTTGTATTCTCGAACCTATAAATAGATATTTATCTTCCCTTTTATAGCATTCACCTCCTGAAAAAAAGAATGATTACTTTTTTCATGGGCACTTGGTATGGTTCCCTAACATACCCACAAGATATCATTAAATAATATTAACTGTATTAAAAACATCAAATGTAACTGTTAGCTTAATAAACAAATAATATTGGGAGTATAGTGTCTGACTGGTTGGTCAATCATTAGTAGCCTTCTGTTGGTAGATGTGTATAGTGGACTTTGTGTAGCAGTGACCTTCCATCAGTATCTCTTTGAACTTGTATCAGTATCTACTGATATTGGAAGCTCATTGAACTTGTATCGATGGCTCCTGATATCGGTAGCTCTTACTTTGTGTATCAGTAACTTTTGGTATCAGTAGATTTATATATCGGTGACTTCGTTCTATCGATAGCTCTTGATCTATCGCTAGCTCTGCATTGTATCGGTATCTTCATTATGTATCGATGACTCTGTATATCGGTATCTCTTGGTCTATCAGTAGCTCTAGTCTATCGGTGACTGTCTATATCGGTAGATCGCTTAGTTCCAGTGATTTTTTTTATTAGTAGACTTATGCATATTGGTAGCTCCTTTTTATACTATCGGAAGACTTGTTCTATGCTTACCGGTGGACTTTTACATATCGGTAGCTCTGCGTATCGGTGAACTTAGCTTATTGGTAGACTAAGTATCGGTAGCTCTATATCAGTAGCTATAAGCAGATCAATGACTAACACATATCTATTTTATGTAAAACAAATCCGATTAGACTAGAATTACATCAAAACTTATATAAACAGAGATAAACATTGATTAACAAATTCGAAGGATATAGATAAACATTAATTGGGATTTTCAAGGTATGTGAAAGCATAGTTGGGAATATCAAAACAAGTGAGGTCAACAATATCCCCTTTTTGATAATCACAACTTATGATATTATAGTTTTTACAAAAAGTAGTTATATCAGAGGATATATCATTAAATTCAATTATCTCAGAGAAAACAATATATTATAGATCATAATGTATCAGAGGCATACTTAATGCATGAATATCAGAGGGTAAAATCCTGGTAGCTCTTATATAGATAATATTTCTCCCCCTTTGAGAATATTTCTCCCTCTTTGATACTTTGATAATATTTCTCCCCCTTTGTGAATATTTCTCCCTCTTTCATACTTTGTTAATATTTCTCCCCCATCATGATAATCAAAAAGTGGGAATCAAAAAAGAGAATAGGAACAAAATGAGAAAGAAAAGAAATCCAATTGTATTATTTGTGGCAAAAAGGTATGGAGAATGAAAAAAAATACAAGGGATTCCTTTCAAACATCTTAGCCACTCATTCAATCAACATCGTCAATGTGTGATTTTCTCTTTGGATCAGAAGAGGATTCAGACTGTGTGGATGAAGGTGGAGGCTTAGGAACACTAGAGATGATCACAGGAGGCTGAGCGACTGAAATTGTTCCTGGTCTATACTATGTAGCCCTCAGAGTAATCATCGGTTTAAGGCTTCGAATGACTTAAGCTGAAGTCATATAAATATTAGAAGAAGTAGAGGCAGAGGCAAGTAAATCTGGAGGTACAATCACTGGCCTGGCATCAACATGCAGGAAAGGCCGCAAAAGATTTCAGAAATCCATAATTATTTCTCCTCCTCTCTCTATAGAAGATATGAAATCATCCTTGTTCTCCGTGAATTTTTCTATGTCTGGAGTCAATTCCATTTGTTTGCTTACTTTCTCTCTGAATGCTTGTTTGACTGGAGGTAACTTCAGGTTTTTCATTAGAAGTTTCAAATGATTGTTGAGTTGATGCTTGGTGTAAACCATTTGTAAATAAGAGTCTACCATGTATTTCACTTCTTTCTAAGAGGTATAAGATTCTCACCTATAGTCTTGGACTATATTCATTATTTCTCTAGTGGAATATCTAGTAGAAATCACAACGTTTATCATGTCGGATGAGTCCACAGAGCCACTGGCTGAAGCTGAACCAAGCTCCTCCTTTATCACAGCTCGAATCTGATCCAAATCCACTGAAGGCCTAGAAGCAACAAAACCAATAGAGAAAGTCATTATTTCCATCAAGTTTTTGGTCAACCCACTAATATGATTTTGGACTTGGGAATCCTCGGTTTTAACATGATCTCTCATAGAGGTTTTAAAACCTTCGAACACTGAAACCATCTAGCTCACAACACTTTTGACATAAGCTAAGTCCTTGTCTTCTTGAGATTTTGAACTCATGTAAGATTCTAAAGAGATAACAGATTTCTTTAGAGCATCAAAATCCGCCTCTTGTCTAGATACTTGAGTCTGGCAGGCTGTAACTTCTTCCACTATTTCTGCTATAATGGTTGACATATTACAGTCGAGATAGAGATAAAAATATTTTTCCAAATTTCTCATCTCTTCAACAATGAAGTGCTTCAACTCAGCAACAGAAGCACTAAAGGACTCTTTTAGATCATCCTTTAAGGATTCAAGGTCATCCCTGGTGATCATATCAGCAGGAGAAATTACAACAGGTGATTTTTCAAAGGCTATGCTGGCCACTGATTCATTCATAATTGATTTAATTGATGACACCAGTGAAACTTACATCTTACTTGTCTCTTCCATAACACTGACTTTAAGATTTTTCATCAAAGTATCCAGGTCATGCATTCTGACCATATCATCAGGTAACAACTCAATATCTACATAATAAATGATATTTTGTCTATTGAGAGATGCCTCATAATCAGAACTAAGATAGTCTAATTCACAAACCACAAAACCTGGGTCTTCTGCCCAGCCCTCAATCTCAACAGCCACTGAAACACTTCAATCTTGGTTTGGTTCTCCCCCTCAATGGGTGCATTCACATGTACATCAACAACATTCTCATCTAGTCCTTCTTCCTCCGAAGAATCTTCTATTATCAATTCTATCTCTGCAACAACAGGAGGGTCCTCTGAATTAGGTATAGCTTCATCCATTTCTCCTACTACTTCCATAGTGGGCCCAACTGAGCTTCTAATTAATGGACTCAGACTTAAGCAGATAGAATCAGAGGCTTTGGATTCATTCTCCTTTTCTTCTTCAAGATCAGGGGCTGGATAGTCTTCCTCATCAGTAGGTGTCTCTTCTTCTACTAAGGCTTCCTTTTCTGAAGATACAATATCAGCAGCAGGACTTTGGGGTATGTTCGTATCTCTTCCATCATCAATAGAAGTCTCTTCTTTATCAGTTTCATCAATGTATTCAGGTTCTTTTTCATCATGTCCTAGACCTAGATCCCTCATATCCTTAGGTCTTGAAGGATGATCCACAGGATTGAATTTATCATAAACCTTCTTATCATCATTAACCCACACTCATCTCCATGGATTCCAATTTTTCTTCATATATTTGCACACTGTGCTTGTGATACAAAATATTATTCTTTAATACCACTGTCTCATCTTCAGACTCAGCTACCCCTTTCACTTTGATCATCACTGAGATCAACTGGGCAAAGAATATGGCATTAGTCTTTGATTTTGGCCTTGTTATGTCTTCCGTTTGAATCATTCGCAATCTGCACAGATTCACTTTTACACAATGTCTCAAGAGATGCAAGAGATAGATATCCTGACATCTTAAATTTTAAAATCCCCTCTCCTTGGTATTAAGAAATGCTGAACAAATTTGAACAGCAATCTGTTCTCTCCATCCATTTCAGTATCCACTACTTGTCTATGATTTACATCACCGGTGAGCTCCTCCAAGGTAGTATCATAATCGAATATCTCACTTGTAGGTGGTATAACTTTCGAGACATATCCAGATACAACTTCATGTGGAACCTTCAGGCATTCAACCCACTCAACAGATAAAAAAGACATCTCTTTTCCATTCACAAAAAAAATCATCCGGTTCTCATCTTCTAATATCTCGAAACATAAAAACTCGTAAAATTGTTTCACTAGCTTTGCATAGTAGGGGCCATTTTTGTTCGAAAATCACTCTACCCACTTTTGATATTCTATCACTTCGAGCACTAATGATTTTCTAGGTAAAAACCATTCCACGCACAGCTCTTTTTCAATCAAAATAACTCTATTCTGCAAATGAGGGTTCACTAGTCGCTTATCCAACCAAGTTCTACCAAGAATACCACTTGCTTCTGGATCGGATATTTTATTCTTTGCACTCGGCTCATCAGTGTCATCTCTGATGGTAGGAAGTTTGGCTTTTTACATCTCTGGTTCGAGGGATTTAAGGTTTTCGAGAGGATCAGTAGTATGGATTGAGGGAAAAGTATTTCAGGCTAGGTGGATTAAGAAGTACCCAGGACTTTGTTTTTATCGTTTAGGAATCATAAAATAAATAAATAAAATGAAATAAAGTAAAAACGATTCATATTCTGGTGGCAGACATAAGTTTAAAATAGTGCACTCATCGGTAGGGTTTATCGGTGAGAATTCCTACTAGTGAGGTCCATCGGTGAGGTTTTTACATGAGTGAGGTTACATCGGTGAGGTTACATCACTGAGGTTACATCAGTGAGGTTACATTGGTGAGTTACCTACTGATCAAGGTTAAACATTCCCAACTCATGCCTAATGTAACTTAACTTATCTGAACTTAAATGTTTGGTGAAAATGTCAGCTAACTGATGTTCAGTACCTTTAAATTCACGAGTAATATCACCCTTTTAGTAATGATCACTCATGAAATGGTGCCTTACATCAATGTGTTTGTTCCTAGAGTGAGATAAAAGGTTCTTTGAAATGTTTATTGCTCTAGTGTTATCACAATTGATTGAAACATGCTTAAAGTAAAATCCATAGTCCAAAAGAGTCTGTTTCATCCACATAATTTGTGCACTGCAACTACCAGCAGCTATTTACTCTGCTTCGGCAGTTGAAAAAGCTACAGTATTCTGATTTTTACTACAACAAGATACTAAGGATTTTACCAATAAATGACATTTTCCAGATGTGCTCTTTCTATCCCACTTGCAAGCTACAAAGTCAGCATCTCAATAACTCATTAATTCAAAATACTGTCCTTTTGGGTAAAAGAATCCTAAGTTTACAGTGTGTTTAAGGTACTTAAAAATTCTTTTAACAACAAGTAAATGATATTCTTTTGGATTAGCTTGAAATCTTGCACACATATACACAAAAAACATAATATCTGGTCGACTGACAGTAAGGTAATGTAAGTTTCCAATCATACCTATGTAATTGGTTTGATCCACTCGTTTCCCAGTTTCATTTGCATCAAATTTACAGACCGTACTCATAGGAGTATCACATTCTTTAATACAATCCAAACCAAAACATTTTAAAATATCCTTTGTATATTTACATTGATGCACGATAATACCATTTTCATTTTTAAAAACATGAAATCCATGAAAATATTTGATTTCTCCCATTAAACTCATTTCAAATTAATTTTTCATACTCTTTGAAAAATAAGTATATAATGAATGATTAGAATATCCAAAGATAATATCATCAACATATATTTGTACTATTAATACTTCATTATAAATTATTTTAATAAAAAGAGTTGGATCAGTAATCCCTTTAGTAAAACTTTTTGAAATAATAAAATTACTAAGTCTATCATACCAAGATCATGGAGCTTGTTTTAAACTGTATAAAGCTTTAGAAAGTTTGAAAACTCGATTTGAAAATTGAGGATTAGTAAATCAAGATGGTCGTTCAACAAAAACATCTTCAATAAGAAAACCATTTAGAAAAGAACTTTTAAAATACATTTGATATAACTTTAAATTCCGATGAGCAGCATAGGAAAGTAATATCCTAATAGCTTCTAATCTTGCTGCAGGTGCAAAGGTTTCCTCATAGTCTATACCTTCTTCATGACTATATCCTTGTGCAACTAACCTAGATTTGTTTCTAACTATATTTCTAGATTCATCAACTTTGTTTCTAAAAAACCCATTTAGTGCCTATTGCCAAAGTGTCATTGTGTCTATCAACTAATTCCCAGACTTTGTTTATTTCAAATTGATTCAACTCTTCTTTCATATCCATTACCCAAAATTCATCATTTGTTGCATCATTGACATTATCAGGTTCTAGCGGTGAAAGAAATGCTTGATGTTCAACTTGGTTTCTTAGAGAAGCTCTAGTCCATGTCCTTATATCAAGATTACCAACAACAACATCCAAATGATGATTCTTTAGAATCCTAGTTGATTTAGTAAATGTGGGACTAGAAATTTCAGGTTCATCTATAGGTTCCGGTTCAACAGAAGAAGATTCTGGCATATGTTCAGAACTGGTTGTTTTTACAGCAGGTTATTTGGTTTTATCATTAAGGTCCAGAATAGACAAATATTCTTCAATATTTTCAAGAGAGGTTTTAGGCTCATGTGGATTAGTTTCAACAAACATTATTTGAATAGATTCTTCCACAAATTTTGTTCATCTTTAAAGACTCTATAGGCTTCTATAGATTAAAAATAACCAAGAAAAATTCCTTCATCACTTTTAGAAGAAAACTTGTCTAGATTATTCTTTGTATTGAGGATAAAGACTTTGTATCCAAAAACTCTAATGTAACTAACTTTGGGTTTTCTATTATTCCATAGTTCATATGGGTTCTTCTTGAGAACATGTCTAATAAAGACTCTATTAATAATATAACAGGTTGTATTCACAGCCTGAGCGCAAAAATAAATAGGCAGATCATACTCATTAAGCATAGTTCTAGCAATTTATTGAAGGGTTCTATTCCTTCATTCTACTACACCATTCTGCTGAGGTGTCCTAGGGGAATAAAGGTTGTGACTATAGCCATTTTGTGATCAATAAGATTCAAACTCATGATTTTCAAAATCACATCCATGATCACTTCTCAGGGTTTTAATCTTATGTCCACTAGGGTTTTCTACAGACTTAGAGTATTTAATAAAGTAAGAACAAGCTTAAATTTTGTGAGATAAGAAGTATACACAAGTATATCTAGAAAATTAATCTACTAAGACATAGACATAGTGCATCCCATTTAAACTAGAAACTCTAAAAGGTCCAAACAAGTCCATGTGAACCAACTCGACAGGTTGAGAAGTTGAGACTTCTTTCTTTGATTTAAAAGAAATTTATGTTTCTTTCCCTTTTGATTGGGGTTACGAACATTGTCATTTGGGAATTCAAGTTTGGGTAGGATTATAACTATGTTCATCCTAGTCAATTTTCTAAGTGAATGGATGTTGCAGTGTCCTAATCTTCTATGCCAAAGCCAAGAATCTTTATGAAAATCATTTAAACAAGTAATATTTTATTTTGCCAAAGAATTTAAATCAACAACATAAACATTTTCATTTCTCAAAGCAGAAAATACTAAAACATTTTAAGACTTAAAAACATTACAAGAATAATTTTCAAACATAACATTAAATCCATCATCACATAATTGAGAAATACTTAACAGGTTATATTTAAATCCAACAACAAATAAAACATTAGAAATCAAAAAGGAATCAACTATCCAAGTACCATACCATTTTGTGATAAATATAGTTTGATTAAACTCTTGAAGCATGAAATATCTCCAGACATATGTCTTGAACATCCACTATCCATGTACCATTATTTTTTGTGAGAACTCTTCAAACAGGTTTCCTACAAAACAGATTTAGATGGAAAATGATTTTGGTACCCATATCTTCTTCGGTCTAGAAAGGTTATAAATCAAAGCTTTAGGTGCCCAAATTTGTCTTATGGGTTTCATATAATTTACAGAATCAATAGATTTTGAATGATAACCTTTATTTGATCTATAACCAGATGAATAACTAGTTGAATCATATGAATTTCCAGAACTGGAACAAACAAAATTTTGTCCAGATTTAGAGATATATCTAGTTTTAGTAAACTGTCTATTTCCAGGTAGGTATCCCAAACTAGTGGTATATTTTGGTGCAACTTGATTTCCAAAAAATTTAGTTATAGTATCCTTTCCATTTGTGACTTTTTCTATGTCCTTTCTATGTTTCTCATTTGACAATTTTAGTTCAGTATTTTCATTCAATAGTTTAGCACTCTTTTCCTTTTCTACATCAAGGGTAGATTTATCAGTAGAAGTGAGAACATGCTGTTTATATAGTGACTTATATTTGTCCTTAAGTTCATTGCATGTTTCTTCCAGTATGTTATAATATTCATAGAATTCAGCTTTAGTAATGTCTTCAGAATCAGAATCAGATTTTACATCATCTCTAGAATAAGAGGAGTTTAAAACATGAGTATATAAGGTTACCTGAGATGTGTTGGTCATGAAACACATGTTGGCGTGATTCTTTTCAGAATCAAAAACTTCATATTCACTTATGCTATCTTCTGAAGCACTCCAAGTTGCTTTCATATATTTCCTCTTCTTCTTGTCCTTATAATCATATTTCTTTTTAAATTTTAATTTTGGATAGTCAGATTTAATGTAAACTTTACTCTTTCATTCATAGTAGACTATATCATCTTCTATATCAGATTTATTCCAATACTTCTTTCAATGACCCTTGTTGTCATACATTCCTTTTTAATTTGATTTTCTAAAGAATTTATTCTTCCTATAAAAATTCAAGAATCTCTTAGCTATTTGGGCCATCTCTGTATCACTGTCTGAATCAGAATATTCACTGGTTGAACTTTCAGTTGGTATTTGAACTTTGTCTTTGTCCTTGCACTTTGAAGCAGTGGATTTACAAGCTACAGAATTTCTTTTTGGTTCATCATCTTCCCCTTTATTCACCTTGAGTTCTTCCTCATACATCATAAGCTTACCAATGAGATCCTTGACAGGTATCTTGCTTCTGTCATATGATTATCCAATGGAAACAGATGTGCCTCTCCATCATTCTGGTAGACATCTTAATATCCTCATAATTTGTTCCTTTACTGGAAGAACCTTTCCAAGAGAGCTCGTAGTATTGACAATCTCATTGAACCTAAGATGCATGTAATAAATGGGTTCATTAGATTTCATTTTTAAGTTGTCATATTTAATAGTACAGGTATTCAACCTCATTTCATTATAATTGGTTGTTCCCTCATGGGAAATAAAAAAGGTGTCCCATATTTCATAAGTAGTTTTACAAGTAGAAATTCAATTAAACTCTTCATCTCCTAAAGCACAATACAGGGCATTCATTTCTTTACAATTATTATTGTAAGCAGTCTTTCTAGGTTCATCCCAAGTTGTTCTTTCAGTTTTTGGAATTCTGTATTGTGACTCTATAGCAGTCCAAATATCAAAACCCATACTTTCTAAATGAATTTTCATTTTCCGTTTCCACTGGGCATAATTTTTACCATTAAAGAAAGGTGTCACGTTAGTACCAACACCTATAGTCTATTGTCCATATCTAGAGTTTAGCAAATAAATTTAAAGAGATAAAATTTAGAACTAGCATAAATTTAAGATCATTATAGATGCAACTAAAATCGCCGTTGCAAAACAGAGTATTTGAAAACTTTGATAAAAAACAAAACCTATGAAAACTAATGTTGGTCGGAGTGGATACTCAAGAGGGGGGTGAATTGAGTTCCCATAAAAATTTCTGTGAAAAAAATTTCTCTTAAAATCCCCCAATTTAAAAACAATGTTAAACTATAGTGAATTTATACAGATTGTAAAAGTTAAATTAGTATCTCAAAGATTGATTAGGTCTCAGTTAATTTAATCTGATGATTAAATTTACTTTTGAAACTAACAGACATGTTTTCAATAAGTATGAAAACATTCTAATTTAACTATCAATGTAACTTTAAAAAAATTATATTTCAAAGTAGTAAGCAGCAGAATATGAAATATATAGCATACTTGTGACTTAAACTAAATTGCACAGGAGATGTAAGCCAGAGGTTCAGTCTCAAGCTGAGACTTAGTCCTCTCAAACAATTAATATAAATTGATTCACACCCTAGATCAGGGTAAAAAACAGTGAAAGGACAGTCTAGGTTCAAAGACCTCTACCATAGTTCTACATGGGAAAACAAACAACAGCTCACAACTGTACAGGTCTTACTCGACCTCTAACACTATCCACAGTGGGATGCACGGGAGTTATAGAGTATAGAGTTTGAAGGAGGATTTAAGAATCCTCCAGCTTATCTCAGGAGACAGTGTGTGTAAAATAAATAGGTTACACACACTACTCGAAATGTAAATAAAATAATCACTAAAGAAAACATGAAAGAGTTTAGAAAATATTTAGTGATTGTAAGTGCATCTCTTGACTCATTAGATTGGTCAGAAAAGATTCTATGTCCTTCTATGGTTTTTGTTCTGAAGACAGAGTATCATTTCCTTCCTTGGTTCTAGGATCAGCTTAGCAGGCTGAGTGCATGAAGTGTTTGATGTAGATCATCAATCAAGATGCATCCTGTGTTCTCCTCTACAAAAGGAATTTCTTTGTGTATATCTATTGCTCTCCAGGGATGGATGTAGCCTTTTCGTTTTTGTGAGTGCACCACGTTTCAATGCTATTAAGCCCTTGTCTTTTTCACCCTTCATGTTCCTTCATAGTTCCTTGATTTTCTCTTGTATTCGTGCACCTCCAGGTAGATCTTTATCATCCCTTTTATAGCATTCAACTCTAGAAAAAAAGAATGATTACTTTTTTCTTGTGTACTAGGTACGGTTCCCTAACATGCCAACAAATATCATTATATAATATTAACTACATTAAAAAATTCAAATGTAACCATTAGCTTAATAAATAAATAATATTGAGAGTATAGTGTTTGATGGGTTGGTCAATCATTAGTAGCCTTCTGTTGGTAGATGTGTACGGTGGACTTTGTGCAGTAGTGACCTTCCATCGGTAGCTCTTTGAACTTGTATCGGTAGCTCCTGATATTGGTAGCTCTTTGAACTTGTATCGGTAGGTCATGATATCAGTAGCTCTTACTTTGTGTATCGGTAAATTTTTGTATCGGTAGATTTATATAATGGTGACTTCATTCTATCAGTAGCTCTTGATCTATTGGTAGCTCTACTTTGTATCGGTAGCTTAATTCTATATCGGTGACTATGTATATCGGTAGCTCTGGGCTATTGGTGACTGTCTGTATCAATATCTCGCTTAGTTCCAATAATTTTTTGTATCGGTAGACTTATGCATATCGGTATCTCCTTTCTGTACTATCGGAAGACTTGTTCTATGATTATCGGTGGATTTGTACATATTGGTAGCTCTGTGTATCGGTGACCATAGCTTATCGGTATACTAAGTTTCGGTAGCTCTATATCAGTAGCTATATGCAGTTCAGTGACTAACACTTATCTGTTTTTTGTAAAACATATCCGATTGGGTTAGAATTACCTCAAAACATATATAAACTTATATAAACATTGATTAACAAATTTCAAGGATATAGATAAACATTAATTGGGATTTTCAAGGTATGTTAAAGCATAGTTGGGATTATCAAAATAGGTGAGGTCAATACACACTTTTAAAAAACATTATTGATCCCAAAAACATCCTGGCTATATGATGAATGAGCATCCTCAACGGCCACAAATCATCAGTAGCTTTATATCTTGATAATCACACATTCATAAAAAAATATTATTCATTTTAAAATTAATATGACAAAATTCTAAAAAATAAATCAAAATGATCCAAAATATATATCCACTAATCCATCAAAATAATCAAATTATAACCCATAACCTCTAATATAATTTTCTTAAAATATAACAATATAATAAACCACTAATAATGTCTCATAATAAATATAAAATTATTAATTTATTTATCATTCATTGTAGATTATTCGCATCAATTTATCCACATAATAACTAGACATATAATAAATTATATAATAAATAATTATAGATATCTGAATGGGAATCACCTATATGAGTTAATGTACTTTCTAGTGTTGATGCAACCAATATTAAACCTATGTCTATCAAATAATCCTCACCTTGATACACAATCACATATCAAAAAATTGAATACTAAAACATGGACATGAACCCTTCCTATCGGTCACGTGAGTCACATATACAACATCTCTCTATTTCTCTACTCTCTGTGAGTCCCCTCCATCGCAATAACAAAAATGTTAATATAACATGAGTTTAATGATATGTTTTGTTTTGTTGGACCAAGGATAATATTCTAAGGATACATTATTATCCCACAAGAATACCATTCCACTGACTCACTGGGATATACATGTCAGCTAGGTAACTTTTTCTCATTCTTATACCGCTACAATAAAATCACAATTATTAAACAAGGGGATAAAATCCTCCCCCTTACCCTTGAGCTACAAGTATTATCTCCATAAATCATATCTATTCCTCTTAATTATACTTTCATATCAGCTAACACCCATTGA
This sequence comes from Viscum album, assembly GCA_963277665.1. Taxonomy (NCBI): domain Eukaryota; kingdom Viridiplantae; phylum Streptophyta; class Magnoliopsida; order Santalales; family Viscaceae; genus Viscum; species Viscum album. The sequence continues at coordinate 603,595,151 of OY728123.1, forward strand.
AGCCCCCTTTAATCCATTAGATCATTTTTATCTAGGATATTTTTATTTAATTATTTCATAAATGTATTAAATATATTTTCTCAATCATGATTGATGAAAAAAAAATAACCATACAAAAAAGGAAAATATTTTTTGTACTCATAACCACATAAATATAGTGAATAATTTAAAAAACTAATAAACATAATGTCATATTAATTAATATAAATATTCAAAAACATTATCTCTAAGAACATGTCATTAAAAAAATTCTACAAATCATCCCACATCAATCCATCAATTCTATTAGATATAATAACAATACCTCATGAGTTTGGTATTGGACCTTTAATCATGAAAATTATAATATTCATAATTGTAGATTCTAGAACATTAATTAGTTTTAATATTAATCAATACTTTTTGGGAGCTCTTTCACATTGTGAGGTATATCATTTCCCTCATATGTAAGAGGTTATTTCCCAAACAAACACCAAACTATATTAGTCTTAACTGTATAATCCTGAGATTATCTTTGTAAAATGTTTTTGAGACTACTAAATAAGTGTTTCAATAATATATCTATCAAATGGTGTTTCAAGATCCCCGACTAGATAAAAATACTCGAAATATTCTTTTATATGTTTCATATTAGATTACACAAACAAAACATCATTCATATGAGGTTTTTTGTTGTCTTATTTGATACTATTATTTGATAAATTAAATATCCCAAATAAAATCAATGTTCCAAAAATAATTTATATAGTATATTTTAATGGTAAATTGTTAGATAAAATTAATCACATCACCTCATTAAATTAATATCTCAAATTATATATATTTTATTAATTAATAGTTACTGATTCCAGAAAACACCAATTAATTTATTAATATTTTGATCGTTTAACTAGAATAAAATTCGTAATCAGACACATCGACATATGATTTGGAAAATATCATGTCTTTATGTTACAAATTAATTACATAAATTTCCAACTAAACTCATTTATAATGAGTATTTTAACTAAAATATTCATTCATAATATAATAAAATATGATTCCATACATAGAGAAAACAATTTACTGTATTTTTATTTTTTGGTAATATATACATTGCTTCCATACCATGTACTGAACTCTAAAATACTTTTTATAATTTCTAAATACATTAATAATTTATGAAAGAATCTATTTTGATACCATTTTAATGCATCACTCCATAAAATGATCATGACTGCGAGGAAAAATGTGATAAGACTCTAATTGTTCTGCTTAGTGATTAATGTTTTTAAACTATTGTTGACGGACTATTATCATCCCATGGGAAGTGTTTTACATTGTAAAAAACCATCCAAATTTTCCATAAAATTTGAAGCATAATAATAAAAATTAAAGATACAATAGATAAAATTTATTATAAAGTACAGACTATATAAATTAAATTCACAATTAAAACTTACAACCAAAAAAGTAATAAAATAAATCCACAGTGTAAATTCCATATATAGTGAAATTTATATAACCATAATAAAAAATTAAATTTAAAACCCCGTTACATAATTTGAAAATATAATCAATTATCTCATCAAAGGCTCTTGAAATTAAATCTAACATTTTAGTTCTTTTTTTCCTTTACTTACGTTATGATTTGTGTAATTTTTAGGCCCACGATATGTGTAAGTATAACTTGTGAAAAATAATTTTCTGTGTAAAAAAATACTCCTGGATTTTAATGTAATCATAACTAAATAGTTTAAAAATATTTAATGATTTAAATGTGTGTGTTAAAACATGTAAATTTTGGTGTTCGGTGGTTACTAAGACAACTAATGTCATATATTCTTGTTTCAACCAATACTTGTAGAATTTTTGAACACTAAGAATGAATTATAGTAACTGAACCTTGGATTGAGTATGGTTATTCCAAACACATGGAATATTATATGTCTATTTTAAATAAATTTTATTTAAAAAATCATTTAAACACAATCCATTACCCAATCCCTGGTTTGAATCTCCACACAACATATCTTAAATTCACAAAAGGATCCCTCTATGTTAGATAAACATAATTTATTATATTAACATATAATGTTACAAAAAAAATAAGTAATTTAAATTCCAAAAAACACACCGATATTTTAACCCATTTTATGTCACTAAAATAATTCTATTATTTTTCAAATACACATGAATATAAATGAATCACATTAACATTTTCTGTACATGAATTAAAAAATATCGAATAATGTTATTTCTTATAAAATTCCCATTTTAACAACTTTTTAATCATTGATGAATTTTATTCAAAAATATCCAATTATTTAACATATATTTATCATTTAAATCTATTTACAATATACAATCCAAAAAACAATTTTATTTTTTATCACATAGAATTCATCCAAAAAAATTGTTCATTATTTATTATTAGAGGTTATTTTGGAGAGTCTATTCCTAAATAGGTTACATTTTTTGAATGAAAAGTATTTCTCATGCATAAAAATATGAATCAGGGAATTAAGATAAACTCATTTTACACCAAATAATTCACCCATCCCTGAAAAAAATTATTATTATAGGAAAATACACTGTATTAGAAGAATATAATAACAAAACTAGGATATCTATAACTCAAATATCAATATTGATTCCACAAATAAGTATAAAATAAAACTCACTATTTTATACAATTAATATTACATTTATTTAGTTTTATACCAATGATAATTAAAACCTACATTCATTAATGATAAGAGAAATAAATTCTTGTCAAGAAAAAAGATTCATTAAAATTATTTATATTTGGTTGAAATAAAATTTCATCACATTAATCACAAACACATTATTAAAAAATAACAGATAGTAATAATTAATTAATAAACACAAAAGTATATTATTAACTAGTGGGTTTTTAAACTATATATCATTTAGTGACCATGATAAAAAAATTATTATAATCTATTGCATTTTCAGACAAAACAAAAAAAAATTACTCCATACTAGAACGATCTATGAATATTAATATACAATATCATCCAAACTGCTATTCCATTAATAAAATCTAGATGGATTCTAAATGTGACACCATTTTGAATCCAATTTTACTAATGGGTTGATATTTCTTTTAATATTGAATGATTAATAAACCAATAAATATAAAGGGAGAGAGGGATATCAAATTAAATGAGGTCCATCATTATGAATAGTAGGATGAGTAAACTTACTTAAATTATAGAATTACAATAATGAGTATATGTGAATAGAATTATATTTAAAACACACTAAAAACCCATATGTTATTCGGTTCTTCGACACTAAACAACCAGTGTTTACTGACCACTTGGTTTCCACCTACTATTCCCTAAGTAGACTGTCTTGGAGTTTGTAGCACAACTACCAATTCGACCGAGAAACTAATACATAAAATCTAGGAATTGAGAGTTACTGGTTATATTATATCTATAAGGAACACCTTAAATACTCCTCACCCTTCTCCATACTGTACATTAAAATACCAACAAAGAACTTCCAATTAAATAAAAATAATTATTTAAAAACAATGATAATGAAAATACACCAGAAAATCCTTGTTATTATATTAAAAACCTCATATAAATAAACAATCACATTGATAAATGTTATTCTTTTTCAAAGTAATATTTTTTATGAAAACATTGATATATAATAAATACTGTGGGTGGATAATTATATGAGTTTACTTTTATAATTTTTATTTTTAATATTAAACTTTTATATAAGATTTTATAAACTATTTTATGTTATGATTTATGCTTTTTGAACATACCACATAATTATTTTTTTAACCTACCACATGATTATTTTTTAACATACAACATGATAATTTTTGAAATTGTCATAGATAATTTTTTAATACACAACATGGTGATTTTTAATTGATTGATTGATGTTTTTGAACCAACAGTATGATATAACACAAGGTTCTACACCCTATATCTAGTGATCACACCTTATATCATGTGACCACACCTTATATCATGTTGCCACAAATTATTATATGTGACCACACATTATGAGGATATATTATTTCTACCAAATTCATGTTATAATGGCTTAGTAAGTCAATAGACCACATGGTATATACCTCATGGTCTGTAGGTAGTCATGATCAGTTTAATTTTTAATTTTTCTAAAAATATTCTCAAACATTAATATGATCAATTTTTCGATATTATGCCTATTTATTTTTTTACTTAATTTATATATATAGTGACTTAATTAGTTTGATTTTTATATATATTTATATTAATATTATAGAATCTATGGAATGTAATTTTGGAATATTTTGGAAATATTTCAATGAGAAAAAATATATTCTTCATTTCAAGCATATAAATAAAAAATATATTTTTAATATTTAAATTTATATATATAATTATAATTTCATAATCTCATCATTTCCTACATTAATATTTGGTTACTAAAATCTTATATGAACCTTCTGTAATATGTATATAATTTTTTTTATTTTTTGAATATTTATATATCTTCTTAAATATAGAATCTATTTTTAAAAATTCAATTTTAATTTTACAGAAATAGACAATAAAAAATTTATGAAATATTTTTTTATATACCTGTGAAGTTATTTTAGATTGTTTCAAAATTAATTCAAATTAATATTTATTAGTATTTAGGTCTTTTAATTCAAATGATAATTTATGATAATTCAATTATGATAATATTTTATTTATTTGATATCTATTCTTTTATTTTGAAATCATTTACTGAGTTAGATATTGGCATACTGGTGTTTAAAAATTCTAATTTAAAACTTTTGAGACTCATTAAAATCTCAAAAATATACATTTAATATAAATTTTAATGATGAATTTTAATAATTGAAATTTTATCTTTTAAAATCTAAAAGTGTTTTTTATTCTATGTTGTTAGAATAAATAAGATAAATATTCTATAGGATACCTCATGGAACCCAATATTATTCAACTATTGATTATTTGTCGATAAATACTTTTCCACTCCTCAAATACCAGTTCATGTTCGTCATTAGTTTTCTATTACTTCATATACTAGGTTTTTCTTGAGTGTGCTCTAATTCTGTATATATATCTCACTTATAATATGATATTCACATTAGACTTTTCCTAATAAAAAATTTCTATCTCTTCGGGTTATGACTCTTGGATTATAATGTTACATATTGTATCAATTTTTATTCTCAGTGTATAAATATAGGTTGTAAGGGTAGCGACTCTGTAAAAAAATTATCTCTCTTGGTTAAAATTGAACTATGAAAATTAGGGTACATTTTGATAATTCCCCTCTGAAATAGATGGTTCATAAAACATCTCTTAAAGTTTACAACGATGTACGTGTGGTGTAGGTACACATTAAATACAAATATTATAAAAATAACATATTTTTAATAATTTTTTTAATATTTATATCATCTCTTTTAGTGATAAGTGATTATACTTTGATAATTATTTTAAATAATTAATTTTATATTTTTTGAATTGATTCTTGAATATTCACACACTGTTGAATATATTTCTTCAGTATCACTAACATTAAAAATGGTTTCAAAGTGAAAACCTCATTATATATTGTTCGGGTCTTCTATTTCTTTTCATGGTATCACAAACTGGGTCCATATTGAAATAAAGAATTTAGGATATATTTTATTATGATAAAAAAATTTTCCTTTGCCTTATAGTCGAAGGAAAATGATCCCTATAAGATAGAAGGAATAACATAAATGATACACAGATTTATTAGAAGACACATAGTTTTGATGGTAATCAATGTGAATAATGAAAATATAGAATGGTCGCATAACTAAACAAACATAGTGTAGAACATTGGACTATAATAGAAAAAAAATATAAGGTACATAATTATAACACTAATTTACATTATGGAAATGGTTTTTTGAAGTATATATAGAATTAAAAGAAATTGAATATTATATATTACACTATTAAAAAATATATTTTGAGAGTTCATGTCTATGAAAAATGTCATGAAATCTAAATTATACAATAGGTTATAAACTTTTTATGAGATTAATTGATTATAACTGAACTCTAAAAACATCAATATGAGTTCTAATATTTGAAGATAAGGGGAGTTGAAAAAATCAATAAAATATCAAATTGATTCAATAGAATAATTAATGTAATGATTCAACATGGAGAAATGTTAGATAACCATGTTATTATTTAATGATTAATAAGATCACTACCCAAAAAGTGGTGTGCATGGAAATTAAAAAATAGATATATATAAAAACATTAAGGAATATACGATCATGAAAATTATTATATTATTATTTTAATATGATTAGGAGTCCAAAAGAATCCAAAAGAAGATACTTCAATGGATAAAATTTTTCCATTTTAATAAAATTTAAAAAATTTCACTAAATATTATAATTATGAATCATAATAAAGTAAAAAATACATAGATATTTTTTTCTAATGGTGTCAAGAACGTGTTAATATGAAATATAGGATTCATGAAATGACTTAAAATGGATAATCATAAGTATGATATAAAAATTACTGGTAAAATTGAATATAATGATGTGTTTGGACTCTCATTATATGATCCTAGTGATAAAAATCACATAATCATGAGGCTTAGTCATGAATATTATTTCTCTCACATTGAGGATCTTTTAGGTTCAGAGTTTTATAGAATTAAGTCAAAAATCAAACAAAATTTAACCTAAATTTAAATTAGAAACATTTAAAAAGTATGATTTTTTTACATAATCTAAGACTTTAAAATAAATCATGATTTTTCTTTTATAACACTTGATGACATTAAATATTATCTCTTCTAATCCGATACTCATTATAAAATACTCTGAATAAAATAAAAATTTGTTATCAAAAAAAATATCAGTAAGGGATATGAAAAGGAGGAAACTGTTAGACCATTGATAAAGATTAAAATATCTGAAGTCCCTTTTCATGAAAACATAACATTATTTCTAAAAAAGTTAAATATCATTTTTTTAATAAAAATCATATTTTCATCCTTCCAAAACTGTTTATTTTAATTGAAGCTCATTAGAAAAAAATAAAAAAATCATGTAGGTATATTGGGACATCATCACATTGAACCTTTACAATACCTTTTTAGATTAGAAAATGATACTTCCAACATAAACTATAATTTTCTAATGAATATAATAATTAACCAATGTTTTTGTGTGTTATCTTGGTTCAAAAACAATTTAAGTTATAACGGGATCACCTGAGGATTTCTTGGTGCACCAATAATTTATAATTACTTAGAAACAAAACATGAAACACAACATTTCACCATTTTAAAAACACTTTTAAACTCATTTTAATGTCACTTTTAGGTATTAAAATACAATCTCCTTTTAAAAATCCGATTTTTCAATCAATAATAATACGTTATTTTGAAAAAAAAAACTATATGAACAAGTATATAATGTTTTTATTTTACGAAATTATCATATTTTTCAAAGGGAAAAAATAAAATATATTATACTATAGAGAAAAGTACATTTTCATCATATTAATTGTGAAAAGAAAATTTCTTTTTCATATATCAAAGAATTCCTTTTAAAATATGTTAAAAGAATAATTTAAAAAAAATGAAATTAAAAATAAACATAAAGTATTAATTTATAATACAATTATATCAATAAAAATATAAAATAATATCAATAATATTTACATGGAGGTAAACATTTGGAAATTAAATTTTGAAACATTTAGAAGAGAATTAATTAAATCAATGTTTCCCAAAACACTTTGAAATATTTGACTCAGAAAATTTATTAAATAATAATATTTAACAAATTAATTATTATGATAATAAAGAAAATTCTTGATATAACCTGACAATTGGGATTTAAATATTAATTAAAAAAATAAATCTATATAACATCATGATATGTCTCAATAAAAAGAGATTGAGATAAAATCCATTAGCTTTAGTATGACTTGTCCCATGTACCTTTATCATTGTAAATAATAAAATTATGTTAATTATTTACAATATTTAGAACCTATTTAAATTTTATCATTATTTTCATTTCACATATTACAATGTGGTAATAAAATAAAAAAATAATAATTTTACGTTTTGTGTGTTTACAAAATTCATTCTTCCCCAAATAAGACTTTGGTAGGTAAAACATTGTCAAATATGTCATTATATAAACATATCCAGAATAATAATCATTAAATAATAATAATATTTATACATTAATTATATTTCTCAAACATTTAATTAAATATGTTTCTTAAGTATGTTCCAACTATACAATAATGGAGATGGTAGGTCTTATGTACGAATGAGTGTTGTTCTCATTTCTCTATGATAATTATTAAAGGAAGTCAAGTGAAATTTATCATTATATAATGATAATTTTATCATAAATTACATGTTATTTAAGGATATATAATAATATATAGAATACATTTTATGTAAAAGTAATCACATCGAGTCAAGTTACTGGTAGTCCACACATCCATGGACAACATTATCAGTTTTTCAGTGTGTGAAAAGGTGTTAAAGAAAATGATATCTTACATTTACATAAAGAAAATAATGTAATTTATATCATATATATGTAATTTATGTCACATATATTTAATTAAAATCGTAGTTAATACATTCCATGTAATGTAAGAACATATCACATCACTCTGACGAGATGGTTGTCCACAAGTCCACGAACGACATTATCATATTGCCAAAAAATGAAATGAATGATAGTATGAGTATATAAAATAAAAAGATGTAATAATAAAAAATAAATATTATATATATATATTATAATAATTGTGTTTCCATCATAATTGTTATCCATAAAATGTGGTAACAGAAATATAACGACATCGTTTTGCGAGGTAGTAGTTCAAAAACCCATGAATTGTAAGATCACTACCCATTTGATGGAACTGTGTGTTGGTGTAGTTAAAAAACATAATATAAAAAAATAATATTATATTTATTATACTAATATCATTATATAATAATTATATAATGTTAAATTAAGGGAGTTGTGAAGGAAACGAACTAAATGTGCATGTTGATGAATGTTACCTCTTCTTCGGGTAACTCTTTTTGGTTATAAATAAAGGAAATCTTGGTTCGATTTATGCCACATTTTAGGAAAATACGATGAGGGTATGTGTGTTATTATAATACTTGGTCAATTTTTATTGGATCTAAATAGTTTTTATAGGTGTAAATATGTGAGGGGGGGGGGGTTCTTTTTAATAGTTGAGGGGAGTGAAATTCCTAAAAATAATAAATAGTAAAAATTATTTGGATGTCTTTCTTATAAAATGTGACTCCAATAATGAACCCCATTGGATAAGTTTCTGTATATGGTCAAATAATGGCATTAAAATTGTCTTTTACAAGTTTAATGTTCATTTGGACGCCTAAGATTAATATTTACCCACTAAATAAAAACATGTGTACGTTAATCATTGTTATTAATTTTAATTACATCTAGTAATAATATTTTTAAATAAATAAGTTGAAAATTATTTAAAATATAAATTATATTTATTAAAAATATGTAATAAATGCTTCCAAATTCTAATAATTTATGTGGGATAAATTAATTTGAAATTAATCCTTATGACGGGACAATAAATTAGAGTTTTAATGTAAAAAATTTCGAATGTTTTCATTGTTTTTATATCTAAATTCAATGTGAAATTATTTACAATTACCTTAATAGGTTTTAATTATATATAATAGATATAATTACACCATAAAACCAATTGATACATAATTTTAATATATAAATTATTTAGAAGAAAAATTAGTTTTCAGTTAAAATTTTGTATTATATATTATTCATCAAAATATGAAAAATCTAAAATAAATTACAAAAATATAACCAAAGTAATTATTTATATCCCCCATTAAAAATTGAAATTTTTTTCCATTCAAATATTATAATTATTTAAAAATTTACTTTTAAAATAGGTGCGCAACCAAAAAAATATAAAATAGATTTTACGAAAATTGTGATTTTAAGCATAAAAGAATATTTATACTTAAATTGTTCCAATAAAATCAATTTGGTGAATTTAAAAATATTTTTTAAACATGTGTAAACATAATATTATTAGTAATATTCATTACAACCTATATAAAAACTTGGATATTACAATATTTCAAAATAATAATAATAATAATATATTGTTGTTCTATATAACTCAGTCTTGTATGAAACAAATAATATTAAGGAACTTGTTATTGTGTGTTGGGTACGCTTTTGGAAATAATTTCCCTTTTACATAAAAATTACTACCTATTTTATAAATATTAATAAATATAAAAAATACTTATTTTATCAATACCTATTATTTTACATCATTCCATCATTTTAGAAATTACATCATTGTTATTTTATTCACTTATGAAATAAGATGGAATTTTTTAACTCATAGCATTTTCATATTCCCGTGTTTTCTCTTCGACAATATGTTTTTTCCATAAAACCATAATCGGATGAATCACCTTAGTTTACTGTACTTTATCTCTACGATCATGAATCTAAACTATTTTTTCCTTGTATAAAATGGTCACTTCAATTTAAAATAATTAAATCCCAAAAACATTATATGAATCTATTACATAAATCCTTAACATTGAAACATCAAATAAATTATTTACCTATGATAAACTCATAGTAAAATCCAATAAATAAGAATGTGATCCAACTATCTCCAGGATTTCATATGGTCTAATGAACCATGGACTCATCATCCACTTATTACCAAAAACATCACACATTTCCAAGGAGAAACATTGGAAAATACATCATCAACTACCTTAAAAAGTACATTCCTCTAGTGGTCCAAATATCTTTTCAATATTTTTTGGGATGTCATTATGTGTCAATGAATCACAGGAACTTTATCAATTTTTTCCTCTACCAACTCTGGTCTCATCAACTTCCTTTCTCTAAAAACTACCCCAAACCCAGTGTCCGACCCTGCATTCCATATAATGTCTCAAATGGTTCCATATTTTTAGTGTAATGGCAACTGATATTATAAGTAAACTATACCAAAATATTATATTGATAATAAATTCTCTATTAATATATTTATAATGAATTAATTATATCTTATAATGTCTAAAACATCCATATAGATAGTCTATTATATTGTGGATAAGAAGATGTACTGTAAATTAATTAAACACCCAACTACTTCTAAAGGCTGTTCAAAAAATTAGATATGAACAAGGGATAATGTTCTGATTCAATAGAAAAAAGCACTCCATTTAACATTATAATATCTTTTAGATATATTATAGAATTATTATATAATGTCATTATATTTCAAATAGATATATATTGTAAAAATTCTGCTAATCGATTAACAATAACCCAAATCACATTATTACCTTGACAACTCTCCAGAAATCCAACCACAAAATAATTTAATATATTCTACCATTTTAGTTCTGGCACTAAAATTAATGGACACATCCCCTTCAGTAAGTTTCATTCTTCTTTAACTTGATGACATGTCACACACTTCATGGTAATGTTAGCAATGTTTCTTTTTGTCCCATCGCACTAGTAATAATATTGAAGGTATCAATACCTATTAGTGATTACCAAATGAATTATAAAGGAGATATATGAACTTCAGTCAATAATTATTTTCACTGTTGTGAATTTCAACGCACAAAAAATATTTTACCAATTCATAAAAATATTCTTCGTCAATATGAAATTCATGAAACCTCATATTATTATTAGATTCTATCATTTCTTGCAATGATTAATTCAACTTCAGATACAACATAATTCATTGTGAAAAAGTTGAATGCCCTAAAACTGGATAAAAACATATAATTTCCCTACATGTACATCATCAAAATAATTCATCAAATAATTATCTAAAAGGTCCCATTTCAAATGTAAAATTGTTAATGTAGAATTACTATTTTGACTCAAAGAATCCATCACTATGTTCACTTTACTATTATGATAATGAACATTGAAATCATAATCCATGATTACTTCCAAACATCTTTTTTTCATATGTTCAATTCATAATCATTGAATATTTACATCATACTATTGTGATCAGTATATATTTTACACATTTGTCTAAAAACTTTATGCTCCAAATTTCAAATGAAAAAACAATAGTATCTAAAACCAAATAATTTATTGGATAATTAAGTAGATGATTCTTAAATTGACATTATTTATAACTGATTAAAATTTAATTATGTATTTTTCAACAACCAATTCCATTCAATGGATAATAATTGTAGATGATTAATTCACTATTTATATAAGGTAATTCCAAAACATAATCATTCACCAATAATATTTTCAGATCCTGAAAAAAAATAATCCTATTATCCCATACAAATAACTCTAACTCCCTTTCCTGTTATACTTGTCATTTGGATAGATAAAGGAGCAATGTATTCAATAAATATTTATTAATAAACCACTAATCCATGAAGAAAAAAACTCTTTGTGACATTTATTGGTTTCTAACAGTGTTCAAAATATTTTGATTTAGCAGGGTCACCCGTAATGTTGTCTTTATAAAAAACATGACCAAGGAATGAAATTTTTTGTAACGAAAGTTAATTCCTACTAAAAATTCCAAATAGTCACTTTTAATTTATTGTTTTAAAAACAATTCGTATGTGACTTTCATATTCTTCTTATATTTTTAAATATTCCAAAATACAATATCTAACCTAAACCACATACTTACCCTATCATTATTATTTTTATATCCTAAGTCAAACAGCCATAGGAAAATATTTCTCTGGGAAAATATTTATAAATTCATCCATTTCTACGTAATATATATTTTCACATAACCTAATATTCCTAACCATTGACCATCACTACTCAAATTCACCTAGAAATGATAAATTTTAAGAGTTTTATTTTGTTTTTCAGAACAACCCATGTTATCCAATTTCTTTTCTATAGCATTAATCCATCCTTCAGCTTTCACAGGATCAAATTATTCTCAAAATGATAGAGTATTTTTTACACTAAATTCCAAACTATCATCATATTACACATTAGAAGATTGGGGTTATCTCTTTTATTACACCACCACCACTTAGATCCTATTTCAAATGATCCATTATTGTAACAAACTATTCAATTTTAATTCAATCCATAACAATGTGTTTTTTCCGAAGGATATTTTCCTTTTATAGTTACCCATAAAAATTCTTTATCTACTTTATCAAAAACAATTCTTATCGAGCATACTTTTGATGATTCAATAAGGTAATATTAAAATTTTATAACAATTTTACATAAAAATAAGGTTCAATATTCTAATATAATTTTATTAATAAGACACTAACCTCTAATTTTTTCTAAACTAACCTTTAATAACAACTATAAGTCCTAGGCCTTATATATTATAAAATTTATAGTTTCTTCCCTGAAAATTGCTTCTTTCACATTGAGGACCTTTCTAGGATTATTGTTTTAGAGTGTTAGTCCATAACTTATATATAAAAACCCATAAAATAAAATGTGGACACTTCCAAACCATATCCATTTTCCCCATAACAAAAAATTTTAAAATGAAGACTCATATATTTTATGGAAACTCTTCAAAAATCTCAACTTAACATCTTCCAATGAATTAAACATAATAAAATCCAATTATAATTTTTAAAAATATGGTATGAGCATAAAAATTTTAATTAGGGATACAAAACTAAGTACATAATTTGCTTACATATAAACATTATAACGCATGAAAAGTCTATTATAGAAACTAAAAAATTTTAAAAAATGGAAATACCATTCATTAATAAATATCACATATTTTACCTTTTAAAACAAATTTAATTACATGAAAACTCATTAGAAAACATAAAAAATTTATCTAGGTACTTTGGGAAATCATCACATTGAAGTATTATTGAACCCTAATAGAACACTAACATAATAGAATTACCATACAACCACCATAAAGAATAACTATCCAGACAATATATACATTGGCTAATGAATAAGATCAAAGTCTAGGTACACCCATTATTTAATCTATAATGGGATCACCTAGTGCTTTTTGGGGGTACCCATTCTTTATAATGTCCAAGAACAAAAACATGAAATAAAAAATTTCATCATTTGAAAAAATATTTTAAAATCATATTGAAATAACATTCAAATATTAAAAAACCATTTTCCTTCAAAAATACCATATTTAATAAAAAATATAACATTATTTTGAAAACCCATTTTCAAACACAATATAACAAAAAAAGGAAAGAAGGTATTTAGATTAAGAAAACCTGAAATTTTTCAATGGAATTAATAAATAAAATAATGGTCATGATAATGTAAAATTCATTATCATCACGTACCAAGACAATATAATATTCTTCTTGTCATTGGTTAAAACATTCCATTTAAAACATACAACAAGATTCCTTTTTCAATTTTTAAGGAAATAAAAAATGAAAAATATATTTATATCAAAATCTCATTATATAAATAAACATATAAAATTATATCAATAATATTAACAGGGAGTAAATGATTTTGAAATTAAATATTAAACCATTAAAATGAGATTCTTTAAAATCAAAGTGTCCCATAAATGATTGAAAATTGTTATTATAGCGAAACGGCCTTTTCTTACTTTAATATTACATCATTTCAAAGATAAATAAGATAATAGTATTACACATGGAGGATCCAGAGGTTTAGTGTCTTGGGAAAACTAGGACAATACCTAACAAATACAACATCAAGCATAAACATTAATTTAATTTCTTCTTCACTAGCTTCTTAGTGGCACTTGTCCTCTCCATAGTACATGTAGCCACCTAAAGATATAAATCAAAAGGGGTGATCTAAAAGCCTAGTAAGAGGATTGATAAGAACAACATAGCATAGTGTGATCATAATCATGACATAGGAAGAAGATCATGAACATGAGAGGAGCATAAATAATAAACTTGAAATGTGGCAATGCATAAAAATGAAACATCATGTCTTAGTGGTTAACTACCAAACATAATTGAGAAAAAATCTAGCACCATGTTCACAAATCATTTCACATTTACTCATGAGATTCATCACTTTACCCAATGCATTGGAGCACTGTATAATTCTGGGCGCACCCATCACATTTAAACATTCATATTGCGCTATATAATTCCGGGTGCACCCGTCACATCATAACATTATCATTATCATGCTTGCCACATAGAACACATATCAAACATGTACATAAGTAACCCATGGAATGGAATGGGTTTCATCTCATAATAACATATTCATAAGCTTTGGGTTCCCAAAATAAAGAGGAAACAACATACTTGATACAAGAACCATCAACCTTGAATGAGAGGTAAAAGGTGAGATCTTGAAAGAAGAGTTCTTTTGGAGAACATTTTTTATGGAAATAAAAAACAATGAAAAAAATGTATATCCTAAAAAATTGAAGGAAATGATGAACAAATGATCTTTGAGGAGTAAACATATCAATAATGGAGTGAAAGAGGGAGAACCCGAAGGAAGAAAATTGGGTTCGAGATTTCCCCTTACCATGTACCCGAATGCTTCATTCTCTTTAATGTCCTGTATAAAGACATTATATTCATCCATTATAAATCCAGAGACATTTTTACATTAATAGGTTTCATTCTGGTTGTATTATGTTATATTATGTTCCTTTGGATGACTTATAGATTTCAAAAACATTGATCAGGGATGTTCGTTTTCATGGTTTTCTTGAGCGGTCCACTTGTATTCTTAATTTGATGTTTGGGTATATCATGGGTAAACATAAAGAACTGATATTACATGTTATTGATGATATTACATAAGCTTGAATGATTTTATAATGAGTTATACTAGATCCATATGGACGAATCATTAGATAAGAATTAAATGAAGATTATTTGGGTTAATTTGAGCGGTTTTTGGATTACGACGAACTCGTTTTAACTTTTTACTTAGTAGTATGCCCATAGGTTATTTACATATCTTTTAATAGAACATAATACATATAAAATATTCTGGTTCAACCATAAAAATAGTTTCATGACCAGATTGAAGGTAGAAATTGAAGAAGAGAACATGTCGCTTTTAAAGGTGATAAATTTAACACCTCATGAACAACGTTCTCATTAATAAAATAAAAGGAAGAGGGAAAGGGTGTGCTGTGATATAATATACCTTTATAATCATAATATTACATTATATGTATAATACTGGAGTTAAAAAACAATTTGGATGAAGATAGGTGGGGAGAGATCAAGAAAGGAACTTGAACTTGAAAGGAAATTTAAGGAGAAGAGGGAGGGAAATTACCTCTTGAATCCTTCACTTGAGAACCTCCTTAAGGGCCTAAGAATGGTCTTTTGATGATACCAGAAGATATTGGACGTGTGTAAGGGGCTAGGGATGATGATTGGGAAGATCTTAGATAATTCTTGAAGCTTAATAGTTGTGGTTTGGCAAGAGGAGGGGGAGGGCTTATTTATACATGAGGAGGGAGGTGTTTTTGGTTTAAAATATTAAATTAAATAATATATCATAAGTTAGACTTGTAATAGTAGTTTCATGACATAATAAGTCATATATTAATATTATAAAATTCTTTTTAGGCTTTAACTCTTCTTTATAAGTGGAATTCAATAATTTATAAAAAGGAAAGTGAAAGAAAGAGAAAAAGACACTTTAAGAAATCACCTTTTGAATTTAGGCTTTGGAAAGTTCTTTTTAAGTTTGAGAATTGGATTTATTGTATTTCAAGGAAAAATTTATAAAATTTAATATGTTTTGGCCGAAACTAAAGTTCTAGAATGTTTATGTCTTCATTATATCATTAATGATGCAATTTAGTGTACACCGATTATGCGAAAAACTGTATTTTTTAATATTCAGCCAAAAATTGAAGTATTTCAGAATAAACCAAAAAATTTACCCCTACCATTTTTAGACGTGTAGAATCCAAAAATGATGTCAAGTTTTCAAAAATAATTTTTTAAATATTATTAATTTAATAATTAATAAAAATCATAATTTACTTAAAAAACAGTTTTTATGATTAAAACTGAATTTATAGTTATTTCAAAAATTACGTAGGGTCTTATAAAATTATCTAAAAACTATTAGAAATTGATTCAACAATTTATGAATACCTTACAGGAAAATAAATATTTTTTAAATTAATTAATTAATTATAATTAATTATTTATGACTTATAAAAAACCAAAAACGTTTACTGAGGTCAAATTGTCACTTTCTAAGATGTCTAAATTTTATTTTTTTTATTCATAGGTATTGTTACTCTTATTTACTATTCAAAAGGGTCATATTACTATTCATAAGGGTATGTTACTATTCATAAGGGTAGGTTACTATTCACCAAAAAATATTTTTTTCATTAGACTCCAAAAACTGTTTTGAACACAACCGTGTATGTCTGATTTTTAGAATTCCAATCATAGGGGTGACAAAATTATGTTTAAAGGTCACTTATCACTTAGTAGTTCATTATTTTGTGTTTTTATGACATAGATATAAGAATGGTATTTTCCATTGAAAAACTTTGGGTCGTTACATTCTTCCCCCTTAAGAAATTTCGCGCCCGAAATTTCACATTACACAAACAGGTGAGGGTACTTCTCCTTCTTTGCCTCTTCTGGTTCCCAAGTTGCTTCCTCAATCATATGGTTCCTCCGCAACACTTTGACAAGGCGGGTTGTCTTTTGCGTAGAACCTTATCACTTTGGTCCAAAATTTTTACCGGCTGCTTCTCATAGGAGAGATCATCTTCCAACTATACCACCTCTGAGTTTAGTACATGTGGGGGGTCTGGAATGTACTTCCTCAGTAGTGATACGTGAAACACATCATGAACTTGAGCCATATTTGGTGGAAGTTCCAGACGATACGCCATGTCTCCTATACAATCAAGGATCTCAAAGGGGCCAATGTACCATGGGCTTAACTTCCATTTCTTCCCAAATCTCATGACTCTCTTCCATGGAGATATTCGAAGGAAGAATTTATCTCCAACTTCGAACTCCAAGTCCCTTCGACGGTTGTCAGCATAGCTCTTTTGCCGACTTTGAGTAGCTTTGATGTGTTTCTGGATGACTTGAACCTTCTCTGTCATCTCTTGAACAAGATCAAGAACAAGTAGCTTTCTTTCTCCAACTTCATCCCAACAGGTTGGAGTTCTACACCACGTCCCATAAAGAGCTTCATACGGAGCCATCTGAATACTCGAGTGGAAGCTATTGTTATATGAGAACTCAACCAATGTGAGATGCTAATCCCAACCACCTTTGAATTCTAGAGAGCATTCTCTTAGCATATCTTCAAGTGTTTGAATAGTCCTTTCATACTGGCCATCGGTTTGGGGGTGATAGGCCGTGCTGAAATTTAATTCAGTACTTAAAGCATGTTGAAGGCTCCTCCAGAATTTAGATGTGAACCTTGGATCACGGTCAGAGACAATTGAGAGTGGAACATTGTGCAGTCTCACCACTTCCTTCACATATATCATTAGAAGTTGTTCAAGTGATAGGTCTTCCCTAATTGCGATAAAATGAGCAGTCTTGGTGAGTCGATCAACCACAACCCATATCACATTATTTCCCTTTGACGTCTTCGGGAGACCCGTGACAAAGTCCATAGTAACATTTTCCCATTTCCACATGGGTATAGGCAACGGGTGCATCATACCTTTGTACTTTTTTCGTTCATCTTTAACTTGATGACATACCAAGCACCTTGATATATATTCTGCAATCTCCTTCTTCATGTTATCCCACCAGAAGTGTTCTCGGAGATCACGATACATCTTGGTACTTCCAGGATGGATAGATAAAGTTGAGCTATGTGCATTATCAAATAGCTCCATCTTTATCCCGGGTGATGAAGGTACAAAAAGCCACGTTACAAACCGACTCACACCATCATCGTCGATATGGAACTCTTGCATCTTCCCTTCCTTTACTGCATTCACCGTCTTTTGTATCTCCACATCATCCTTTTGTGCTTCCTTAATCTTCTGTTGGATGGATGGTTTCACAATCATTTGGGCAAGGTAGGATGTATCCCCTGCCCTTATGATTCCCAAATCCATCCTTTGCATATCCAAGAAGATAGTGTCTTTCTCAATCCTCAACATGGATAGAGTAGCAGGTTCTTTTCAACTTAGAGCATCAGCTACCTTGTTCGCCTTCCCATGATGATAGTGAATAGAGCAATCGTAATCCTTGATTATCTCTAACCATCTCCTTTGACGCGTGTTGAGCTCCTTTTGTGTGAATATATACTTTAGGCTCTTGTGGTCGGTGTATATGTCACACTTCTCGCCATAAAGGTAGTGCTGCCAGATTTTCAAGGAAAAAATCACGGCTACCCGCTCTAGATCATGCATTGGGTAGTTCTCCTCATGGATCTTCAACTGTCGTGAGGCGTACGCTATCACATTATCATTTTGCATGAGTATACAACCCATGCCTTTCTTTGATGCATCACTGTATATCACAAAACATTCTCCACTTTTCGGTCGTGTGAGTATAGGTGCAGTGATCAACCTTCTCTTTAGCACCTTGAAGCTTCCCTCACATTCTTCCGTCCATACATACTTTACCACTTTCCTTGTTAACATAGTAATCGGGCTTGACAATCGTGATAAGTTTCTCACAAAACGTCGATAGTACCCAGATAATCCCAGAAAACTACAGATTTCAGTGACACTAGAGGGCATGGGCCATTCTTCAATCGCCTTTGTCTTTGAAGGGTCCACAGAAATTCCCTCGCTTGTGATCACATGTCTCAAGAACGTGACTCGATTCATCCAAAAGTCACACTTGCTGATCTTTCCGTACAAATTCTCCTTTCTCAATGTCGCCAACACAAGTCTTAGATGTTCATCATGCTCCTCCATGCTCTTGGAGTAGATGAGAATATCATCGATAAACACTACCACCAATTTGTCGAGGTAATGTCTAAAGACTATATTCATCAAATCCATGAATATTGGCAGGGCATTAGTATGTCCGAAGGGCATCACCATAAACTCATAGTGCCCATACCTTGTACGGAAGGCAGTCTTCTGAATATCTTCCTTCTTCACCTTTACTTTATGATATCCAGAACAAAGATCCACCTTTGAGAAGTATTGAGCTCCTCTCAACTGATCGAACAAGTCATCAATCCTTTGGAGAGGATACTTGTTCTTTATGGTGATCTTGTTGAGTTACCGATAATCGATACACAGTTGCATGGTTCTATCCTTCTTCTTTACAAAGAGCACTGGCGCACCCCAAGGTGATGCACTAGGGCGTATGAACTCTTTGTCCAGATGCTCTTTCTGCTGCTTCTTTAACTCCTCCAGTTCGATAGGAGCCATCCTATAGGGGCACTTCGAGATAGGAGTAGCTCTAGGTATGAGTTCAATTGAGAACTCTACCTCACGATCCGAGGTAATTCCGGGTAACTCTTCAGGAAATAAATCACTGTATTCCCTCATGATGGGAATTTCCTCAAGGTTAGCACTTTCCTTCGACTCAAAGATTTGGGCGAGGTATGCTTCTTCATAGGAAATCAACACCCACACCATTGAAGGATTTTTCAAAGGATAATCATGATCTTCCTTGAATTTTTAGAGGAGCACGGGATGGTTCGGAATATGAAAATATATTTCCTTTTCCCAACAGTTGATATGTGCTCTATATAAAGAGAGCCAATCCATTCCCATTATAGCTTCTATTTCCACCAAGGGAAGTATTACGAGATTTGCCAGAAGAATCTTCCCACATACGTCAACAGGAGAAGAGTCAAACACTTGGGTTGCAATGATTGCACTACTTGGTGTTTTTACAGATATCTCTACTTCAAGGTTTCGGGGCTTCGATTCTATAGTTCTAGAAAACTTGCAAGATATAAAGGAATGCATAGAAACAGAATCAAATAAGACTTTTTCCATTCTTGATTGAATAAGAATTGTACCTTGTAAGACTTCATTATCATGTTCCACCTCCGCAGTAGTGATGGCATAAGACTTCCCTTGTTCCATTGGCTTTGGTGGTTGTTGGCGCTGATTACCCTCGAGAGCTCGAGGTTTAGTGCACTGGTTTGAATAGTTCCCTAGCTCCCTACATTTGTAGCATTGAACCACGAGTGGTCCTCTCCTTTCATCGGATACATTATCCTTCCTTTTCATTTCTTTTTGAAACCCGTGAGCTTGCTGTCCTTCCTTGCCACACTTAAATCATTTTGTCGTACCTTTGATTCAGTTCCCATGGTGCAACTTCCCACATTTTTGGCATGTGGGTCGTTGTGTTTTCTTCCCATCTTTATCACAAGATCCACCAGCTTGAAACTCCATCTATCTTTTCTTATCACCATAGCCATGGGACCATTCACTAAACTCCATCTCCACATTGAGAGCACACCGAACAACTTCTTCGTAACTCCCAAAGTCTCGAATTGAAAGAGCCTTTCGAAGATGTGGTTTTAATCCACTAAATAAACTATCAATTTTACTATCATTGTTGATAAAAAAACCTGAAGCATACCTTGTGAGCCTTGTGAAATTTTCTTCATAGGTTGTGACAAATTCTTCTTCTTTTTTCTTGAGCTCTATGAATTCTCTCTCCATCTTCGTGCAATGAGTTCTTGGGAAGTACTTATTAAGACACATTATCTTAAAGTCTTCCCATTCCATCTCTTCAATTTACTCCCTTGTCTTGGTGTTCTTAATCAAATCCCACCATTGATCGGCTTCTCCATCTAGACGATAAAAGGCTAGAATCACATTCTCTATCTCGGAACAGTGAAGAAGAGAAAATATCTTCTCCATGGAGTTGACCCACTATTCCGAAACTAGTGGATCAGAATATCCACAAAACGTCGGTGGTCGTTGCTGCATAAAACATTCGATAGCTAGTTGCTACCTCTTTGGTGAAGGGGGACGTTCCCCATTATTATGGTTATTATTCGTAACCCGAGATAAATGGTTAAGAATCTCCATGAAGTTTTGAACTCCACCTCCAAAATCATTGGGGATGTCGTTCGGGCAATCGTTACATTGGCCCTCGCAAGAGTTGTTGGCCTGATTTCTCCTGGTTTCCACCATTTTCTAAAATAGAAAAGGTTAGAACAAAACAAAAGTAAAAAAGTCATGAATAACTTATTCATTTAAACAATTATACCAAAAACATAACATATGGGATCCCTAGGTAAATATCCTTGTGTGCATATTTGTACTTAGTCTCATGTTGTATGTTTTCTCTAGGGTTCACTAATCCTAATCCCCAAATTAACTAAACCATTCCTCTGATACCAACTATAGCGACCTGGCCTTTTCTTACTTTACTATTACATCATTTCAAAGATAAACAACATAATAGTATTACACATGGAGGATCCAGAGGTTTAGTGTCTTAGGAAAACTAGGAAAATACATAACAAATACAACATCAAGCATAAACATTAATTTAATTTCTTATTCACTAGATTCTTAGTAGAACATGTCCTCTCCTTAGTACATGTATCCACCTATGGATATACATCAAAAGGGGTGAGATAAAAGCCTAGTAAGATGATAGATAAGAACAATATAGCATGGGGTGAGCATAATCATGACATAGGAAGAAGATCATGAACATGAGAGGAGCATAAATAATAAATTTGAAGTGTGGAAATGCATAAAAATGAAACATCATGTCTTAGTGGTTAACTACCACACATACTTGTGAACAAATCTAGAATCATTTTCACACATCATTTCACATTTACTCATGAGATTCATCACTTTACCCAATGAATTGGAGCGCTCTATAATTCCGGGCGCACCCGTCACATCATAACATTATCATTATCATGCTTTCCACATAGGACACATATCAAAAATGTACATAACTAACCCATGGAATGGAATGGGTTTCATCTCATAATAACATATTCATAAGCTTTGGGTTCCCAAAATAAAGATGTAACAACATACTTGATACAAGAACCATCAACCTTGAATGAGAGGTAAAAGGTGAGATCTTGAAAGAAGAGTTCTTTTGGAAAACATTTTGGATGGACATAAAAACCAATGAAAAACATGTATATACCAGAAAAGTAATGTAAATTATGAACAAATGATCTTTGAGGAGTAACCATATCAAAAATGGAGTGAAAGAGGTAGAACTTGAAGGAAGAAAATTGGGTTCGAGATTTCCCCTTACCTTGTACCCGAATTCTTCCTTCTCTTTAATGTCCTTTATAATGACATTATATTCATTAATTAGTAATCCAGAGCCATGTATACATTAATAGGTTTCATTCTTGTTTTATTATGTTATATTATGAACCTTTTGATGACTTATAGAGTTCAAAAACATTGATCCGGGATGTTCGTTTTCATGGTTTTCTTGAGCGGTCCACCTGTATTCTTAATTTGATGTTTGGGTAGATCATGGGTAAACATCCAAAACTGATATTACATGTTATTAATGACATTACAGAATCTTTAATGATTTTATAATGAGTTATACTAGATCCATGTGGATGAATCATTAGATAAGAATTAAATGAAGATTATTTGGGTTAATTTGAGCGGTTTTTGGATCACAACGAACTTGTTTTAACTTTTCACTTAGTATTATGGCCATAAGTTATTTCCAGAACGTAAAATAGAACATAATACATATAACATATTCTGTTTCAACGATAAAAATAGTTTCATGACCAGATTGAAGGTTGAAATGGAAGAAGAGAACATGTCGTTTTTGAAGGTGATAAATTTAACAGCTCATGAACAACGTTCTCTTTAATAATATAAAAGGAAGAGGAAAAGAGTGTGGGGTGATATAATATACCATTAGAATCATAATATTATATTATATTTATAATAATAGAGTTACAAAACAATTTGGATGAAGATAGGTGGGGAGAGATCAAGAAAGGAACATGAACTTGAAAGGAAATTTAAGGAGAAGATGGAGGGAAATTACCTCTTGAATCCTTCACATGAGAACCTCCTTAAGGGCCTAAGCATGGTCTTTTGATGAGACCAGAAGCTATTGGACGTGGGGAAGGGGCTAGGGAAGATGATTGGGCAGATCTTAGAGAATTCTTGAAGCTTAATAGGTGTGGTTTGGGAAGAGGAGTGGGAGGGCTTATTTATACATGAGGAGGGATGTGTTTTTGGTATAAAATAGTAAATAAAATAATATATCATAAGTTAGACTTGTAATAATATTTTTTTGACATCCTAAATCATATATTAATATAATAAAATTCGTTTAGGATTTAACTCTTCTTTATAAGTCGAATTCAATAATTTATTAAAAGGAAAGTGAAAGAAAGAGAAAAAGACACTTTAAGAAATCACCTTTTGACTTTAGGCTTTGGAAAGTTTTTTTTAGGTTTGAGAATTAGATTTATTTTATTTCAAGGAAAATTTTATTATATTTAATATTTTTTGGCCGAAACTAAAGATCTATAATGTTTATGTCATCATTACATCATTAATGATGCAATTTAGTGTACATCGATTATGCAAAAAACTGTATTTTTTACTATTCACCCGAAAATTGAAGTATTTCAGAATAAACCCAAATATTTACCCCTACCATTTTTCAACGTGTAGAATCAAAAAATGATTTCCATTTTTTACAAATAATTTTCTAAATATTGTTAATTTAATAATTAATAAAAATCATAATTTACTTAAAAAAACAGTTTTTTAGATTAAAACTGAATTTATAGTTCTTTCAAAAATTACGTAGGGTCTTATAAAATTATCTAAAAACTATTAGAAATTTATTAAATAATTTATTAATACATTACAGGAAAACAAATATTCTTTTAAATTAATTAATTAATTATATTTAATTATTTATGACTTATAAAATACCAAAAACGTTTACTGAGGTCAAATTGTCACTTTCTAAGATGTCTAAATTTTATTCTATTATTCATAGGTAATGTTACTCTTATTTACTATTCATAAGGGTCATATTACTATTCATAAGGGTAGGTTACTATTCATAAGGATAGGTTACTATTCACCAAAAATTATTTCTGTTTCATTAGACTCCAAAAACTGTCTTGAACACAACCGTGTATGAGGTATTTTTAAAATTACAAACACAGGGGTGACAAAATTATTTTTAAAGGTCACTTATCACTTAGTAGTTCATTATTTTGTGTTTTTATGGCATAGATATAAGAAGGTAATTTTCCATTTAAAAACATTGGGTCGTTACATTTATTCATATAACTAATTAAAGAATTAAATTAAAAAATATTAAATTTAATGGGAATAGATAAAATTTGATATATAACATGTCTAATGGGTTCAATATACACTTTAAAAAATAATAAATGTGTATAACATCAAGATCTACCTTAATAAAAGGATACTCAGATGAAATCCATTATCTTTATTACAAATTTTCAATCGCTTATTTATCTTCCTAAATAATAAACTTATTTTTATTATATAATTAATTATGAAAAATTTTCAATTTTATTATTACTTTTATTTATCTTATAACAATGTTTTGAACAACTATACAAACTATTATGCTTACATTGGGTGTTTTTTCATATTGAGTTTATGTATCAAAAAGGAATTTAATATGAAAAATATTGTAAAAGGGGTAATTATAAAAATATATCCATAATGATTGCCATGAAATTATTAACATATTTATATATCAATTATATTTTTAAAACAAATCCTTAAACATGGTTATGAAAAATGATCTGATATTACAACCATGGAAATTTTAGGATGTTTGTTGTAATGCATGGGACTTCTCAAGTCTATTACTTTGTGAAAATGTGTTGTTAGAGTTGTTCTAGGAGGTCAAGGTGACTTATCCCCAACACATTGCCAAAATTTCAATTCTGGTGAACAGATCCAACGGTAGACAATTGTGAACATTAACGTCACATTATGTTTTCAAGTACTTTTAATGTTTCTAACTACCAATGGTTTGGAGTAGTGACTTGTGTGTGTGTTTTGGTGGACTTTTAAGGAAAAAATAAGGGAAATATCTTTCACATGGGCAGCGCACTGTTTGTCTAATTTGTGCAGCCAAACCATGCGTAGTTGGTCTTGGAGGCAGTAGCTTTTGCACGGGAGGTGCACGGTTTCTCTACCTGTGCGTCCAAACTATGCGAGAGGGGTGTACAAGGCAGTAGCTAATGCATGTTTAGCGCATGGTTTGTTAAACCATTCGAACTAACCCTGCGGCCACATAAACGAGATCCTATAAAGGTGGATCTGACGCGTTTTTGCCCTTAAGTGGCTCTTTTTTCTTCCTAAGTGACCCTCACTCGATATTTTGCTTCTCCTATGGACAAGGAGGTTTCTCCCTTCGTTCCGGAGGCGATACGAAGGCTTCTCTTGGAAAATCAAAGCCAGATTCTTGAGTTATGTGATTGTTCTTCTTCCTTCATGATTGGTTTCTTAAATCCACTTGGATATACTTGTCCTCTTCCCTCGGTTTCATATAACTATGTCCGTTATGGGTAGATCTATGTGTGTCGATGCCAAATATGATGAGATTTATTCTTGATCTTTCTAGGAAAAGAGATCTAAGGCGGGTTTTTGGATAATCGACCTGTGTTTCTTGAGCGTTCTTCGACCATTGTGGTTTTCGTCAAAAACCCTTGAGGTTGGGGATTTATTGCTTCACTTTTTTTACTTGAAAATGTATTGTTAGGATGTTTAATCCCACTAGATGACAATGGAATTGACATAATAATTATTTGAACTGGATAAATAAATTGATATCGACCATATGTTGTTGCCTCTTGTTTTGATAGATAGTGTGATATCTATGCATGTTCCTAATGAAAAGCTATAAGGAACATAAAATGATATTAATTGATATTTTTTTGTCTAAAGATAAAGAGGCATGTAAACGAATCTGGTTCTTATTGTAATTTTATGTTAACAAAATTGGCGAAGTAAGCATGTTTGATCATTTGTGATAGCTTACTGATTGGGTTTCTCAAATTGGGAACCTATGAATTAAATCTGTTAATTCAAGATGGATTAAGGAGTTGATTGATTAATAATTCCTTGAAGGGTTCTGAGTTACCATCTTGATTGTTTAAGGGATAATAGCCCAATTGATGTGATTTTTTTTTCCTGCTAAATGTGTTGTGATGTGATCCGGGATGGGTGTTGTGATATGTAGAGGCATGGAGGCCTTTCGGTTGTGGCAGAAGGTGATGCCTAGAGTGGCGAGATGATTGGTTTATGCATTTGTGTGTCAGGGAGGACTCCAGGGTGATGGAAAGGGATGGATTTGATTATTGGATGCTTGATGATTCTTATTGACTGATTTTCTACATTACTTTTCCCCACTGCTCAAGGCAGTCGGTCCTGCTTACCCTTCATCTGAAAGAGGTAAAGATGCACGGGGTATGCCACGTGCTTTCTGTGTTTAGCTTCTCAAGGGAGTATGGGTCTACGCTCTTTCTATAGGCATCCAAGACTTGATGGGTAGTTCATCTACTCACTGTGTTGAGCCCCCTTGTGTTTGGTAGCATAGAATGATTTTCATGAATGCCTGGGAATATGGGAAAGTAATTCTGTAATGAATAATTGAATAAATGGTGTCAACTCAAGGGGTTGGAGTTGCTGGAACATAATGATGAGGTTGTAATTTTTTTAAAGGGACAGTGGACTTTGGGTGTGATGCTAATGAAATTTAATGTGGAATTTTTTATGGTTAATAAATGTTTAATGAATTAAATAACATATTTTGGAACTGATAAAAAGGCAATGGAGTAATCGAATAAAGTTATTTAAATGGTTGTGTGCTTATAGGATACCTAGTCTTAGAAGTAGCAGCCCAGAGTCTGAGAGACATTAGCTGCAGTGGTGTCTAAGACTAGGTTATGCCTATAGTGTGGTTGTGAGATATAGTATATTCTGTAATTTTTGTGTTTCTATACGATACTCCACCCTGTCAGTAAGGGAAACTGACACCCCGGGGTTTCTGAGCCCTGGGGGGTGTTTTCCCCAACATTTCGATGGGAGGGTGAATGGGTGACTACCCACTTGGGCCCCGCTCTCTTCTCTTGGAATATACTTGTGCTGGTAGGAACATTGGTTAGTTTTCCTCATATATGTGTGTAGAGGGATGTAATGGCTTGTGGTTTTTAACACACATATATTCATGATATAGTATCCTATGGACTATTATTTGTGTAACATGTATAGGCTGTGATGGCTTGAGGATACATACTCAGTGTGTGGGTTATAATGGCTTGAGGTATAATAACAGACGTATGATACACATTATTCAAGTTGTGGTGGATCCCGAAAACTACTTGGTTGCTTTTGGTTGTAAGGATAGTGTAGTACTTCGCTCAGGTGTTTGCGGGTAGGCCTTTGTGTTTCATGAGGTGCACATTGTGGTGCTTCGCCCAGGTGTCTGCAGGAAAGCCTTTTTGGGGAGAGATGCTCAGGACATGCGATGTTGGGGAAAAGTGGAAAACCAATGGGGATGTAGAAGCGGGGTACCCTTGATATTCATTATTATATGATATATTCTTGTATGCGTTACTTGGTGAGAGTAGCCATGGTGAGGTTGGGAACTTAATATACCTGTTTAGGTGATGAGTTAGTTTCACTTATTTTTCACTATGCTTTAGCATGCTTTCTTTACTTTTTCACAAGAGGGTTCAGGTAGGATCCTACTGAGTATACTATTATACTCACCCTATGTATATATAAACTGTTTTTTAGGTCACATGGACGAGGTTGGAGATCAATCTGGTTTCTAAAAAGTTGGGGTTGCTAGAGCTTTTCGAGCTTTTGGTTGCTGATGTTTTATTCTTCTTTTGGGTACATGCTATTTTTACCTTCCAGTTGTAGTACTTTTTCATGACATTTCATATGTGCACTTGGGTTTTCTTTTATATTCCAGTTCTGAGTTAGAGTTGGTTTGTTTCTATCTTATCTCTCTCTTCTTCGTGTGTTCTCTTAGAGGGTAATGCCTCGCATTTGTGTGTTTACTATTCCCTCAGTGTTAGTCGCCAACTCGGGGCCTACTTGAGTCGAGACTCGGGGTTCATTATCTCCCTTCTCACATTTCCGGCCTAGGAGGTGTACACTTTTTGGAGAGGGTGTCATGACAGGGTGGTATCAGAGGTCTAGTTGAGGGATCAGATAGAGTTTGGAGTTATGCATAGGTGAGGTTGCATGGGATGGTAGGGAAACAGTGTCATTCATGTTTATCAATGGAGGTAAACACTGGAGACCGGCTGAGACATAGGTGTTTAGGCCCCCCTATGACCTGATGTACATACCATTAGGTTTACAATAACTACTAAACAAGGTGATCCTAGTTGCATGGTAGAGTCCTTGGAAAGGATCATGCATCATTAATCTTTGTTCTTGTGTGTGAATGGGTAGACCTTGGGATAGGTTAACCAAAAATGAATAAAAGAAAATAATTAATTAATTAATGTTGAGTCTTCCATATTCTCTGTTTAGGGGCTCTAACAGTTTGTTATTTTATAGGTATAGCTCCAGGTCGACGTCCTCGTCAGGTTTGCGCAGAAAATGTCTAGCATGTTGTTCCAACAGATCGACATAGGGTAGAGGTTAGTGATGAAAAAACTTGGCGGAAGACACTCCGAGAGTGTCAGCTCCAGTGTATGCAGAAGTATGAGGGCTCCGTTTCCGATGCAGTCATAGAATACTGGTTGGAGAAGGTCGAGATGGGATTCAGTACGATCTGTGATCAGAAGGAGCACAAGGTTTCCTTATTTGGGATGATGCTATGTGGAGCAGCTAGGCAGTTGTGGTTCTTGTTCCTCGGGGATCTTGGGGAGTTAGTGATCTCATGGGAGGAGTTCCAAGACATGTTTAGAGTTGAGTTCATTTCATCGACTGCGAAGGCATCCAGTCGCTAGGAGCTTCTTACCCTTTGACAGGGGAGCTCTACTGTTCGACAGTTTGGAATATGTTTCATCAAAGTTTTATGAAATTCTTTGGACCTGTTACCAGATGAGGAGGCCAGGGCGTGGCATTTCGAGTAGGATTTTCTTCCAGAGATCCAGCGCCAGGTCACCCCATTTATGCTAAAGACATATCTTGAGGTGCTGATGAGGTCAGAGGCTATTGAGAGTACTTTGTCCCGGAATGGATCATCACGAGAGGGGAATCATCATGATTCCTCATGAAATAGAGTTGTGGTCTGGAGTTCCCGATTTTTAGGGCAGAAGAGTTTTCTTTCAGCCAGGGGTAGTCACCATCTCTTCACATCACGTTTCTCTGGAGGTAGTGACTATCAGGCCTATGCCAAGGGATCTGGCTCTTTTTTTTCTTATTGTGGTCATGATCATTGGAAACGGGAGTGCCTGACCAATCAGAGCAGTCATCGTGCACCAGTAACTATGCTCCAGGTTCCCCCTTCAAGGAAGATCCAGCCGAAGCAGCAGCAGCTGCAGGTCACACCAGCTTTAGATCCCCAGAGGGTAGATGGGGAAGGAAGAGGACAGCCCCATGATGCTCCATGTCCTCAGAGGGAAGAGTGCGACCGTGGTGGTGGTTGTCATCAGGGTCAGAGAGGCCGTGGAGGAGGTCATTATCAGCTTTATGCTCTAGTATTTCCAGCTCTAGGCGAGCTAGATGACGTTAGAGGTACCATTTGCTTGTTTTCTACCATGGTGTATTCCTTGTTTGATTCAGGAGAGACAGAATCCTTAATATAACCTACCTGTGTCCATGATTTGGGATTTGAGGTAGAGAGGTTTCCAGTGCCCTTGTCGTTGACTACTCAAGTTGGAGGTTCTGATGACTTTTTTGAAGTATGTAGAGACTGTGAGCTAGTGTTGGGACAACACCTCTCTTGGGGAGGTTTCCTATGTTTACGAATATAACCATATGATGTCATCTTTGACATAGATTAGTTGTATTCGGTGAAGGCTATCGTGGATTTCTTCAGGAAGAAGGTCATTTTCTTTGGTGTGGATGGAGAGCCAATGGTGTTTGTTGGTGAGATAGATCCTCAGATTGGTAATAGGTGTGTTCCATCCTTATCGTCTATGGTGTATGAGATGATGATGAGTTCTTCAAAGGTTCAGTATTTGGTGTTTCCTATGGTCGTAGAGAAGTACCCTGATCTCTTTCCAGAAGAGGTTGTAGCATTACCCCCTTGACGAGAAATCATTATTGGGATAGGGCTACATCCATGAGCATCTCCAATCTCTATGTCTCTATATATGATCCCCTTATGAGTTACTGGAGCTACATATACAACTTGATGGTCTGTTAAAGTTTGGTTTTGTTTGGCCAAGTGTGTCACCATGTGGTGCACCAGTTTTGTTCATGAAGAAGGCCGATAACAGTTTGCAGTTGTGTTTCAATTATCGTTTCCAAAACAAAGTGACAATAAAGAATATATATCCTCTTCCACAGATTGATGATTTTTTCGATCAACTGAAGGGAGCACATTGGTTCTCAAAGATCAAATTGTAGTCAGGATATCATCAGATGCATGTGAAGGATGAGGATATCCTGAAGACTACTTTTTGTTGTCGCCATGGGCATTATGAGTTCGTGGTAATGCTGTTTGGCATGAAGAATTCTCTAGCTGTATTCATGGGATTGATGAATTCGGTGTTCCGTGAGTTCCTGGAGATGTTTTTGGTAGTTTTCATCAATGAAATCCTTGTGTACTCCACGTCTGAGGAGGAGAATACAGAGCATCTACATGCCATTTTGGGAGTCCTTCGTCAACATCAGCTATTTGGGATGTTTTCAAAATGTGAGTTTTGGGCTGGAGAAGTCCGTTTCTTGGGTCATGTTGTGTCCCAACAGGGAGTATCTATGGATCCATTGAGGATAGAATCAGTTGTGTCTTCGGCATCCCACAAGAATGTTTCTGAGTTGTGATGTTTCCTTGGTCTCATAGGCTACTAAAGGAGGTTTGTAGAAAATTTCTCAATGAGTTGCGACTCCTCTAACAGCTTTGATCAGGAAGGATCATGCATTCATATGGACTGATCAGTGTCAGGTAGCTTTTGATTATCTAATGGAGATGTTAGTAAGTTTTCCATTCTTTTGTCTTCCAGCTGAGGGAGTTCAGTTTGATGTATTCTGTGATGCTTCACATATTGGGTTAGGTTGTGCTCTCATAAAGTAGAGTTTAGTTGTTTCTTATGGGTCTCAGAAGATGCATCCCCATGAACACAACTATGCCACCCATGATCTTGAGTTGGAAGCCGTGGTGTTTTCCCGGAAGTTGTGGAGACATTACCTTATTGGTGAGCGCTTTGTGGTTTTCACTGATCATAAGAGTTTGAGGTATGTTTTCTCCCAATGTGACTTGTACTTATGAAAACGTCAATGGATGGAGTTCGTGTAGGAATACGACTTCCAAATATTGTATACAGCTAGAAAAGGGAACGTAGTAGCTAATGCGCTGAGCAAAAAGTCACGTAGTGACGCTGTGCATCAATCTGGTGATTCCTGGAGAGTAATGGATGAACTGTCAAAATTTCATCCTTATAAGGAAGAAGTTGGGGGTAGTGGATGTCTTTTATAGATGACGGTACAGTCATCCCTAGTGTATAAGGTGTAAGAGTCCCAGTTGGGGGATCTAGAGGTGGAGAGTTGGAGAGACCGAGTTGTTTGTGGTCAGGCCCCTGAGGGTAGGTCGGAGGATGAAGAACACCGAGTGCTGTATCATGGATGGATTTTTGTTACCTAGAGGATTCACGATATGGTTCTAAAAGAGTTTCATAGATCACCTTTATCAGTTCATCCTAGCGAGACAACGATGTTCCGAGACTTGACGAGTCATTTTTGGTGTCCTGGGCCGAAGCATGATGTTGCAGAGTTTGTGTCTCGATGCTTAGTCTTCCAGAAGGTGAAGGCTGAATACCGTGTTCTAGGTGGTCTTCTCCATCCATTATAGATTCCTCAGTGGAAGTGGGAGGACATCTCAAAGGACTTTTTTATAGGTTTACCTCGAGCTCCGAGAGGAAATGATGCTATTTGAGTTGTAGTGGAGCATTTAACAAAATCAGCCCACTTCATAGCAATCAAGGAGTCAAGATCAGTGGAAGATTTGTTGAGGCAGTATCTAGAAGAGGTGGTGAGACTTCTTGGAGTCCCTAGGACAATAATTTCTGATTGAGATCCTCATTTTACCTACAGGGTGGGGAGAGGTCTCCTACATGATTTTGGTTCTCAACAATGCCTTAGAACTTCTTTTCATCCTCAAATGGATGGCCAGACAGATTGAACCATCTAGACTCTTGAAGGCATGTTACGCTCTTGTGTTCTTGATTTTGGAGGCTCATGGGCAAGGCACTTACCCTTGTTGGAGTTCGCTTACAACAATAGTTTTCACTCCACTGTCGATATGGAACCTTTTGAAGCTTTTTATGGTCGACCATTCCGTTCTCCATTGTGCTGGACTGGGGTCGGAGAGTCAGCAATTCTCAGACTATAACTAGTGAAGAATACAATAGAGATTGGTCAGGTGATTCATGAGAGGATGAAGATAGCGCAAGGTCATCAGAAATCATATGTTGATCATAGTAGGAGGCCCTCAGAGTTTAATGTTGGGGATCATGTGTTTCTGAAGGTCACTCCTCGTCATGGGCAGCGAAGGGTTGGTCATGGAAGTAATATTTATCCCCAATTTTTTGGGCCTTTCGAGGTGTTAGATCGTGTTAGAGTTTTGGTGTATTGAGTAGCACTTCCCCCACAGATGATTCTGATACATGATTTTTTCCATGTATCATAGCTCCATCGTTATCTTCATTATGACTGTCACATTATCGATTGGGGAGAGATAAATTTTGATGATGATGCAATCTTTGAGAAGCGACCTGTGGAGTTCAAATACCGAAAGTATAATGTGTTGCGCGGGTGTTCAATAACCATAGTTCATGTCTTGTGGTGACACGGTGGAAAGACGGAGAGTACCTGGGAACGCGAGTCACAGATATGTGCTCAGTACCCAATGTTTTTTTTATATTTAACTCTTTTAATGTATCAATGTCACTTTTATGGTTATTAAACTTTCATGTTTATGAGATGGATCCCTTTGTTTCTTTTGTGGCTTGATCTTTTTTGAGAGGTATCTCGATGGGTGGTAGTTCAGACCCTGTTTCATTTTCACTTTAGGTGGGTTTTGGATTCTTGAGGATGAGAATGTTTTGAGAGGTATCTAATGTAATGGACCTGACCTCTCTAGTACATTAATTTGTGAAAATTCAGTGTTAGAGGTGTTCCAGGATGTCAAGGTGACTTATCCCCAACACTTTGCCAAAATTTCCATTCCGATGAACAATTACAACGGTAAACAATTGTGAACTGTAACATCATGTTACTTTTTCAGATAATTTTGATGTTTCTAACTAACTTTGGTTTGGATTAGTGATTTGGGGGTGAGTTTGGGTGGAATTTTAAGGGAAACTAAAGGGAAATAGCTTTCGCACTGGTGACGCACGGTTTGTCTAAACCGTGCGGCCAAACCATGCGTAATTGGTCTTGGAGGTAGTAGCTTCCGCACGAGAGGTGCATTGTTTGTCTAATCATGAAGCCAAACCATGAAAGAGTGGTGTCCAAGGTAGTATATAATGTACAGTTTGTTAAACCCTGTGAACTAACCATGTAGCCACTTAAACAAGATCCTATAAAGGTGGATCTCACGCGTTTTTGCCTCTATGTGGCTCGTTTTTCATCCTATGTGACCCTACCTCGGGATTTTGCTTTACCAATGGACATGGAGGTTTCTCCAATAATTCTAGAGTCGATCTAATGGATTCTCTTAGAATGTCAAAGACAAATTCATGAGTTATGTGATATTTCTTCTTCGTTCTTGATTGGTTTCTTAGATTCACTTGGATATACTTGTCCTCTTCTCTTAGTTTCTTAGACCTATGTCCATTATGGGTAGATAAATATGTGTGGACTCCAAATATGATGATCTTTGGTATTGATCTTTCTATGAGATGTGATCTAAGGCGGGTTTTTAGAGAATCGGTCTGGGTTTCTTGAGCATTCTTCAACCGTTGTGGTTTTCGTCAAAAACCTTTGAGGTAGGGGATTCAATGCTTCTCTTTCTTTTAGGTGAAAATGTATTGTTAGCATGTTTAATCCCACTGGATGAAAATGGAATTGACATAATAAATATTTGAACTGGATAAATAAATTGATATCTATCGTATGTTGTTGACTCTTGTTTTGATTGATAGTGTGATATCTATGCCTGTTTCTGATGAAAATCAGTAAAGAACGTAAACTAAGATTAATTGATATTTTTTTTCTAAAGATAAAGAGGCATGTAATTGAATATGGTTCTTGTTGTTATTTGATTTTAATAAAATTGGCAATGTAAGCATGATTGATCATATGTTATATCTTACTAATTAGGTTTCCCAAATTTGGAACCTACGAATTAAATCTGTTAATTCAAGATGGATTAAAGAATTGATTGCTTTATAATTCCATGAAGGGTTATGAGTTACCATATTTATTGTTAAAGAGATAATATCCTATTTGATGTGACGTTTTTTTACCTGCTTCTTGTTTTACGACATGATCTTGGATAGGTGTTATGATATATGGGGGCATTGAGGCCTTTTGGTTGTGGCAGCAGATGACGCGAAGAGTGGAAAGATAAATCAGTTTATTCGTGTGGGTGTCTAGGAGGACACGAGGGATGATGGAATGGGATGGATGTGATTGTGGGATTCTTGATGATTCTTATTGTTTGATTGTCTGATTAACTTTTCCCCACTGCTCAAGGCAGCTGGTCTTTCTTACCCTTCTTTTGAAAGAGGCAAAGACGCACAGGGTATGCTACGTGATTTCCGTGTTTAGATTTTCAAGGCTGGATGGGTCTATTCTCTTTCTATAGGAGACAAAGACTCGATAGGTAGTACATGAACACACCGTGTTGATCTCCCCATGTGTTTGGTAGCGTATAATGCTTTTCTAGAATTCCTAGGAATATGGGAAAGTAATTCATTAATGAATAATTGAATAAATGGTGTCAACTCATGGGGTTGGAGTTTCTGGAACATAATTATGAGGTTGTAATTTTTTAAAGGGACAATATACTTTGGGTGTGATGCTGTAAGAACTCGGATCTTCGTTTTAGGTATGTCTTTCCTTTTTATGGAGTTTTTGAGAAAATTGAGTTTCTGGAAATTTTTGAACTACACGCCGTGTACTTTCTGAGTACACATCGTGTACTCTGTTCCCGCTTGAAACCATGTTCTGGCCGTGTTCGGGCCACACACACAGTGGGTAGGGTTGATGTGGAGGCTGATTTTGGCTGTGTACAGAAAGACCCAGTACACATCGTGTACGTTCTTTTTTTCATTAAACGGACCGGGGTCGTACCTGATCGCCATAAACGTCTTATTCTAGGTCATGTTCATTCGAGAGTGTCCGGAATCTGCGGATCTTCAATGAACCACTGTTCCTATGTCCGTTAAACGATTCGAGCACTATCGATTGCATTGGAATCACTGTGGTGAGTTCTCCCTTCTGATTGGGCCTTGTTTTCCAATTCCATCTCCTTCTAAAGATATTGTGGGTTGAGCATTTTGGGCATTTTATCAGACCTATGACGTTTGGGGGAGAATCAATCATCGTGGTACAAGTATATCGATCTCCTAGGATCGAGGTAGGTGGTTTGTTCCTTACCATTCAATGTCTTTGATTTCTATGTGAAAATTCCACCAATACGGGTGAACGGGGGGTTGTGTGTTTACCTTTTTTCCCTTGTTGTTTTCCTTCATTGCTTGTATGCTTCTGTAGAGGTAAGTTAATCATGTTTGAGAATATTTTGTTGTTCTTGGATGTTTTTCCATGCATTGTTCTTGTTACGACCTTCAGGTTTCATTTGCCTTTGGCTGTTATACCAGTTTCCAT
This sequence comes from Viscum album, assembly GCA_963277665.1. NCBI lineage: Eukaryota > Viridiplantae > Streptophyta > Magnoliopsida > Santalales > Viscaceae > Viscum > Viscum album. Next base: position 603,632,071 of record OY728123.1, read on the forward strand.
GCCTTGTGTCTATAGGATGGATTATTTTTGTATAACATGCTTGTTTACCTGTAGACTGTTATCCATGTAGCTCTATAGGTGTACTTTGGTTATCCAATTAGCTCTATATGTGTACTTTGGCCTTATAGAATTATTATGCACTAACCGGTATGGGACAAAGGAAACCTGGTGCTATAGACTATAAGGGATAGACCGAGTGAGCTTCTCAATGAGTCTTAGACATTATAGACTACATAAGGGTAGACCGAGTGAACTCTCAGAGAGTCTTGGATTTTTTATAGACTACAGGAGGGTAGATCGAGTGCGCTTCTTCAAAGATTCCTACATTGTTTGATTTCTATTTAAGAACCTTCACAGGCTAGACGATAAATTGACTAAGGGAGATTCTTAGAGATTATGTGGTATACCTGAGGCGATAGGAGGAATTGACCGAGATAGCTTCCTCAGAGAGTCTCTATACATTGGGTCTAAGAGGGTTATACCACGCGATCTTCCTCAGAGAGTCCCCGACTACCCTAGACTATAAAAGGAATTGACCGAGTGTGCATCCCCAGAGAGTCTCATAAATTCATATGACCAAACCAGAGGGGTTAGGCTTTGTGCACTGCCTAGAGGGTTATGGTAATTCGTGGATAAGACCAGAGGGGATGGATGTGAGTACTTTGCAGAGGGTTTCCTGCTCTTTAGCTATTTTTTTCACTGCTGTTGTTGGTTGTGAATTGATTACTGTTGTGTATCATCATGCTTTACTTCTTACTGTTTATAACATACAGCTTTGATGTTGTTGTTTACTACTTATTGTACTTATGCATGCCATATACTCACTGAATGTTAGGCATAGATCTTCGGGTGAATGCCTACTGGGATTTAGTCTCACACCCTATTTGGGTCATGCTTTGGGGCCCAAAAAGACTATTTTGTTGCAGGTATAGACAAGGGAAAGCACCCTTCGACTTCTGGGACTTTATTTCTTGGAGAAGGAGAGCAAGGGACCATGCTTTTGCTTGCGATGCTATGGAGCTGTTTACTTTTCCATTGTACTTGTTTTGGTACTGTGTTGTTTTTCACCATTGTGACTTATTGGGCTATTTTCCATGATATGTATCTTGAATCATTCCATATATATACATATGTGCTCTAGTTGTTGATTTAGTCTTCCATTTTTTATTATTGTTGGTTATTTACTATATCCGCTATTGCATGTTTATTTTTCTTCCACTGTGTACTCTGCCAATGAGGGCATAGTTTCCCCACAATCACATCCAAGGTCCTCGCTACTAGTCGGCAGCCTATGGCATTTGAGTAAATGCGCTTGAGGCCTTGTGGCGAACCGGCTCGGAGCCTGGATAGTGGCATCCGGGTTGGGAAGTTAAAAAGTGGTATCAGAGGAATTCCTTTCTCTTTATTTACTGTCTGGAGCCTTTATCCAGGGATAGGATGGATTCGGTACTTGGTAATGAGTTGTTCTCAGGAGTAGCTAACCTGTGTACAGGGATAATCCATACTACATCATTACAAAATTTTCTAGTTTTGGGATTTTACGGTTGATATGATTTCACCTAGAGTGATACAGATGACTTGTGTTGTTATTATTGTTTGGATATTGCCGTTCTATTTCTGTTGCAACCCGATGAGATGAGGGTATGCCATCTCATGCATCATATAGGAACTTGTACAGATCACATGCCATTCATTCTTTCCATGCCATCTAGGGTGCATTAGCGATTGCATGCTGTTTTGATAGACCATGAGTAGATTATGCATGCTATTGTGATATATGCTTGATAAAATCTCTACTGCTTTGTTAGAGGATTGTTTGTATTGTACTTTGTTTAAATGAATGCCAAATTTTGATTCATGAGGTGTTATAGGACCTCTTGAATCGGAAGTTGGTGGATCATAATCATGTTTTTCCTTATATATGATTGTATCGGATGCCCAGATTTGATTCGTGGGGAGTATGGGCCCTCACGGATCATAATTTTGCACCTCTTTTCCTTGTTTCTGTGTTTTCTGGGCCTCTGTGCAGTTTCTGAGGGACTTCCCTAAAAAACCCATAATACACAGCGTGTACATTTTTAAAACATGCCATTTTGTTTTTAGACCGTTTCACTGACCATGTGAGTAGGGACACGCTTCTTTAGAAATGCCTTCCGGAACACGCCGTGTACGGTAGGTACACTCCGTGTAGTTTCGAGCCGTGTAACCGGACTTGTCACTAACAACATGGGACGGGGTAGCAAGAGTAGAACATGCTGTGTTGGTGATGAGCACGCCGTGTAGTCTTGTCATAGGTACCCATATGTGTCAGGAACAACACGGGTCGGTGCCACCTTCTTCCATACACGTCGTGTCGGTAAAGAACACGCCATGTGGTCTTGTCCCAGGTACCTGGCCGTGTCGCGAACAACACGGGTCTGTGTTATCTTCTCTTATACATGTCTTGTTTGTTCGGAACATGCCATTTAAGGGTCAGCCGTGTAGACGGTCATGTAACTAACAACATGGGCCGCCGAAACCGTGTCTATTACATGTCGTGCCCCTATGGAACACGCCATGTAGTCTGGGGTTAGTTTGGATAGTGTGGGTTATCCATGTAAAGAGACTCGGGCAGGGGTTTAGAGTTCATGTACACACCATGTGTGGGGATGACACGACGTGTAGTTTGGGGTGTTACACAACCTATCGGGCAGGGATACACATCCATGTTAATGGCTAAAGAAATCATTCCGTGTCGTTTTTATACACGACGTGTAGTCGTGTTTTTTAAAACATGATAGTTTCTTTCCCCTGTTTCTATTTTGTACTCCTGTGTTTTTAGTCTTTTTTAATCCGGATCTAAGGTGTGATTTTGATCTTTCAGAGATATTCCTCCGTGACATCTTCCAGTTTTATGTCAGTTATCGGACGGTGATCAGACACCGGATATGGCCGACCAGGGACCTCATATTGATCCTCCTACACATCCCCCTACTGTTCCAGACTTGGCACCAGTAGTTATACCCATCACAGGAGCCGATGCGTAGTTCATGGGGGACTTCCTAAGGATGTTACACACTTTTCAGGGAGCGTCTCCTCCTTCCCCGTCGATGGATGAGTTGACGCGGGTTTTCCACCAGGAGCATCCTCCTACTTTCTCAGGGGATGGAGGACCCCAGGCTGTACAGTAATGGTTCAAGGCCACCCTAACTATCTTTGAGCACCTGTAGATACCCCCAGAGAATAGGGTAATGCTGGCCACCTATATGCTCTAGGACACCGCCAAGTGGTGGTGGGAGGTGATCACATAGTCAGGACGCCATCAGAGTATGTATCAAGATGAGTTTCTAATTACTTTCTATGAATACTTCTATCCGGAGACCCTGAGGGCCGATCGAGCCTGAGAGTTTATGATCCTGTAGCAGGGTACTCTTTCTTTCATGGAGTACTCGTCCCATTTTACTGAGCTGCAACATTTCACACCGTTCCCAGCAGGTGATGAGTTGTTCCTTGATAGGAAGTTTGAGGACGGTCTCAGGAAGAAGATTCGTTCCCAGGTGAATGTATTACAATTTAATTCTATATCCTCCATCGTTAATCAGGCACTGATTAATGAGCACAATCTGAGGGATTATGGAGTAGTGATCCAAGGCGGTTCGACACCAGAGATGGTGTTCCTCTTACGAATAGTAGGAAGCATCGCAGAGAGTCTTCTTGAGGAGATCGAGGATCGCAGGGTGCATCTTCTTGCAGCCAGGTTGTATGCAACCAGTGTGGTAGGAGTGGGTATACTGGGCCTCAGTACCAGAGGGATATGATGGAGTGCCAGTCTTGCGGCAAGATGTGACACATTAAGAGATTTTGTCAGATCTTCTCACCTTCAGCTGGTGGTAGGGGTTCCACTATGACCCTGTGTTCTGGAGATGCTTCACTAGTTTCCAACCAGTCCAAAAACGAGAGTTCTTCCGGCCGTTCAGGGAAAGGTAGAGGTCACGGCTTTGGTGTTCAGTCACCATGTCATCAGCGATAGGAGAGTGGATCAGCTCAGAGCAGTCAGCCAGGGGCGTAGGGCTGTGGTGAAGGCTAGTCATTTTCCGTGGAGCAGACCTATCAAGAGTAGGATCCCGACCCTTCTACAGTTCGAGGTATGATCCTAGTACCATCAGTTTATCTTCATCTCTCTTAGATACTAGTTCTTCCCATAGATTTATCTTTGTTGCGGTTGTGGAGAGCCTTGGGCTCTGTATCGTTTCGTCTGCTGAATTTTTGACTGTTGACATGCTGTTAGGAACAAGGAGATCTAGCGTACGTCGGTGAAAAGAGTTCCCACTATAAGTTGTGGGGTGTCATTTCTTATGGGACCTCTATGTATTAGAGATAATAGGCTATGATGTCATTATCATTATGGAATGGTTGGTTCCCTTCCATGCAGTCATCTATTTCTATTGCCACAAGGTGAGTTACGTATCACCAGAGGGTGGATCTTTTCTTCATAGAGGCGAGTGGGATGTCCAAGTGGGTAGAGCTAGACAAGAGAATCATGGGCTAGGGGATGTTACATCCCAGATTTCCAGTCTTTATCTAGATGACTAGAGGACTTCATAGTTAGACTTTCCCCAAGTGGTGGATCATTTCTGGGATGTCTTTACAGTGGAATTTTAAGGCTTGCCTCCAGAGCATGAGGTATAATTCTCGATTGATCTCGTTCCAGGAACGGAACTAGTGTACATTCCTCTTTATAGGATGGCTAAACTTGAATTGCAGGAGCTCATGAAGCAGTTGGAGGAGTAGCAAGAAAAGAGTTTCATCTGACCCAGTACTTCTCCTTGGGTTTCTCCTGCCCTATTTGCAAAAAAGGCAGACGACACCCTTTAGCTTTGTGTGGATTATTGGAAGTTGAACCAGTTGACAGTCAAGAACTGATATTCCATGCCATGGATTGATGACCTCTTTGATCAGCTTCGAGGAGCCCGGGTGTTCTCGAAGACTGATTTGAGGTCCTGTTATCATCATTTGTGTGTTAGACCATCAGATATACATATTACAGACTTCAAGAGCAGGTATGGTCTCTACAAGTATACATTCATGCCGTTTGGTCTCACGAACGCACCAGAAGTTTTTATAGCACTGATGAACCGAGTATTCCATCTTTATTTGGACTCCTTCATCGTGGTCTTTGTGGACGATATCTTGGTGTACTGTTGTACTCGACACAATCATTCTACCCATCCTAAGATCGTCTTGAGTACACTGAGAGAGTATTAGCTTTATGCTAAACATTCATAGTGCCACTTTTGGATGGATCAGATTCACTTCTTGGGTCACGTCATCTTAGAGGTTGGAGTATCTGTGGACCCAGAGAAAGTGAGAGGTGTAGTTTCCTAGAAGAAGGTGAAGAACGTATTTGAGGTAAGGAGTTTCATAGGGCTGGCGGGGTACTACAGACGCTTTGTACAGGACTTTTCCCACTTAGCAGCACCGTTGACAGGTCTGATCAAGAAGGGGGTAATGTTTTTATGGTCAGATTCTTGTGAGTCAGCCTTTCAAGAGCTGAAGGGGAGGTTGATGTCAGCACCGATACTAGTCTTGCCGGAGCCAGGAAGGAGCTACACTATTTATTGTGATGCTTCAGGTATCGGGCTAGGAGCTGTTCTTATGCAAGGAGATAGAGTCATTGCGTACAGGTCTCAACAGTTGAGACCACACGAGAGGAAATACCTGACCCATGATCTGGAGTTAGCAGCTGTTGTTCATGGCTTATGCTGTTGGAGACACTATCTTCTGGGAGATCACTTTGTTGGTTTCACCGACCACAAGAGTCTCATGTATATCTTCACTCCACATGATCTGAATCTGAGATAGCGCAGCTGGGTCGAGTATCTTCATTCTTTCGACTTCAAGATCGATTATACACCAAGAAAGGGAAAGACAGTGGTAGATGCGTTGAGCAGGAGAACTTAGATTCAATAAGTTCAGGAGGCCAGCAGTGAGTGGGAGCTTATGGATTTGTTCTCTGAGATGCACATGTAAGTGCACGACAGTCAGGGACAGACTTTCCTATCTTCTGTAGTTGTTACCTCTACACTTCTTGATCAGGTACAGATGAGGCGACTATTAGATTCAGAGGCCTTAGTCCAATGGGAGTGCATGGCAGGAGGGGACCCTCTTCCTGGATGGACAGTGGGAGAGGATGAGATCTTGCATTTCCAGGGACGCATATGGGTGCCAGCAGACATATGAGAGGAGTTGCTTTGGGATTTTCATTCCTCAATTTGGGCAGTTCATCCTGGAATCACCAAGTTATATCGTGATCTGCACCTCCAGTACTGGTGGCCAGGTATGAAGAAAGATGTTGCTAGTTTGGTCATGGGATGTTCAATTTGTCAGCAGGTGAAAACAGAGCATCAGAAACTAGAAGGGCTTTTGCAGCATTTACCCATTCCCGAGTGGATGTGAAATGATTTCATGATAGAGGTAATGACCAGGTTACCGAGGTCACCTCGAAGGAGTGATGCTGTTTGGGTTGTTGTCGATAGGCTTACGAATTTTTCTCACTTCTTGCCGATCAAGGGGACCTTCAGTGTTGATGATCTGGGATGGTTGTGCATCTGGGAGACCGTACGTCTACATGGAGTTCCACACTCCATTGTTTCGGATAGGGATGCACTCTTTACTTCTCAGTTCTGGAAGGGACTTCAAAAGGCTTTAGGTACACGAGTACTTTTGAGTACAACAAACAATCCCCTGATATATGGCCAGTCCGAGCGCACTATCCAAGTTCATGAGGATATGCTCCGAGCATTCATTCTAGACATTGGAAATTCTTGGGAGAAGCATATACATCTTGTGGAGTTCACCTACAACAACAATTTTCAGGCGACCATTCAGATGGAACCATACGAGGCTCTGTACGATAGGCCATGCTGATCACCCTTATGCTGGATGGAGGCAGGAGAGGCAGCTTTGTTGGGACCTCGTCTAGTTCAAGAGACCTTTGAGAAGATTGAGTTTATTTGGTAGAGGATGGATAGAGAACAGTCTCGAAAAAAGTCTTATGATGATTCACGGAGATGACATTTGGAGTTCGAGGTTGGGGATAAAGTTTTCCTATGTGTCGCACCATGGTTGGGACACAAGAGGATTTGGAGACAGGTTAAGCTTTCACCGTGGTACGTCGGTACATTTGAGGTTTTATAGAGAGTTAGTCCGGTTTCCTATCGGTTGCAGCTACCTCAGAGGTATTAGTCCATTCATGACGTCTTCCACATCTCTCAGCTCAAACGTTACTTTTCAGATCCATCTCATGTCTTTCAGCTCGAGGAGGTTGAGCTCGAAGCATATGCATTGTTTGAGGAGCATCCTATCTGGATTGTCGATCGTAGTAGGAAGGTTCTTTGTGGGTGGTCTGTTCCTCTAGTACGGGTGCTATGGCAGCATGGGCATGTACAAGATGAGACCCGGGAGAGGGAGGCCAATATAGGATCGTAGTGGTCGGAGCTGTTCGGGGTTTCTTCTTCTACACCTCTATAGGGAAATTTGGGGATAAATTTATTTAAGGGGGGGGGAGTTTTTAAGAAATCAGATATTCGTTTTAGGTATGTCTTTCCTTTTTCTGCAGTTTTTGATACAAATGGAGTTTCTGGAAATTTTCTATGTACACTCCATGTACTTTCGGAGTACATGTCGGGTACTCTGTTCCCACTCGAAGCTGTGTTCTAGCCGTGTTTGGGCCACACACACTGTGTGTAGGCATGATATGGAGGCCGACTTTGGTAGAGTATGGAAAGACTTAGTACACGTCATGTACTCTAAAAGTACACACCGTGTACTCTCTTTTTATCATTAAATGGACCGGGGTTGCGCCTGATCGCCATAAACATCTTCTTCTTGGTCCTATTCATCCGAGATAGCCATGAATCCGCGGATCTTCGACGAGCCAACATTCCTCCGTCCGTTCTCCGATTTGGTAACTTTCGTTGTAATTGGAATCACATCTGTGAGTTCTCCCTTCTTTTTGAGCCTTGTTTTCCAATTCCACCTCCTTCTCAAGATATCATGTGTATAGCGTTTTGGGCATTTTCTCAGATCTACGATGTTCGGGGGAGAATCAATCATCGTGGTTCACGTATATCGATCTCCTAGGATCGAGGTAGGTGGTTTGTGCCTTACCGTTCAATGCCATTGAGTTCTATGTGCAAATTCCACCAGTACCCATGAACGGTGTATTTTGTGTTCATGTTTTTTCCCTTTTTGTTTTCATGCCTTGCTTGTATGCTTGTGTAAAAGTATGTTAATCATGGTAGAGGATATTTTGTTTTGCATGGATTTGTTTCCATGCTTCATTCTTGTTATAACCTTCAGGTTTTGTTTTCCTTTGGATGTTACAATTGATACAATGCATTGTGTCTATTGTATGGAGTGTTTTTGTATAACATGCTTGTTGCCCTGTAGACTGTTAGCCAAGTAGCTCTATAGATGTACTTTGGTTAGCCAAGTAGCTCTATTGGTGTACTTTGTCCTTATAGCATTATTATGCGCTGACCGACATGGGACTGAGAGAACCTGCTGCTATAGACTATAAGAGATAGACCGAGTGAGCTTCGCAATGAGTCTTAGACATTATAGACTACAGGAGTGTAGACCGAGTGAGCTCCCAGTGAGTCTTTGATTTTTTATAGACTACAAGAGGGTAGACTGAGTGTGCTTCCTATGAGAGTCTTACCTTGTTTGATTTCTCTTTAAAAATCTTCTCGGGCTAGAGGAGGAATTGACCAAGTGAGCTTCCTCAGAGAGTCTATGGTATACATGAGGCTATAGGAGGAATTGACCAAGATAGATTCCTCAGAGAGTCTCTAGACCTTGGGGCTAAGAGGGTTAGACCACATGATCTCATCACAGAGTGTCCTTGAATACCCTAGACTATAAGGGTAATTGACCGAGTGTGCTTCCCCAGAGAGTCTCATAAACTTATATGACCAAACCAGAGGGGTTAGGCTGAGTGCACTGCCCAGAGGGTTGTGGAACTTCTTTGATAGGACCAGAGGTGATGGATTGAGTACTTTCCAGAGGGTTTCCTGGTTGTTAGCTATTTGCTTCACTACTATTGTTGGTTGTGGATTGATTATTGTTGTGTATCATCCTGATTTAGTGCTTACTGTTTACCGCCTACTGCATTGATGTTGCTGTTTAATTTTTATTGTACTTATACCTGCCATATACTCACTGAATTTTAGGAACATATATTAGGGTGAATGCCTACTGGGATATAGTCTCACACTATATTTGGGTCTTGATTTTGGGCCCACATAGACTATGTTGTTGCTGGTATAGACAAGGGAAAGTGCCCTTCGACTTCTGGTACTTGATTTCTTGGAGCAGGAGAGCAAGGGACCAAGTTTTGGATTGCGATGCTGAGGAGCTGTTTAATTTTTCTTTGTACATATTTTGGTAATGTGGTGTTTTTCAGAATTGTGACTTTTTGAGATGTTTTCCTAGATATGTATACTGAATCATTCCATATATATACATACATTCTCCAGTTGCTGATTTAGTCTTATGCTGTTTATTATTGTTGGTTATTTACTGCTTCGAATATTGCATGTTTATTTTTTTCCGTTGTGTACTCTGCCAATGAGGGAATAGTCTCCCCACTATCACACCAAAGGCCCTCGCTGCTAGTCGGAAGCCTATGGAGTCTGGGGAAATTCCCTTGAGGCCTTCTGTTGAACCGGCTCAGAGCCCAGATAGTGGCATCTAGGTCGGGATGTTACAGATGATAATGATATATAATGTGGAATTTTTCATCAGTAATTAATGTTTAAAGACTTAATTAACATAAAGTGGAACTGATAAAAAGTTAATGGATTAATCTAATAAATTTCATTAAATTGGTTTGTGCTTTTAGGATACCTAGTCTTAAATGTAGTATCCCAGAGTCTAAGAGACGTTAACTGTAGTGGTGTCTAAGACTATGTTATTCCCATAGTGTTTTTGTGTGATATAATATATTCTACACTTTTTGTGTTTCTATACACTACTACACCCTCTCATTAAGGTAAACTGACACCTAGGGGATTCAGAGCCATGGAGGGGGTGTGTTTTCCCCAACATTTTGATGGGAGGGTGAATGGCTGACTAACCCCTTTGTCCCCACTCTCTTCTCTTGGTAGATACTTGTGCTGGTAGGCACAACGGTTAGTTTTCCCCATATATGTGTGTAGAGGTCTGTAATGGCTTGCCGTTATTCACACACATATATTCTGAATATATTATCTTATGGACTACTATAGGTGTAACATGTATAGGTTGTGATGTCTTGAGGATCATTACTCGGTGTGTGGGCTGTAATGGCTTGAGGTATAATACCCAACATATGATATATGTTACGCGAGCTTTGGTGGATTTCGAAAACTACCTGGTTACTTTTTGTTGTGAGGTTAGTGTAGTGCTTTTCCCAGGTGTCTGCGGGCAAGCCTTTTTGTTACACGAGGTTCAAATTGTGGTTCTTCTCCCAGGTGTCTGTGGGCAAGCATTTTTTGTGAGAGATGCTCAGGACGTGCGACGTTGGGGAAAAGTGGCAAACCAGTGGGGAATTAGTAGCGGGGTACCCTTGATATTCTTTATTATATGATATATTCTTGTATGCGTTACTTTGTGAGAGTATCCATGGTGATGTTGGGAACTTAGTATACCTATTTAGGTGATGAGTTAGTTTTACTTGTTGTTCACTATGCCTTGGCATGATTTCATTAATTTTTCACCAGAGGTTTCGGGGAGGATTATACTGAGTATTCAGTTATACTCGCCCTATGTAAATATAAACTATTTTTCAGGTCACGTGGAGCAGGTTGGAGATCAAGCTGGTTTCTACTAGCATGAGGTTGCAAGAGTTGTTCAGGATTGTGGTTGCTGCTGTTTTATTCATCTTTTAGGTACATATTATTTTTCCCTTGTAGTTGTAGTATTTTTCCCTGAAATTACATATGTGAACTTGTGCATTATTTTATATTCCAGTTCTGAGTTGGAGTTGGTTGGTGTCTATCGTATCTCTCTCTTCTTCATGTGTTATCTTAGAGGGTAATTCCTCCCATTTGTTTGTTTACTATACCCTCGGTGCTAGTCGCCAACCAGGGGCCTACTATAGGAGGGACACATGGGACATTATCTCCCTTGTCACATTTCCAACCCAGAAGGGGTACACTTTGTGGGGAGGGGGTCGTAACATTTGTACAGATGAGTAACATTCCCAATTCTCAATTATCACTATGAAATAAATTTAATTAAAATTTATCATTAAATAATGGTAATTATTTAGTAAATAACATGTTATTTAATCATATTTTCATATATGTATATAATTCTTGTGATGTAAAAAGAATCACATCGCGTGGAGGCGGTAGCCCATACCTCCCCGAATGACGTTATCAATTATATAGTGGGTGAAAAGGTGTTAAAGAAAGTGATATATTATATTTACAGAAAAGTGATTATTTAATTAATATCATATAAGTTTTATTTATTCCACATAAAATTAACAAAAACCATCAATAATATATTTCATGTAGAGTTTGAATATATTAAATCACTTTGAGAAGGTGGTAGTGTACATTTCCACAAAAGATGTTAACATATTCTTAGAAAATGGAAGGAATGGAGGTATATGTATATAATAATTATAGATGTTTTAATAAATCATAAATTATATATATATATATATGTATATATAATATTAAAATATTTTTCTATCATATTTCTCAACTATGAATGCTTGAAAAAAGAAAATGAAAGACATCATTTCACGATGTGGTAGTTCTCTTTACACCCAAATGACGATCTCATTACCCATTTGATGGAGTTATGTGTACGTATAGTTATATCACTTATGATTAAAAAATATCATTATATTGATGATATATTGTAATTTATATAATCGTTATGTAAATTGGAATGAAGGTAGTGGAGAACGAATGGAATTAAAAAATGAATGTTGTTGAAAGTTACCCCTTTTTGAGTAAATTCTTTTGGTTTTCACCAAACAAAATATTAGTTCGATTTATTAAAAAGGTGGGACCTCTAGGGTGAGGGTAGAGATGTTAGAAGATTATATTATCTTTGTATTTTTTATAAAATGGTTATCGACATGTGTGAATAAGTGAGGGGTTGAGTGGCATTTTATAGATGATGGGGAGTGACATTCAAGTAAATATAAATTGGTAAACACTATTAGAAGGTCTGCATTAAATAATGTGTCTCAAATAATGATCCAAAATAATTAAAATTTTGAATATGGTATAATTATTTCCATAATATTGATTTTTTATGTGTTTCTATGTCATTCAGACTCGTAATAGTAATGTTAATCCACTGAGTAAAGTAATTTTTACCCAAATCAGTCTAATTAATTTTAATTAATTTCACAAATATTTTTCATAAATAAACTTCTTTGAGATTTGTATAAATTATATATTATGATTATTCCTAATATTTAATCCATTATTATAAAATCATATAATATATTTAGTATATATTAATATATAATAAATCATATAGATGAGATGACAAAGTGGGGTTTTCATGTAATAATGTTAAAATGTTTTCTTGGCCTTTATATCTAAATTAATTGTAATTTTTTTACCAAAGAACTCAATTGGAATAAACTATTTAAAATTTATTTAATTATACATTAAACCTATTTATAAACATAACATAAATTTATAAATTAATTATATGAAAAATCAATTTTCAATTAAAATTCAGTATTTGTAACATTTGATCAAAATATGAAACTCTAATAAAAATACCAAAAATATTTTTAATGTTATTTTTTATATCCTAATTTTAAAATTTATATTTATTTAATCGTTAATAAATTATAAAATGGTCATAGTTTTTATTAAAATTAGTTGTGCAAATAAAAAGTGAATTTTTTTACAAAAATGAATCTTTAATGATTTTAACTTTATTTATATTTATCTTATTTTCATGATATCTATTTGATTAATATGAAAAAAATTATTAAAATGTGTAAAGTTAATATAGTTATTACTATTCATACCCACATATATAACGTCTAGGGGAAAATGATACATTAAAAAAATAAAATTAATTGTATAATGTTGTTCGGTATAACTCACTCTTACATGGAACTCGTGATTTCAAAGAACTCATTGTTTTTTGTCAGTTACGTTATTATACATAGAGCCCCTTTTAATTTAGAATTATTGTATCACTTATAAATATAAATAAATATGAAAATTACAAAATCCATTATTGCATGGGCTATTATTGAAATGTTTCAATTTAATAAATTAGGGACATATAAATCCAAATTATCCAATGTTAATGAATTTGAGAAATGATAATAAATATAAGAAAATTAAATAAGAGAATTAACTATTGGATGGATTTGTATAGAGGAATCCAATTCAAGTGATGAAACTAGATGTGAAGAATAAATGGATAATGTTTTCTTGATGGAACAAAATTCTAATGGGGCTAGTTTTTATTATGTTTTTTGTTATTATTATTCTAAATCTGGACACCCAAATAATGAAGAATCGATTGATAAAAATAAAAACTGAACTAATAAATTTTAGGAATTTATTATTTGTATCAATAATTAAATGAATTATAAAATTATAATATTAAAAAATATAATAAAATGACACAATAAAATTATATTTTTAAAAATAAAAATTCATATAAAATGAATAAAATCAGTGATTTGGAGTAATAAAAAACAAGATATAAATATTGAAGAAATAAATATTTAATTTAAAAGAAAATTTACAAACATTGGTTGGAGGGAAATAGAATAAAATGAAAATTATATGAATTATGAATTTAAATAAATAAATAATTTATTTGGATATATTACAAAATTATGTAAGACATATATGACTTTGATTATTAAATGTTTAAAAGAATGTCTATCAAATGTTACATTGATCAAATGATAGATAAAATGGAATTATGAAATGAATATTGTAAAATTATTTATAATTCCCTTGTTTATAGAAGATTTTTCATTTCTATGATATTATATGAAAATATAATTTATAATAAATGTTTATAATATAACACTCAATATCTGATTATAATAAACATTTCTTTCAGAAAAACAATAGAAAAATAAACAAAGTTTTTCTAAATAATGTGATTAAAATATAAATTCTAATATATGAAAAATTTTAATTTTTAAATTTAATTTAATTTTTGACATCAAAATTTCTATATTAACTTAGGGTGAATTTTCGAGTTTATTTAGAAATAATTTATTTTTATGTGAATTATGGAAAATACTGAATTTTGTAAAAAATTGATTTATTTTCACTAAAAATTGAAAATAATTATATTAATTAAATAATAAATTAATACATTTAACCATAAGTCATAAATTAAGAAATTAATTACATAATAATCATCAATATGATTGATTTTTTTATAAGTTCATTTTTTGTCCTTAAAATACTTTTTTTAAATATTTTTTCTTTCCATTTACATGTTTATAATAAAATAAATCTCCACACCATATAAAAATTAAACGTTTTATAATGGATTAAATATTTAAAATTAGAATAATTAATGTAATTTATTATGGTAGACATAATTTGTTTTATTATGAATATTAACTATGAAAAAGATTCATCATCTTAGTAAAATGTGTAAAACTCTGTTAAAACTATGAGGTAATGATTTAAAATATCATTAAAACATTTCTTTATCCTATTTAATGAGGGTATTTTTTACAATATATATGTTTCAGGAGTTAAATAATGTATGTTAAAATAGTATTTTGAAATTTTAATCACATATGAAATTTGCTGATGATAAGTTATATTTGATTCAAATTAATTTTTTTGGATATTTGAATTTAATGTAATGGGTAAAATTTACTAATTTTTTATTGTTTTATAAAAAATATTAGAAACCTTCCATTTTATTAATTAAATAAAAAGAATTTGAATATCAACTAATTAATTGATTTCAAACTAAAATTATTTTTACGTTTAAATAATGTATCTTACTAAATACCTTTTTATTGCATTTCTTGTTCTTATATTAAATGTAATTTACTATAAATATATAAATTGAATATGATAAAGTTGATTCCAAATTTTAATTCAAAGTTTAATTTTTTTTATAAGGAACCATTTATTTTTTTCATATAATTACATTATCATGATTAAGTCATAAATAAGTTTAATGTTGTTTCACATTGAAATTAGTAGTAGAATGTTTCAAAAAAAAAATGATTAACTGAGAATCATTGTGTATATATAAAACCCACCAAACCTTTTCATCATGAATGATTTATTTTTATTCCACTTGAAATGATTATTATATATAAATATATATTATTTAATATTTTATTTAATTCAAAGCATTTCTATTCCATCTCTTATAAAATTTAACCTCTTATAAACACTTATTAAATTTTTTTACCTCTATCTCTCAGCCAATACCTTCTTTAATATAATATTATATTCCTTACCAACCTACTAGACATTTGGTTCTTTCAAAAATTCAATAATTTCAATGATTATGGTGTGTGGGGAATAAAGATTCACAATGCATAGGTATAACTTTTTACAATGTGTATTCATTTTCTTCCACATTCAACCACCTCATAATATTTTATAACTATGATCATATGATAAACATATATATCACATAAGATAATTTTTTTTTGGAATATATCATATTCACCTACTTTCTGTCCTATAAAATATGAAAACATCACTCGGGTGTTAGTTCATATAACTGTCTCTATGTAGGGGTGTAATTTATCTTTTCAACCACATTACTTGGACGGTTATAATGGTATAAAAAATTAATATATATGAATTTTATGACATAATTAATATTATTAAACTATAATACATCATTTACCATCTTCCCATTCTAATCATTAAAAAAACATAAATTTATTTGTGGGTATGGTTGGACTACCACCTCTTCGAAGAATTGTGATTCATTTTTCATATTTTCTATTACATGAAATTTAAAAATATGAATATAATTAATATATATGACAAGTATATCATTATTTAAATTATTTATAATTTTTAACCATGAGAAAAATTTAAGGACCAAAATATAAAAACAAAAGATTACCTGAAAATTTACCTTGTTAACAATAAAAAATGACGAATTTAATAAACAATTATTAAAAAAATAGTCGTTTTCATATTATATGTATATAATATTTGATATTATAAGTACTTATAATGATATGTTATATATTTATTATAGAATTAAATTTTTATACCGTAGTCTGTGAGAAAATTTGAATGATGTTAGGTTAGAGGTAAGGGTTTCTAATCATATTTCTGTTTCTACGATACAGATACCTTATTCACCATTTATTTCCATCATGTGGAAAATATAATTCATTTTTGATATTTTAAATATTTTAAATATTTATATTCATGGTATTTTATGATTCATTTGGAGTTATTTCATTCATAGAGGTTATGATTATTATGTTACCAATGCAATAAACGTTTATTTGACAATCTCATCCTTTTCATGAATATTTTATTTATTTTATATTGGAGAAAATATATAATATTTCAATCATAAACGACATAAATTTTATTATACAATCTATATTTATATATTTCTCATGTATTGTAACATTTTTACATTTATAGCACCGAAAAGTCAGAATTAATATTTTAAAGGAACCAAATCTATTTATTCTAATCTGTAAAAAATATTTTTATTCCCTTTAAATATTTTAATAAAAAATTGAAGAATGTTTCTACAATTATAAAATTATTAATTTCTGTCATTTAAAATTAAATTAATAAGAAATATTTAAAAATAATCTTCATATTATTTTTTAAACAATGTAGTTTTTACAAATGGTGTGAAGGGAGTCATTGTTTTAATGGTTATGGCACCAAAACCATTCACAATATCATTATTGTTATATTACATCAATATTAACTAACATGATTCCTTGATTTTTTCGATGGAATATTTTTTCATAACCTTTGGAAAAATTTTATCTTTTTATATAAGGGATTTCCAAATTAAAATGTTATTTTAATCAAAATATATTTTAGTTATATTTTAAAATTATTTTCATATATATCAACTTGTGTTGAAGAATACTATGCTTTATTAGGGATATAATCTATTGATTTCATGCTCCACAATACTACAGATGGATTATGATCATGTTATATATATTTATTAGTGATAATATTTCCATTTTGTATCATAAAAATTTAACAATAATCTTTATGTTTATTTTTTATTCAATTATTTTTAACCCCTTTCAAATTATGAATGAATTAATATTATTAATTTACTATTGGGGGATGCTTAATCTCCTTGATGCATCATTTGGTCTCATGAGATAGACTAGTTAGGGAATATATAATATACCATACATATTTATATATGAATTATTTTTATAAGGCCTTAATGACAATAATATAATGTCAAAAAATATGAATTCTATCATTATGAAACAATTTATTATTAATTATGTGATTATTTTTCTCTATCATCTATTTATTTAGCCCTAATTTTAAGCTATCATTTATAGGGAATTATATTTTTTTTTATTTTTTCTCTTGCATATTATTCATGCAATAGTTATTCTACGATATCTTCTATTGTACACATTCCTTTAATTAGAATATGAGATCACGATTTTATTTCATTTCATTTCAATAAGATTCAAATATGAGTAGTATAAATGAAATATAATGATATTCTAAGGAGAATAATAATGTTATTCTAAAAAATACTACGATATATTCTACAGTTTCAACTATTATTTGAGATTCATCCATATATTTAGTTTTCCATAATAAATTAACTATTAAATACATTGGGATGTAATATACTGTATCTGGTGACAATGTTATAATGTGACCATCAGATCTATGCTATAGGATCATGGCTATTACAATTGGAAACAAAGCCAGTTTAGTAGAAACAATAGGAACTATATTTAGTACGACATCGATTTGGGAATATAAACCTTTTAATAACAAAAATTATATTCATAATTTTATCATAATATTGTATTGTGTTTTTTATTCTATATATTATGTGATTTTTCTTACTATACATCCAATTATGGATAAAAAAAGTCAACCTGGTTTTGGTATAAATGCATATAAGGGGTAATAAATTCGAATGTAGTTGGCCGAGTATATCTAATAAATAATTTTTGTTTGTGGTGAATGCACACTAACTATTATATATTAATTTATTCAATGAAAAATTATAGTCTACACAATACACAACACAATATTTTAGTGAACCACAATATACCACTAAAATATTATTATTTAATGTAACAATTGTCACCTAACTGTTAAATTGGGGAGTATAAGTAGTATTGAACAAAATTTTAAATATATACAAAGTAACATCTAAAAATGAATATATTACTATATAGAAAATAATTACTCAATTTTATGTTATGTTATCTTAGGCTTTAGAAATTTGTTTTCTTTAAAAAAATAATTTTTTTTATTTTTTTAGAAAATATTATAAATAATTTCCAAAACTACAATAATTTAATTTTTTGAAAAAACATCAATTTTTAAATAATCATATAAATATAATCATTGGGTTAATTTTTTATATTTTTTCTGAAATTATTGATTTTTTAGTGAATAATGGAAAATACAGATTTATATTAAACATTGTTTTTTTTCAATTATTAAAAAAACCATTTTTAAGTTATTTAATGCTAATATTTGATATAATATATTATAAATAATTTATTTATTTTTGTTATAATAAATATATTGATTTCAATTTTAATAAAACATTTCTATAAATAAAAAATTTCTTAATTAAAAAATTGTATTTCATGGCATTTTCAATTTTGATTTTAAATTAATTACTACCTCTTATAGAAACTCAGTCATAGAAAATAGATACCATATTTATAATCGAGAGGTCCACATTTGGAAAATATTTACATTTTATTTTTTTCCATTAATAATATTAACTGTAGTTTATAATTGTCACAATGGCGGGGGGAAAATGGGGAATTAAGGTAAAAAATAATATGATATAGAGTAGAAAATGAAATTAAGAGTTGACTTAATTAAATTTAACAAACATTTTTCATCTATAATCATCCAATATTAAAATATATGTGTTTTTTCATATATAAATTATTTTTAGCTTTATATAATTTTATTTTAAGAAAGGTTAAAAATTTATTCTCTTTTTTTTATTTATAATTTTTTTATAAGTATAAAAATAGAATATGTTCATTTATAAATAGTTATTTTTATGATAAATAATTTATTTCACAATAAAAATTTATTTATAATTTTTATTGATGAAATAATATCTTTAAATCTATATGCTACACCGATACAGTATTTATCCGATTAATATAATAATTTAAAAAAACAATTTAAAAAAATTTACAAAAGCTATAATTTTAATGAATTAATGTCTACCCCTAATTATATATACATATATAAATATGAAATTTTAGTGAATATTGAAGGTAATATATTTCTATTTTTTCATTTCTTTGTGTATATAATTTTATATTAAATTAACCGTGTCAAAAATGACATTATTAATATTTTATAATAAATAAAAATTAATTAAATGATTTCAAATTCACTAAAATCATAAATTTTTACAAATTAATTTAACATTGTTGAAAATCACACATGGTGTATTTATGGGTCATTTTACAATTCATGCTATCATAATTGGCCCTTAAAGGGTATACAATTTTAATAATCTGATAATTATCGAAATTGTAATGAAATAGTTAAAACTAAAAGATAAATGTGAAAAAATAAGAAAAAAATGTTCAAAATTGTATTTGATTATATTATTTTGATTCATAATAATATTATATTTTTATTTTTATTAAATTTTTATTCATTTGAACATGAAAATTAATTTATCTTAATTGAAAACCTTAAGAAATTACAAGAATACCCCTCCTTGTACTTATAATAGGGCACCCTACCCTCTTTTACATACACAAATTTGATACTTCTAGCTTTACATAAATAGTAATATTATTTTATCAAAATAATTAGACAAATTATAAGGGTTTTTTTTTCTCAAAAGACCATCGCTAGGTGGCATAAGAGTAGATCTAAAGGAGGTCACCATAAGATGTGGTGATCTTCTGACATGACCTCTTAAATTTTTTTAATTATTTAAACTAGTATTAATATCTTCTATTTATTATTAAATAAGAAATTCATTGTTCTTAATATATCAAAATGTTTTTATTCTTGTTAAACCATCATTATATTCATTCTTTTCTATCAAATGAGATGAGAAAGTGTTTTTCATGCATACGCATGGCTTTCTGTCTCTACAAATAGAGACTATTCATTTTTCATCATCCTATTTTTTAGATTATTATTATGATAGGTTTTGAGTTTTTTTATTATATTTGTGAAATAATTAATCTTATTAAATTTTAATATCATATATACCCTCTTACATTCTGATCTGTTGGAAAATGATAACATCGATTATGCTTATGTGTGCACTGCCCCCTCTGAAAAGTGATGTGATCCATTTTTCATATCCATTTTATAAATATGATAATATGTATATATTTAATGAATATAAATTATTGAAATTTTATATCTATTATAACTTAATGTGAGTTATTTTTTATTTTTTTCAATCTGTTGAAACATGAAAAAAAAATGTTCATTCATACGTAAATCCTACTATATCCAAGAAAGACATGATTCATTTTTTTTATTTTTCTATTTTATGAATATATATATATATATTCAGAAATTATTATAATTATGTCATGTTTAAAATTATTGATATTATTGAGTCCTGATAAATGTAAAAGGACTAAAACTATAAAACCAAAACATACATGCAAAAATGTAGTTATTACAAAAAAAATTATTTTAACCATTAAGTATTAATAAATAGGTGATAAATTATTATAATTAAAAAAAAATATTGTATGATATATATGATTATAGATCATTGACATATATATAATACATATAAATTTATTATATATGTGTTCCGTACACATATGAATAAATTAGAAAATGCGATAAGGTTTTATTTAACAATCCCATAATTATTCCGGATTGTTTATGTTTAAGTATATATTGGTGAAATTATTTTATAATTATAAATTAAAAAAATTATTTATTATTATCTATTTTTTCATTAATTTAATTTTTTTGTTCATTTCATGTTTATCTCTATATGTACTCAAGATCATGATATAATGTTTTTAAGGAAAACCAAATTTATTTTTCTACTCGGATTGGGATATTTTTCATCAATGTACATGTATTCCGTAAATTGTTATAAAGAATATTTTTTCAAA
Source organism: Viscum album (assembly GCA_963277665.1). NCBI lineage: Eukaryota > Viridiplantae > Streptophyta > Magnoliopsida > Santalales > Viscaceae > Viscum > Viscum album. The sequence goes on from OY728123.1 coordinate 603,653,384, forward strand.
TATGTAGTGATTTATTAGTGAAATTTTTACGCATGTTCTAACGTTCTAAAATTTGTTTAAGATGAATAATTTTTTCATATTCATAATGGGGAACACATTGAGGTTTTAGAAAAACAATAATGGAATTTTTTTATCATATACAACATGTTAAGAATTTAATTCCATAATGACCTCTCATTTAATTTGATATTAATTTAAAATTATACATTTTTATTTTAAAAGTATCTTCTCCCTTATTATTTAATAAATTTGTTGATTTTAAATAAGAATTATCATAGTAGAAAATGGCAGTTTCCCCAAGTAATATTCTAGTGATCATTTAATTGTTTTTTCATCTATGATAACATCCTTTACTGAGTTTTATCATTTTATGAGGTCATAGCTCTATGATACCATCCGATATATTTCATTTTATGGTATAAGATCATCTTCAATGTAAAAATTATTGATATTTCATATCCAATTTCTTCCAATATATTGATTTTGTTATGTTTTTTATTATTATAATGAATTCATTGGAATTATTAAATGATGGGTGTGGCAAAAAATTATATATCCCTTTTATGTATTTGTAGTTATCATTAAATTAACTAGATTGAGTTTTTTATAAGGCATTACCCTTTTATATATAAGTCTTATCATTATTCCTATATTGTATATTTATATGTGTCTATACAAGGCCTCAATAGAAGATTTCATATGTATGACATTTGGAATTCCATAATTTTCGAAAGTAGTCATTAAAACCATGTGATTGTTTGAATATTTATAATAACCATAGATAAATATGTATATTAGTTTTTATTTTAATTTAGTTATTTGATTATGATTTGAACATGGTATATTATTCATGTCTTATCTGGATTCAACTATATGTATTCCCTTACTGAGCATATGATCCCACCCCTCTCCTATGTTTCCAATTTCCATGATTCCATGAAATGTTATATAATTTCTATATAGGTAAGTTATAATGTATATAAAGAATATCCTTAAGAAAATGAGAGGTTTAATTTTATTTTTTAAAATATAATATTTGATTCAACTTTGTGTCTATTATACTATGAATACTGAAATATTCGGTATTTTGGCATATGAATGTGTGTATTTTGTACCAATGAAATAAAGTAACTAATAGATATGAGATTCTAGAGTTAGCGTATTTATAGTTTAAATCAGTGTATGTTTCGTATAATCCTTAACAATAAAATGTTTCCAAAAATAAATTAAAAAACATGACAACATTATTTAATTTGAAGACATGTATATATATATGATAATATGCAAAAAATTTGGTAGAGATTATGGTGTTTTACTAGTGATACATACCTTTTTGGATACTTAATGTGGGCTTGGTTTTCGAACAGATGAATATATAGTTAAAAATAATAAAAATAGTTGGTCAATTATATCTTATCCTTCATTCTGATGCACATTGAGTGTTCCCTTAATACACACATGTATTGACGCTCCTAGGGTATATCATTAAGTTAATTTACATTTTGATTAAATGCAATTATGAAAAATTTAAAATTATTTTTAATATTTTAAAATAATCTCAAAATAAATCATGTATATGATTATGATATTAGTTATGTATAAAACAGAATTTTCAAATAATATTCGGAGACAAGTGAACCTTCTCGTCAAAAAATAAAATAAAATTATAAAAATTATTCTACAAGACATGATGGAGTTGAACTATAAAGATAGGTGTACACATCACCATAGTAATAAACATGAGAAACACTGTTACAGTACTCAAGTATGACAAATGTCCAATTAGAATAGACCTTGGAGATTTCACCCTTTGAGAAAGCATCCTCAAATGGATTGGCTTTCTGATAAGTAAGCCTTTCATTAATGGAGAGAGAACCAATGAGTCGAAGATAGTCATTTCAAACTGGTAACATCGCCCATAGAACATTCTATGAATGGTATTTGACAATTTGGACTACAATAGAAGATTTTGATTCTATCCATAAGTCATGCCTACTGAAATGAATGATATACTTTATCAGTTTTATCATATCCCATATCTCCACTTAATTGGAAAATCCATTACTTATGAAATGAAGAAATCAAACATCCATAAATCCCCTATATATATGGAAGACTCAACCACATCTATAGGGAAATGGAGCACCCGACAAACATCCATAAAAGTTGACTTTTATCCATTGTGGGAGGGGTAGTATCCATCAAACAAACTTCATCATTAGAGGATTATTCACCCTGCCAGTAACAACAAGAGACCACAATATAATAAGGTCATAGAAATCATTTCTCATAGAACCATTTTGAATGTTAGAGGCAATTTGGATGAAAAAATTAACAGAAAGAACATATGCATGTAAAGTGGGATTTTTTATATTAAATATCAAAAAAATCCTAGCCTTCCATATAAATTCTAGGATCATGGATGCCATTGTCAACAAGATGTCATGACCCTTCTCACTTCATTCATCATTGCAAACAGACTCCATCAAATCCTCAAAAAACCGGAGGGACAGTTGGAATTGAAAAATTCACATTATATAGGTCCCCAAAATTTAATATAGGGTACAAGAGATATAGACACACAATAGAGATTAATCTACTATTAAACATAAACTGTAGGCCACGACCATCTGAAATCCACAGTATTGCATCTTGTGCTGCAATAGATGTTGGTGTTTCTAGATCCTCCAGACCAGCATTGAATTATATAGAGGGATAAATGGTTTTAAGTAGTATTTATCCCAGTGAGGAGGGTGCAAATAATCAACACAAAAATATGTATATCACTCCTTTGTGGTGAATCTTCCATTCATGTTAGTTATCCAGAACAACACATCACAATCACTTGGATAGTATCAAAGGGCCTCAAAATGAAGGTGGCTACGTAGAATTTCATGAAGCTCTATATTTTAATAAAATTATACTCTTTTCAAGATTTACAGAATATAGAATGATAGTGCCATCACTGATTGGTCAAAAAATCCAAGTGGTGGTCCAACAGTTAAGATTTGACTATTTGGACACCACCCATTTCGAGCTGACCATGAGTCCAGAGAAAGCCTTACTCACTGTAGTCCATATAAAGGACCTGAGGTAATAGATGTAGCCATTCTCCAATTTCCCAACAAATCTATTTTCTAGAAAGTCCATGGATGAGTTTGGATTATATATAATATTTAGAGTAAATTTTTTGAACAATACATCATTGAAATAGCTAATATCTTTAATACCCAACCCACCCATTTGGGGTAGTATAATATAGTCCTTCTAAGAAACTGTGACCAAATTACTCTCATGTATAGAATCAATCCAATCTAAATTTATGATTTCACTACATAACCCATTATGTAGAATTCTGGTCCATCTATATAATGAAAAGGAGTATACAAACTTTGATGTGATGAGTAAATTGACCACACATATTATCCATGCCTGAGACATATTTTTCCTCTTCTATCATGAAAACTGATTAGTAATATTTAAGGCGATTCATTCAAAATGACACCTTTTGACTCTGCCCTAGAAAATAGGTACACCAAGGAATTAAATGGGAGATACCCCTTTCAAATTCCATCCTCCTAAAAATTCTTTTACCAAAAAATTACAATCCCTTTATAGAATAAGACAAATGGTTTTCCCCAACTGATTACTTTCCCTAAAACCTCTTCATAATGTGATAAAATTCCATTTATGTAGGATATATTACCTTTGTTCTCTCTAAAAAATACCAAGATGTCATCATCATAAAATAAATTGGATGAAGCACACATGTCCCTTCCAATTCTCATCAGTTGATACCATCCAATATTGACCAGATCATTTATCCACCAACTAAGATAATCTTCCACAATTGAAAATAGCATACCTGAGAGAGTGTCACCCAGTATGACCCCTATGAATCATTGGAAAAACCTTCTAGGGGATCCATTGAATAGAGTTGAGGGCCTAGAACTAGTGAGAATTAACCCAACAATATAAATGAATTTCTATGAGAAGTCATGAATTTTTATTATGGTAAAATGAAAACTCCATATAATGCTGTAAAAAGGTACAAGAAATTTAAATATTCATGGACTTATTTCCATCTCTCTCCTTCCACATCATTGAATTCACACATGAAGAGGCAGTGAAAAGGAAGGTTTGTATCTTCCATCCTAGGAAAAACCAAATTGGTTACTCGAAATGAGACCCTTGGCAACCTCACTCAATCGTTGAGTCATAATATTACTAATCACTTTTGGTATGATATTACGAATAGAAATAGCCCGGAAATATTTATTATCAAGGGAATTTATCTTCTTAAGGATTAAGTCAACAATGTTGGAGTTCATCCCAAAAGGCATGTATTTGGATTTTAAAAAATCCCTCACATCATTTATTACATAAATCCGGACAATGTCCCAGTAAAACATAAAGAAAATTGTGGTGAATTCATCTGGACCTGCAACACTATCAATACGCAAATAAAATAGGTCATCATATAACTTTTTTTCATTGGAGATGTCAACAAGTATTTTGTTCTGATCCACTCTAATGGAAGGATCAAAGAACTAGATAATTTTCTCAGAAATGTCATTTCTACAATCTAAATAATGCTTATCCAAATAGGTTATCATAGAGTCCACAATATCATTTTCAAAAGAGAAGATATTAACATCAATATTCATATTTTTAAGGCTCATCTTTTTATTATTTTCACTATTAATGCAATGTAAAAATAGTAGGCTTATGTCACCTTCATTTAGAACATTTATGTTAAATTGGTTATGAGTTAATTTCTCTTTCAAAATAAATAATTTATCCAGATTTGATGCAGCATGAATTACCTCTTGAGAGGGCAGTTCCTGACATGTATTGTTGACTTTGTATCATGACAAGACATTTTGAACCTATCTAATTTAACTATCTATGGAGAAAAAGCAATCCTTGCTCAAATGTTTCAGCCTTTCCTCAGCTTCCATAATTTTACAGCATAAGATGTGAGAGGAACACCCTAAATGTACATTTTCCCAAACATCCTCGATAATCACTCTGCATCCAGGGATAACTATCCCAATGTTGTTGAAATTAAATGGAATGGGATTGAAATTATTAAATTTAAATGTACATCAACATGGATGGGATTTGGATCAGAGTGTCATATTGGAAGGGTACTCCAACACATCAATCCCCTCATTCTTTCCATCCACTTGCATAAAACACCTGTAAACTATACATGCTTGTAACCCATTAACAGTGTACCTTCCCTACGTATAATCAGTACTAGAGAGGGATAACTTAGAAAGACCACAACTATCAATGCAATATAAAAGGGTAGAAGCTAAAAAACGAAAAAAAAGTCATTAGTTTTTTCATCACGCATCCGAGCAGTATTAAAATCACTTAAGAGAACCCAGCTAGTATTCATGATAACAGATATACTGAAAAAAAATTTCACCAATAACTTATTCATATATAATGGTTAAAGGAATATACAAAGGTCGCATAAATAGAGGCAACATCGGTATAACATAATATGGTGAAAGATTGGAAGTCAGTGAAATTAATGTTAACAGTGATGTTATCTTTATTGAGAACCCTTAAGGATTCAGAATTTCTATCAAATTGTTTGATTTCGATAAAGGTGTATCCCAAATAAGCACATTTTAATGAGCTTAAATTCTCAAAATTTAATTTTGGTTTAGCAATACCAACTGATAAGGTTCTATGGGTCATAATAAAATGTCTAAGGCACCTGACTGTCGGATTATTCTCAATCCCATGACAATTCCAAAATAGGATTTTAAATATTTTAGACTAGAGACTCAAGTTAGGACCATAATTAATTAGACAAATTTTCATACCAAATGAGACAACAACAATATCATTATAAGTACCTGCCATTTGGCCGGCTGATGCCGATTTATCCTCCACCAGAATAGATTCCACAACATTTTTTATAGAGAACCTGTTAGTCTATTCAACTTGGGAGGAGAGCAAGCTTCCAGGTAGCTTTCTTTCAGAAGCCTTTGCAACTTGTACATTCAAGAATTAACCAGTATTGGAAGGGCCACATAATAGTTCTTGAACTAATTCTACTTTTCCAAAATCCTATGTTTCAGCATCATCTATATTCTATTGAATGGTATCACCATGAGAATCAGTAGGATCTAACACAGTTTTATTAGAGATATTAGCAGTATTGTCTAAATATATTATAGGGGCTGTCTCCAACATTCTAGAGGTTGGATTATGATATGCAATCTGATCTTTATATGCCTTCAAATCCAGTCCATGAAGAGGGACAATAGGAGCAGGCCCTAGAAAGTTGGATTCCTGTGCACAAGCTGGACTTGATACCTATTCTTGTTCATCACTATCTTTCAGGATATTTTTGCGGATTGTAAAATTTATTCAATCACCTCCTTCAGTAACATTCTCATTATTTTCCTTTTTCATGATTCACCCATCATTAAGAGCTACATTCAATGAAATAAGATCTAGACCATCAAATTCCGTTATCTTCCCCTTGCATCACCTGCAGCCTTCATCATCATGGCCTCGAGCATTAAATAATTTCACATCATATTGATATTGAAATATGATGCAGCGTGGAAAATGAAATGACAGTTTAGGCACAACATGGGTTTTCTTTCATAATAAATTCCCAGAGTGAGACGATCACATGAGTGGTTTGTTCCACTTCCTCAACTAGTGTTGCTAACATGTCAACCTCAATAAGAATTACTGTATAATTACCGACGTTAGGGTTCCTAATTTATCTATCCAACCTTATAGGATTACCAATAATGGAGCTTCATCTCATCTAAAGGAAATACAACATGGTAAAACCCACGACCCATTCTTGTCATCTTCCAGTCAGCAAAACCCCAAATTTCAACCATCTTCTCAGTGAGGTCCTTGAAATTCCCTAGCCTCACTCCCTTAGAAAATGCTATTAGTAGAAGGAATGGAAACTGTATCACTACACATAATCTATATAGGGATTTACCACCTAGGAAATATAATAGAGTTGGGGGTGGAGATGGTGCTAGATATTATTTTTTAATATAGTGGGACATATGACTCATATTATGACCAATAATCTTACCCATATAGAGAATCATGCTAATTCAAATAGTGGTGTAACAATTTCAGACTAATTCATCCTTTAACAACCTCTATTATTCTATGGAAATACAATTCCATTTGTAGATGAGAAATGGAAATGTTCCTTAATGAATATATTTCACACGTTATAAGATAATAAAAGGAATATGAATTTCATAGTTTTTTATCATCTATTATCAAATGTATATCAATAACAGTCATTGAGTAAAAACATCAATGATGAGGATTAAATAACGAGAGTATTTTGCGGAAATTTTCATGGAAAAACATTTTCCTTATGAACAACAAGTGGATATATAGGGAAATTTTATGAGTCTAATAGAAAATAAAGATGATTATAATGATATATAAGAACCGAGAATTACATGTTTGATAAGAAATTATTTTGGATACATATGTTATACAAATAAAAACATTACGGTTTCCCCGATGGAATTAAGGAAATCATTAAAATTGGACTAATACCCCAAACATAGTCTACATGAGATAATAAATAATGATGTTCTATAAATTTTGAGAAATAATTTACCACGTCCTATTTATTTGAATCAATGAATGAAAAGAATTGGAATGAAGAAAAATGTTTATGGGGAAGAATAGAAAAAGTATTTTCCCACATGGGATAATTGTAGAGTGAATAAGCATAGTACTTTCTTGAAGGGAATGTGAGTTTTTTTATGTGTGTAAATAAAATACTTCATTCATGTGAATGAATAAGAAGTAAATAAACCATTTATGTTATGTGTTTCAACTATAAGGAGATACAGAAATATAAAAAAAGGTCCATATGTTTCAAGGGAATATATCTCAAGAAAATTTGTGGTATCAAGGTAACTCGTATGATAATACTACAAATAAAGCAAAATGATTAATGTTACTGTGTATTTGGAATCAATAATTATGTTTTATAAGTAAAATATCTATGATATTATAGTTATAAGAATCATGCTATGTATATGGATTGAATTACAATAGTATTTCATTCAGGTTTTGAATTCATATGTTGAATGGAACTAATTACCATGAAAACTGATTTAGTAGTATGATGATATTTTATGTAGAATACATAATGGAAATATTACCCTTAAAATGTTCAATATTTTAATAATTTAATGTTGGGTTAAATAGAGTATTGATGCTGATTAAGAAAATCAGATAGTATTTTTGACTGTAAAACATGTTATTGATTTGATGGAAAAAAATTATGTTATATTTTATGAAATTTAATAATTTTTAGATTTCTCAAATATATATCATAATTTGTTACTTTATTTAATGAATTATGAAATAGTTATTTTTTGGAAGCATGTGTGTTTGTGTTGATGATTTATAGAAATTCAATTACTTTTTATTATTTAAGACAATATGTGTTAAAGGTATTCACATATTTGGTATGTGATAATTAAAATATAATATATGTTATTTGGAAGATTCATGTTATGTTAATTTAGTTCACCAATTTCTAAATGTTTTAGATTTTAAATTTTGTTCAGATATATTTTGTAAGGGTCTTAAGTTTAACAATTCCTTGAAGGATTAAGGTGAATATTGGGTGATATTATTGGGGGTTATTTAGATTAAATTTCCAAAAAAAATTTATTTAGAAGTTTTGATATAATATTAATTTGTTTTCCTTATTTTATAAATTTTGTGATTCATTAAAATTTAATTTATGTGCATAAGGCATACAGAATTCATCTTGAATAATTTTTTATCACATTACGATAAAAAAGTGGAAAATGATTGAAGAACAAAAAAAGGATTTCACTATTATTATTAAAATTAAATAAATAATGTATCATTATAATTTACATTATTAGGATATTAAAATGATCCCTCAATGATTTGTAAAACCTCAAATAAATTTTTTATCTCTTTACCTTTATTTATAATGAACTGATGAAAACTTCACCACTCACTAATTTATGATATTGTGGTCATTAAATAACTCCTACCACTCTTTTATGTTACTATTTATTATCCATTTGATTAAAATAGTCACCTATATATTTATATTTACTTACATGATTTTATCTCTATGTAAGAACTGAAAAACAAAACTTTTAGGTAACATTTATGTTTCACATTTTATTAAAGATGATTTATTATCCATCTATAAAATATGGGTTTTCAAAAATGGTTATTAATTTTATTATCATGATATAATTTAGAGGCCCAATTTCCATTATGTGTGTAATGACCCGTCCCAGAGGGGCACAATTTGTGACAACCCCACTCCCACCTCTTATAGGCCAGGGCTGGTGCCTATCACGGAGTAAGAATATCCCACAAATGGGTGGCATTTACCTAAGTACAAACATGCAAAAACACATCTCCAACCATAAAATTATAAAATGTAAAAGAACAATGTTAAAAATTCATTAAAACCAATATATCCCACGACTAGATTATAAAAGTGAAATTACAAGAAAAAAAACTGGTTCAAAGCAAGCCATGCAAAAGAAAAGTGTTTATAACAACAAACACCACCTATAAATTAAGAGTTAATGAGACTTTAATCAGAAAATCATATGATATAAACCAAGGATTAACTAGTTTCACAAAGAACCTCCAAGTCCTAGTCTTCCAGAAACTCCATAGAAGTGTAAATCCTCTGTGTAATACAGAATGCATATGGGAAAAGATAGTCCAGGGGTGACTAAAACAATACTCAGTAGATCACTCAAAAACCATAATGGAATACCACAAATGAAATACCAAAAATGAAATAACATGAATTAATAGCACAAAGAAATACCATAAATCAAATACCATGAAGGAATACCAAGAATGAATACCACTAAGGAGTACCATAATGGAATACCAAAAGGAATTCCACCAAGGAATACCAAAAATCAAAACTGTAAAGGAATGCATAGTCATCTCCAAACATATATATATCTCCAGTAAATATATCAAATTAATCTAGACATACTCAATATAATAAGACACACATTCTCAACAGGACACATAGTATACATAAGATGAAAAATCTTCTTAAGAAACAAAATATCTATAAGACACACAATCATCATAAGAAAAACCAACTCTTTAAGACACATAGACTCTAGGTCACCACTAGCCACAAAAACGATTGCTCGATGCATGTTAATTATGGGAGAACTAAATCCTAAATCCATTCAGTCATATACATACTCCCACAAAAACCCACATAGGATATATCTAAATAATTGCCTCATCATAAGGGACTCAATTTCATAGTCAACTCATAAAACAAATATCCAGTGTGAATGTTATGGCTGATTAAAAATTTCATAAGGGGGTTCACTGGGTCGTTGACCGAACGTGGTGGTTTACCACTCCACAATAGATCAGACGAACATGGGTCATGGTTGACCATGTCTTAGTCTAGACACCCATGACCACCTCGACCGATATGGTCCGACTCAACCCATTAGGTCCAACCAGACCCACTGTGCTAGTCCTTCTCGCCCAGCCTAGCCTGTTGTCAGGTCGGTTTTCTCACATGGTCACCCATAAAGAAATCCACCACATCCTATGAACTCTGATCCTCCCAGTTTGCATGTCGTTTCTAATTCCACTATCCTTCATTCTTCTACTATTGCTCAAATCCCTGAAACGAAAGCACATTTGGGATCGTCGAGTCCTGATCTACAAAAATCTATCCTCTTCTTCATATTTCCTCAAATCTAGGTGTCCAATCGCATTTGGAGACACATAGAAAGTTGAGTCGTGTTTACGGGAATTCAAAGGTTAATAACTCTAAGGATAGTAGAAAGAATAACAAAAATAAATCCAGAAGAACGAACCATGGCCTTTTTTCATATTGGCCTCAATTCGTTCTCATTATAAGGATTAATTAAGAGGATAAACTAATATCCTGATATTCCAACATCAATAACCCATCCCACAACAATGACAGAACCACAGAATAATATGTTTTTCGATTAACAAGTTTTCATTGTGGAAATTAACAATGGGTAAATGAAACAATGAAACAACCATCGTAATTTGTTTTTGGATAAGTTGTTGATGTAGAATGGTAGCATTTTTTTCATTGATGAGATCCTCCAACATCATTGGTGTGATGATCTGTGATCCATTCTCTACTCCATATTCATTCATACAAGTAGATTTCTTATCCAAATATTAGAGGAATTCCATGATTATAGTGAATCCACAGATTTTTTAAAATGTTCTAAAAATGGAAACATCCCACTACGTCAGTTAAATTAATTTTTATATAAATTATTTAATGATGATTATTTCCTTTTTATGTTTTTCCACATATACCGACACAGAGAAAACTTATGTCATTCCTAGGGTAAATTTTTTTTTCTATGTTTGTCAGTGCCCTCAAATTTATTATCTGGACACCTATTATAGAGTTATTTTATTTTTTTTTAATAAAAACATGCACGCTTGATATGAGAAAGTTTTATATTTTTTAATCAATTTTTTGAGGTACATCGGGCCTCAAAATCTCACGACATCTCAGCACCTACTCACAAAATCAATCCATATAATATCTATATATAATGCATTAAAAATATGAGACATTAAATAGTGGGTATAATATAATATCTTATGATTTTTTAATTTTACTATGATTGATATCATAAAATATATGTAGCCCTGAATTTAAGTGAACCAGGATATACTATTAAAATATTATTATTTATTGTAAAAACTATTTCCTAGCCATTAAATTGGCCATTATAAATATTATTAATATAATTATGATATATATATATAATGTAACAACATCAAATTCATAGATTAATTATTATAAAATTAATTAACAAATTTTCTATAAAGATATTTTATGCTTCAGAAATACATCTTTTACCAAAATGTTGTTTATTTCTTTTTCTAAAAAATATTCTTATAAATATATTTATATTATATAAATAATAGTTTATTATAAAAATATCATTTTTTATATTTGAATATAAAAAATATTATAATGATAAATTTTTTTATTTTTATGAAAGGATATATTTTCCATTGAATATTGAAAAATATCAATTTTTATTGAAAACATTTTTTTTTCAAGTATTGAAAATTTTAAATTTTTTGTTAAATTTATTTAAGATGAAATTATTTATATAATATAATTAAAAATAAAATTATGTTTATTGTAACAAATTTCAATAATGAATTTAGTATTAAAAGATTTTTATACATGAGAAGGTGTTTTAAATAAAAAATATTTTTTGTTCCTTCTTGCATATTGATTTTTAATTAATTACTAGAAATTAATGAAATATTGTTTTAAAAAATAGTTTAAATGATTGGAATCAAAGTTTTTATATTTTGTAAATAGGAACCTTTAGGTTTGGTCATTATGAGTATTAACCATAGTCTATAATTCTCACTATAGTATGGGTAAATTGAGTAATTAATGTCAAACAAATGTAACAAGGACTATAAAATAACCGACACACACAACTTAATACAATTGGATGAGCATATATTATCAATAATAATCAAATATTCTAATATATGATCTTTTACTTCCATTTGGCTAATTTTTTACTTTTATATTAATTTATTTGATAAAAAGTCAAAAATTTCATCCTCAATATATAATTTAAGTTCATTACATATAGATAAAGAGAATATTTTTTAAGTTATATATATTTATTTCAAATATAAATAATTTTTTTCATGTTTATTTATTTTTAATATTTAGTGATGAAATAATTAGCTAAATGTTTTTGCAACACTGACATAATATTTATTCAAATATTAGAAAAATAAATTAAATAAATTTATAAATATTAAAGATGATATTATATGAGTGGATTAATGTGTACCACTTATTTTATAGATATATATGATATTTTAGATAATTTTAAAATGATTATATTCAAATTCCATTTTTTCTTGATTTATTTGAACTCATATTCAATTTATAGTGTGAAAATGACATTACTAATACTTTATAATATATAGTTTTTTATTAAATTATTTAAAATTCATAAAATATAAAATTTTGAAAACATCATCCATGGTCTATTTATGTGCATTTTTTCAATTTATGGTAAACTTATTGACTATTAAATGGTTGATAATTATAATGTTGTGGTAATGGAAAAAGGGTTAATGAATGGTTAAAACTAAAAGATATTGGTGATAACATAACCTAAACATGTTAAAATGATTTTCGATGAGAGTATTTAAAATCAACATTATATTTCCGTCTATTTATATCAATTTGGATCCATTTCGATAAGAAAAATAATTTATATTAATTTAATACTTTGAGAAATTTAAATAATACCCACTCCCCATATTTATAAAAATTCAAACTTTCATTATGTTCTATACACCACAATGAGGTTTCTAGGTTGACCAAAAACTGAAAAATTATAATATCAACATAATTATACACATTTTATTGGTTCTTTTTTCTCGAATGACCAGAAATAGGTTCCATAAGAAAAGATCTATAATAGGTATCCTCAAGATGAGATAACAATAATATAATACAACTTTAAAATTATTTATTATTATACATACTCTAAATATCTTGTATTTATCATAAATTAATAACATAATTATCCTTAATATTCTTAAATGTTTTCATCAATATAAAACCACCAATATACATCATTTTTTTCATCAATTGTTTAGTGAAAGTATCCCTCGTGCATATATACAACTTACCATCTCTGTATTCAAATACAATTTATTTTTCATTTCAATCCTTTATAGATCTGTATTATTATGTGTTTAAAATAAACATATGTTATTAAAGACATAATTATTCTTTTGAAATTGTAATAACATACATACCTTTTATTATTTAGACCTCTTGAACAATGATAATATCGCTTAAGAATATGTGTGGACTACCCCCTCCACGAAGCAATGTGATATGTTTTTCATTTTATAATTTAAGGATGATTATAAGGTTAGATATAGTGAATTTATATGATTAAAATCATATAATAATTATTTTTTAAGGTGAATTATTATTTAACAATATTACATTCCATCCTTTGTAAAGTGAGAACAATAATCAGGCGTACATATGAACTATCATCTCCATGAATGATGTAATTCATTTATCTATAAAATTATTTTATAATTTACAATAAATACATATATAATTAATAAATGTTATATTTATATAATTTATATAATTTTTGATATGATGGAATCATGGAAAATTTAAAATCACTGAAACTACCAAACCAAAACATATATGAAAAATAAAGGATTTATTAATCAGTTTATTGATTTTAAAAAATAATTATTCATACATGGTCGATAAAATATTATTATAAAATGATACATAGTTTTATACATATGGTTATGGTACTGAAATAGAATTATAACAAATCTATATTTATTATATATGATTTTTTGACACATGGGAAATAATTCTATCTTAATGTAAGGTTTAATTTCAAAATCACATTATTATTAAAGATTGTTTACGTTTAAGTCTATAATGGATAAATTATATGATATTTTTATCATAAAACAATTTATTCTATTATTACTTAGTAATTTATTAAAATTACTTATTTCCCTTTAATTTTCATATCTCTATGTAATCATGATGCTGAAATAATATTTTTATGGAAAACCAACTTTGGTTTTTTACTTAGTTGGGAATATTTTATTTCTTATACATATATTCCATAAAATGTTTTAGATAAATTTTAAATATTATCCAGTGATATATAAAAAAATAAACCTTTTTTAATTCTTAAAAATGTTTTTAAAATAACTATTCTTATTTTTTTTGAATGATGTACGTTTTTACCATTTTTCAAAACTATGAACAAAATATTTCATAACCTAAATGAAAAAAAATTAACCCCATCATGAAATAAATTTCTATGAATCATATTATAAAATATTACATTTTTGTTTTCAAATAAATGTTTCCCTTTAAATTTGAGAAATTTATAAATTTTAAATAAGTTTTATCAAAGAAGAAAATGGTATTTTACTTAAGAATGTTTGTAGTGATATTTTGAATGTGTTTTAATCTATGTCAACATACATTGTAAAATATTATCATTTAATGTGGTTATAATATTTTGATTCCATCCCCCATATTTCTATAGATGGTTTATGATCAGATTAATTGTGGAGTGTATATATATTCCAGATTATATATCTTCTAATGAGGGTAGTTATTGATAAATATGTAATGTTGATTACGTTAAATTGTTTATTAGTATAATGGGTGAATTATACGTACTACGTGATGGGTGGGGACCATATTTTCATAGATCAACAATGAATCTATAGTTCTCAAGAGACAAACTAGATTGGGTAATTCATAGAGTCCTTACCTATTTATATTGATTTCCTAACACTATTAATTGATGGTATTTTTAGATGTCTTGGAATATATCCCTGAAGTTATGTTTTCGATTTCATAAATTAGTAATTATCACATAATATAATTTTTTTATTGATGAACGTGAAATTATTTGAATATTAATGATATCCTTGGATATTATTCTAATTTTTTTTCATTTCATTATTTTATTATAATTTATTCATTCTATATTATTCATTGCTAATTTATCCTATTTTGTACGAATTCCGTTACAAGTCATATGAGCTCACCAATTAAAAAAATTTATATTCCTCTCAATTTTAGTAATTGTTTAATGATTAATATGTAGGGATTTTATAGGGGGATAAAGATGATCCCCGATAAAATAAAATGTTATATTTATTATTTTAAAATGTAAATTTGGATTCTTGAATGTATCTAGATTATCAATACTATTAAAATATTTGGTCCATTGTGATGTGATTACCATTATTTAGTACTAATGTTATAGTTTAACTATCATCACCTGGAAACTATGGTCCGGGTTATTACCCATATTTCACAACTATTTTGACACACCCAATTGATATTCATAGGTTAATTCAAATTTTATTTACCAACCATTATCAATGATTTGAAAATAATTTTTTTTGATTTGTTATTAATCTAAATGATACTATGATTATAACCGTGAGATTAAAAATACATTAATTTTCAATTTATTTTAAGTATTTTACCAGATTAATAATTTAATATTATGATGCTATGATCCAATAAATTTAATTCCATTATTTATTAATTCTTAATAGTGTAAGGAATGGAAAATGCATTGATGCACATAATCATTATAGTGATTTATCTATTTGGTAAAGATAACGAAATTTGATATCGAGATGGAGTTGGAATTAGAACCGAACAAATCATAACAACATTGGGGTAGATTTCACAGTTTATGACTAATTTAATTTCCCGTATAGAGAAACCTTGTGATATAATACATGGTGTAGTAATGATGTATTGTTTTTTGAAATTACAAATTATGTCAATAACTTTATAAAAAATCCATTATTGTTTATTAAATTGATAAATATAGTAGAAAATATATTTCAAAATTTAGGAATTATTCAATATTTTCATGTATGTTTTTCATCTCATGAAGATGTCCATGAATGGTGCTAATTGATTCAAGACACTAAGGATGTGGATGAAATAAAAAGAATGGATTGGAAGTGTTTTAGCTAATTTTTCATGGAATAATATGTTTCTCTATAGTAATGAGAAGATATAGAAAGATAATTCATAATTCTTAAAAAATGAATACGAAAATGTTTCCATGTATAATGCTATGTTCACAACGTCATCACGGTGTGATTTAGACTATGGACATATTCTATATAGTTACATTTATTTTTTATTGGATAATGATAATTATTTGAAGAAAATATGTTTCCCAGAAAATCTAATCATACAAGGATATTGATACATGTTCTATAAAAAAAAGTGAAACAATTATCTATGAAATAGGACATTAATGTAATTTCAGAGAATAAGATAGTGGATGAGCTCCCTAGAAAATGAAACATGTTAAAAGGGAATACGGGAAGGTTTTAATTTCTTTGTTGAAGTAAATGTGGAATAAAAAACTGCCCAAAATTATTTCTAATTTTTTTTTACTTTATGTGATGATATAATAGGAAATTAAAATCATGATTGAATGAACAATATTTAACCTATCAGTGTTCAAGGCTTCAACTATAAAGAGTTAGAACACTTTGAAAATGAATATTCCGGTTGTGGAGTGATTTTTCTCAGAAAATTAGAAGGGATAAAGGAAATCCTTATGTGATCACTAAAAATTTTTTTGATATTCCCAATGATATTTTAGAAGATACATTGATTATAGACACAAATTTATCTAATGATTTTTTTTCCTGATCATCATACTCTTTTATATATTCCATGTTTACACATAAAATTAAATATTTCTTGATGACCATAATAATGAATTAGTAAATAAATAATATTAGTCTAAATCATACTTTAATAAGAATTTTTAGTCATATTCCATTATAACATATGGATGTTACCTATTTTAAAACATGATAGTTATATCTATGGTAAAATTTTATGTAATACTTTGTATGAAATGGATTTTATATTATAATGAGAAAAATTATTTCTAAGAGAAGAATATCAAAATTTGTTATCGAGAAAAGGAATCCATCATATTCATTGGTAAAATTGCATCACATGATTCATATTTGGATCCACCTCCAGTACTTTTCCATATTGAAGTTATAGGAGATGCATATAGAAAAAATATAGAAAGTAAATGTGACATTAGGATAAATGATGACCTTATTATGATAAAATATGTTAATGTGTTTCAAGAAGAAAAAGATGGAAATACACCAGAGATTGATGATGAGTTTTCTATTGAACATTCCATGATGAAAAACCTCTGAAAATGACACTTCACATGATTGATTCCATAAATATTTTTGACATAATGAAATGAATTTAGGATATATGTAAAAAGGGATTTGTACAGCCAGTTATTTCATCACAAAGATGTCATATTCTATTTCTAGAAATGAATGATGATACAATGAGGTTGGTTGTTGAATATACGAATATAAAAGAAATTAGCATGAAGGAAAAGTAGCATATTCCTTGTATTGATGACCAAAATGTGTGTAAAATCATTTTTCAGCAAGGATGGATGATATTATAAAGAAAGCATCTAAAATAAACCATAAAAATTACATGTTTTGGATAATTCCGTTTGGATTTACTAATAAAACCCCTGTTTTTGTAGATACGTAGAATGGAGTGTTCAAAGGATATCATGATAATTTTTTGTGGTATTTATTGGTTATATATAAGTGTACTTGAAAAATTATTTATAGAATATTATTCTTTTAAAGTTAATTTTCAAAACTCCTAGAGAATATGAGTTATATGGGAAATTTAGTGTGTGAAAATTCTTACCTCAGGAACATACTTTTCATTGATATATTTCCTCTATGTGTGGAATATTGGTTGATCCATCAAATATTGGGGTAGAAATGTAGTGTCTTGCACTGATAAGTATAATTGAGTTACATATTCTCATTGTTTTATCTTGTCACTACCAGTGGATGGTTAAAGAAATCACAATTATAAAGGCCATTTAACAAGTTGACATTTAATTGGGATAAATTCTAATGGACATAGTAATATATAGAATGTTTTTTAAAATTAATGATAAGGATGATCATTGCATAGGTCTTGACACAAACATTGAGAGGAGATATACTTTTCATACCTCGGGGCACATAAATAAAATAACTTGTAAGTGTCCTTATATGGAATTAGAAATTTACATATTATGAATCAAGGAAATTTAAGATATATGAATAAGAAAATGAAACCATTCATCTTGAGTTAGATGCTAAACTTTTATCCTTTAGAATATTGAGGAATTATCAATATGGAGACAAATTATAGGTATATACGGATCACAATATTTTCAAATACAAATTGTCATTGAAATGTATTAGCATGAGGAAAAGGATATGGCTCGATATACTGTTGAATTATCATTTCTTAATACACTACCACTTTGGAATGTCTAATAATATAGTTGATGTATTGTGTTTGAATGGTCATTGTAACATCTCTAATCTGGGTGCCGCTCATAGTTCCCCCATATCCAGTTGGCCACATGGCCTCAAGTGTATTTCCCAAAATGCATGAGGCTACCGACTAGAAACGAGGGCCAAGGTGTGTTAATGGGGAAAATAGGACCTCATTGGAAGAGTATTAAAAATGAAAAAACTAATTGTAAACAATTCCAGAACCATTAATACCACATAAAATAAGTAAACAAAGGATCACTACTAGTAATAATCAACTAGAGAATATATAAAATATGCATGTCACATATGTCTAGGAAATCATCCAAACATGTCACAATGCTAGAAATACAATACTAAAACCAGATTACAAAAAAACAATTAAGCATCAATAGCATTGAAAGCCACATCTTGTTCCCATGATCTCTAACACCGACAACAATATAGTACATAATCAAGAAGGGTTCTTTCACTTAATTATTACAATGATCATATTATTTGTTTAGGTCTGAAACATAAAAAAATTGGTTGTGTGATGAATCCCATTAGGCAACAACCAAAATAACATTTCCCAAATTTTAGTGAATATATATATAGTAGGTAATATAAAAAAATTAATCAATAAAATATGAATTACTCAAAAGTAAAAAATCCTATAGTTCTCAATTACATTAATTTTCATTTATTATTTAAACCATTAAATAATGAAAACCTTGGGATCTAGACTAAGATCTGTATCCCCTGTCTAATAGTTACAAAATATAGGTCAAACAAGGCCATCAAACAGTCATGTTTCACCATGTCCAATCTGGTGCTTTGTCTTGGAAAACATGTCACAATTGTAAAATTATTCAATCATGACCCCTTGGGAATGATCCCATATCCAAATAACCCTGGACTAACATTACAACAATTATTATAATAACTACCATCTAGGTAGATTTCACTATCTAATCCCTCTAGTCTAACATTATACTAATCATTTACAAAAAACCATTAGGGAACCTCATAGGGTATATACCCCTTGTTCAACATAGAATCTATAAATTATAAATGACCCCATGGACAGCTCTCACTATATAATCCCTTGGTTTGATGACCACTTGGAAGATCTTACAGTCTATACCTCTAGGTCAACATAATAATAAAACAATCATAAACGAACTTACATCTGGAATCTCTCACATTCAAATTCCCCTTGGTTAAACATCCAAATTTAATATGGCATCCATATCTGAGAATCACTATGTACAAATTAACAACACAAGGATTGGAAAAAAAGGCATGCCCAAGGGGAATTCTATACCAAAAGTTAATAATAAAAGAAATAATGGGAAACTCACCCATGGGGTGTCCCGTAACAAGGTACCTAACCTCACACATTATCAAAAACCCTTTATCAATCAATGAATCCATAATATGTAATAAACAATGATTATTTCCAAAACATGCAATACCCCAAATGTTTGTAGGTGTAACTTTTAGCATATATAATCCAAGAAAACACAAAGAAAAGAACAATCTACCTACTATGATATCACGCGATTAATATACTTGAATGTTTACCCTTGAATCTCCCTAGATCGGAATATATATACAAAAAGGAGAAAAACATTCCACATTGAGTAGCCCAAAATAGAGTAGGAATCAGGAAAAACGGCTCTAGGGGTTTTGATAACACACAGGTTGGATTCAGACACACCCAAAAGTGTCTCAATCAGTGTTTAAATGATGAATCTGGAGGGGTTTGTAGTTCATCAGCCCATCCATCTCACTCATGTGAAAACCACTGGTATAAGAAGATGTTTTAGAGGATAAGGAATGAGCCCACTTTAGTTTCTCAATTAAAAAGAAAACTACATGACATGTTCATTAAATGTACATTTCGTGTAGTTTCCTTAACCTTCCCCCGCTTTATGCGGTCCACCAGGTCATCACATGGACTTTTATAACACCATTACATGGCCTGTTCATAGATTTAAGTGGCAACCATGTACATGACATGTATAGAAATATACACTGTGCGTATATAGAAAATGTTCATTTACTGCATATTCCTCAAAACAAGCTGAAAATAATTTCCATAACTTTAAAGAATATCTTGGTTCGTAAAAACATCCCCATTAAAGTAATTCATCAACGGATTTCCCTTATAAGGGTGGTGATGATGAATATACAAGTAACTCCGGCCATTGTGATCATACATTGACCTCACACTCCCATGTCCTGTCTTGTACTCATTTGTGTTGCCATAACACCCATACCAGAGGAACAGACTGGCCATGGAGATCCATCATGCTGCGATCTATGATCTGAATAGGGTTCTCCTTAATGGATCAATTCTCCTCCAACTCAACCTCCCTAGGTTGAAAAACACGAGACAATCTACATAGTATCATCATAGATAAGAAACATGTATTATGTTTTTCATAGCTCGGTACCTCTGAGGTAACTGTAACCAATTGGAAACATGAATGAATCTCTCAAAAACCTCAAACGGCCCAACGTATCTTGTTGAATTCTTATCCTATATCTTGATCCTCATGTGTCCCAACCTTGGTATTACATGTATGAAAACATAATCTCCATCCTCAAACTCTAGATATCGTCTTAATCAATCATTTTATGATTTATAGGGAAATTTTTCATTATAATTTCTCTTTCAATTCAACTAAACCTACTCAGTGGTCTCTTGGACAAGAAGAGGGCCCATCATAGAGGCCTCTCTAGCCTGTATCCTAGATTGGGGTGATCAGTATGGCCTAGCATAAAATTCCTAAAAAGGTTCCATATGAGTCTTTTCTTGAAAAGTGTTATTATAGGGGAACTCCACTAGGTCTATGTGTCTCGCCCAAGAGCCTCAAAATCGTAGATTGATGTTTGATGAATTTTATCCAAAACATGAATCGTATGCCCAGACTGGCCATCTTTCAAAGCATGGAAAGATGTACTCATAAGTACCTATGTACCAAAATCTATTAGTTGTCCCTTCTAGACATGGGAAGTAAAACAATTATACCTATCTAAAACAATTGAGCACGGAACCACTGAAAACGTACTATCTATAGGATATAAATCATTCCAATCTCATCAACAATAAATGATTCCTCGATCCTCAGGAAATGTGAAACCATTTGAGCCTATCTACAACCATCCACATATCATCATTTCCTTTGGGATACCTTGGTAAACCCAACATGAAATCCATTCCAACATCATTACACATCCAATAAAGAATGTGTATCTTCTATAATATCTTAGCAGGTCACTAATTTTTTGCCTTCACCTACTAATAGGACGAAAATCTCAAAAAAACCAGATTCATCCCTCTTCATACCTTGCCATAAATACTGACGATGTAGATCACAATACATCTTGGTGACAACAGGATGATATTCTCGTACTGAAGCATGGAAATATAGTTATAGAACCTCACATATGTCTACTTACACCCATACGATACCATTAAAACATAAAACTGTATCCTCTCCTCTAGTCCACCATGGTGTAGGTTCCTCACTTGACACACTCTACTATAAGAGTAGGCCTTCGAAATCTAATAGCTTCCTTATTCACACTCGATGTAGTATAGTATAGATAACAACTATAGAAGTAAGGAACATCTTATTAAATATATCATGCACCACCAAATACATCTCTAAAAACAGAGTCACAATCTTCCACTCACTACTAACCACCTGAATTGAATGTATCCCAGTTCTCCTACTAACGCATCAGCCACTGCATTGCCTTTACCAGGCTTATACAAAAGCTCAAAATCAAAATACTGAAGGGAATCAAACCACCTTCACTATCTCATATTCATATAACTATGTATAAGGATATAATTTTGGTTTTTGTGGTCACTATATAGAGAAAAATTATCTCCCAAAATATAATGCCTCTAGAGACGTAAATCATGCAGAACTGCATCAAACATAAGACTGTGCATGTGGTAATTATTCTCATGTGGCCTAAACTACCAATACCCATATACAACAACTCATTACCCTTGTATAATAATTTCTCCCAACCCGATACTTAATGCATCGCAGTAAATTCTGTAACACCTACCCACCTCTAGAAAAACTAGTATCAGTGCTAAAGTCATTCACCCTTTCAGCTCCTAGAAGGATAAATCATAGGAATATGTCCACAATTACTTCACACCCTTCTTATTCGAGCATGTTAGTGGTGGTGCTATGAGTTTAATGTATTGAATAATCCAATTTTAGTAACCATCCATCCCTAGAAAACTATTTACCTCAAAGGAATTCTTCAGCTTCTCCTGGGAAACTACATCTCTTACCTTATCTCGTTCTACTGATACAACTTTCTCTCAGATGACATGACCCAACAAATGAAACTGGTCCTTCTAAAAGTGTTATTTTGAGAGTTTATCATATAACTTATTCTATCTCAGTGTACTCAATAGGATATCAATATTGGTTTCATGGTCATGTCGGATGTGATAGTACACCAAGATATTGTTCATGAAGACTACCAAAAAAGAATCCATGTAAAGATGGAAGAATTGGTTCATTAGTGCCATAAAAACTACATGCGTGTTCGTTAGACCAAACTGCATATCGAAATACTCGTATAGACTATACATGCTCTAAAACACTGTATGAGGTATATCTGATGGTCTAACATGCAACTGCTGATAACCAGATCTCATGTCAATCTTCAAAAGCACCTTGTCTCCTTGATGCTGATCAATGAGATCATAGATAATTGGAAGAAGATATTGGTTCATAACCTTCAACTGGTTCAACTCCTAATAATCCACACATTTTTTGGTGGTACCATTCTCCTTCTTCACACAAAGGACTGGAAAACCCCTAGGATAAGTACTGGGTCAGATGAAACCAATCAGGTACAACTCCTATAATTGCTTCTCGATCTCCAGTACCTATTACGTATCGATCCAATAAATAAGAATGGACATTGGTGACACTCTTAGCATTGGATTGACATAGAAATATACCACTCATTATGGTGTTAAACATAAAAATTAATATTGAAATACATCTATAAAATGATACACTACTTGAGAAAGGTCAATATGTAAATTCCTCTGGTCATTGAGATAGAAACTAGGAATCTGGGATGCAATTCCACCCAACCCATGATGCATGGGACCATCTCTGCTCACCTGGACATCACATTCTTCCTTGTGTAGAAATGACCCACCCTCTAGTATTGTAATGTTCACCAAGCATTGATATCAGTCAACAAAAGACAGAAAAAAGACCAACTAGCCCATTACATGAATGAAATCAAATCCTGTCATCTCTAAGTCATATATGTCCAACAAGTAGTGACACCAACCAACCTCATGAGGTATCTCCATCATCTGACTTACAATTTTAATCATAATTCCAAATGGTGTGTGTAGAATAAAAACATTATCATACTTATTGATAAAGAGACCAAGGATCTCCAAAATGGAATCATATATAAAAATATAGGATGCACCTATATCAAAAAGGTATTAAGCTAAAAATGAGGCAACGATAATCGTACCTCTAACCGTAGAGGGTTTGAGATGTTGATCCAATTGAGTCGTCCCCATCGCAAAAGTCGAACATGTGACATGAACCTATGACCCTTCCTAGCTACATTGAGTAGATCCACCTCACAATCACTAAAACATTGCATCTGGCTATAATTTCCATGACCACCTCCCAGGCCTGAGAGGCCTGACGAACTCCAGTTCCCTGAATAATGAGAAATTTGTGATCCTACTCCTGATTGCAGAGTCATAAAAGATCCAATCTAAATTTTATCATAGAATGACAACATGAATAAATGATGATGATGTCCCATATATACGCAAGATCAACACTTGACTTGGTCCCTCGGGCAATGTGGTCTCATATTCCCACCCCTTCCACACTGATAGCACACTACTTAGCTACCATAAGAAACATCACTACTACCATAAAAACCTTCGTGTGTTTAATCCATAAAGTGCTTCCTGTTATTGGTTGAAGGAGTATCATCCCAAACAGTTGAATCAACCTAGATCAAGGCTCCAAACTCTCTAAAATTGATCTCGGTAATGAGTGCCTGATTCACTATAGTAGTCACCAAATTCACCCTAAAAACATTCACATGTGACCGGATTTCATACCTAAGACCATCCTCAAACCGCCAAGACTGTGATAACTCATCACCAACCAAAATAATTGTAAATCACTAATGTTCAATAATATGAAAATATTAATCCATCACTGATAGAGAGACCTACTCCAAATTCATTAATTCTCAGGCTCGGTCAACCCTTAATGTCTCGGGGTAGAAGTAATAATAGAAGGTCAACTAAAACTCTTCCCAGTCCATATCCTAATGACATCCCGCATGTGAGATAACATCCCACCATCTCTTGGTAGAGCCAAGTATCATGTAAATCATGAGATTAAATCCCATCTCTATAGGTGTCTTTAGATACTCTAAGATAGAAAGCATGGCTCCAACCATGATTCTTCAGCCTATGGTCCACCATCCCCGAAAAAGTGGGAGGATGCTACTGTTGGAACACCTGCTTCAACTCTTCAATAAATATTGTAGGATGCAATTCTCCATGAATAGTATACATAATTCTAAAAAAACTTCAAGGAACTATTCATAATCTCCTACGTCTGGTATAACAGCTGGTACCAAGATGGTCACAATGGTAGGATCTTTTGTTAGTCCTTGATCCACAAATTCTAGTCTCTCATATTCAACCTATACTGTGTGTAAAACCAGATGAATTCTCAGTGTCATGACTCTACAAGGTCTAGAGCACTCCTTAGTTCAATATTATCAATGATATAAACATATAAGTGCAATCAAGAAACATGATAAGCAATGAATTCTTGTTTTACAAAAGAGGGTTACATGTTGTGTATAACCATTACACTGCACGTTCCCTTCCTCGTTAACATGGGAATGTACCTCTTCAAAAATGGTTTGGCAACACCCCCTAAATATGGACGGTTTATTATGAGACATAGTGGGTAAATGAATATTCCCTCCTTCCAATGTACTTCTACACTACTAGGACTACATGGTTCTTCCAGTGTAATAGTACATAGTATGTTCACCCTAGACATGGAATGTACTACTAACGTTCCATCCACCTATGTAGTTTTTCATATAGTAATTTACTTGGTTGATTACCACAATTCATTTTTAAAAATGAAACTATGTGTATAACCCATGTTTCTTCCAACTGTTTCTTTAGTCACACTGTGAGATACACTGTTGACATTATCACATCGTGTACTTATAATACAAGATATGTTATACCAAGAATTTTCAACCTTTGTGTCTCTACTCACACAGTCAGTCACACAGTCATCAATGACACAATGACTTCATATGGTACATGATGTGTACATAAGAAAAGTCGTTTCTTCCAGAACATAAGAACATAGGGCGTGTTTTCATGACATCACATGTTGTTTTGTGTGGGTTTCCGGACATTAAGCCTATAATACTTCTCTCGAACCCTTAAAACATAAT
Organism: Viscum album; assembly: GCA_963277665.1. Classification (NCBI taxonomy): domain Eukaryota; kingdom Viridiplantae; phylum Streptophyta; class Magnoliopsida; order Santalales; family Viscaceae; genus Viscum; species Viscum album. The sequence goes on from OY728123.1 coordinate 603,679,916, forward strand.
ATTTATCCCAAGGAATACAAAATTTGGATCTTTGAGAGCCGATACTTGTTGAGAATTAATTTTTTTAATCATTATTCAAATCATAACTCGAAATAATTAAACTTAATATTCAAACATGATCCACCAAATTTCGATCTAATAGGTCCCATGACACATCAGGGACCAAATAATGGAATCCATTAAAATGTTACATTACATATATCAATACCATATCAAAATTTTATGAATTTATATCATGTAATATATTGCAACTGCATGCATAACTAGAACAATATCTATCACAATAACATGAAAAGAGTAAGGAACCTAAATTGAATGTCAATAATGTGTGACATGTGATCTCCGGAAACTGTCTACACGATGAATGAGATGGAATACCCTAAACACATTGGGTTTAAAAAGAAATAAAACAAAAAATATATAAATCCTAAAAAAGATGTGAATAAACCAATTGTGAAATAAAACCAATTGTAACAATTGAAAAACTAGAAAAATTGAGAAATTTGAGGTTGCTTGGTTTTTCCATGTACATGGGATAGCTTCTCTCATGAAAAACATATTAAAAACTACCTATTCCTTCTTTTACTAGTATATTATCCCCAAATTAAAAAAAAAAGTAGAAAAAAATCATTTGAAACCACTTTGTAACATCCCGGATTCATGTTCCACCCAAAGGTGCCCCGTACCCGGTTGGCCACATGGCCTCAGGCACATTTCCCAAAATGAAAAAGACTTCCAACTAGAAGTCAGTTCCAAGGGGTGATAATGGGGAATATATGACCTCATTGGAAGAGTATTCACAGTGGAAAAAACAAATAATAAACAACAGAGGAAGCATTAATACCATATAATAGAAGTAAACAATAGAAAACTGATATTAATAAACAACTGGAGAATATATAAATGATGTGTGTCACATGTGTCGAGGAAAGCATCCAAAGAAGAAAAAAAACTAGAAATAAATTATTGAAACTAGAGTATTACATAAACTAAACTCCTACATCATCTTGTGAATCAGCTTGGTCCCATGCTCTCTGCTCCGAAATTAATGAAGTAACTGATGAACAATGCCTATTTCCCTTTTATATACCTACAATTATATAATAATTTTGATTCTAAAACATTACCCAAATATGGTGTGAGATGAATCCTAGTAGTCAACCACCAAACGGTCTATCCCAAAATTTCATTGAATATATGTAGTAGGTAATACAGATAAATGATGCAATAAACTAGGAAGTACTCAAAAGTAAACAATATTACAGTTTTCAATTACATTAATTTTTATTTACTAATAAATACATTAAATCATGTAAATCATGGGATCCCAACTAATCCCTATATCTCCTGTATAATATAAAAAAATAGATGCCTCAGAAGACAATCAAATAATCAAGTATGATCGAGTCCAATCTTGTGCTTTGGCATGGCAGACTCATCATAATAATTCATTTATTCCAACATGACCCCTTGGGAATATTACCACAACCAAATCCACTTCATATAGCATAAAAATAATTCATTTAATAATGACCGTATTGGTATCTCTCATAGTGTAACCCCTCTGGTCTAACAAATCACTAATCATTTACAACAACCACCTGGTTAGCTCACATGGACAATACCCCTTAGTCAACATAGAATCTATAAATAATAAACAACCACCATTCCTATTCTCACAGTCTAAAACCTCATGTCTATGGCCACTTGGAATCTCCCACATGCAATACCTCTGGGATAACATAAAAGGAAAACAGAAATAAATGACCTTACCTCGAGAAACTATCATAATCAAATTACCCTTGGTCAAAATTCCACAATGTATATCACAGGAATCTCAAACAATTAGTAACTCCATACTAACAATAGAAGGCACGGAAAAATAATCCATCACAATAATAATTATAGACCAAATTTCTATAATCTATCCGATAAGGGAAACACACCAACGAAGTGTCTTGTAACAAGGTACCTAACCTCATGCATAATCAATAACCCTTTATCAATAAATAAAACCGCAACATGTATTAAAAATGGTTTAATTCAAAACACACAATACCTAAAATGTTGGTATGCGACCCCTCTAGAATATATAACCCAAGAAAACAAAATAAAAGGCACTGACCTCCTTCCTTGATATCTTGAGATTGATTTACTTGAACATCTATTCTTGAATTGGACTATATTAGCGTAGATCTACAAAAATTTTCAAATTTTTCATCCTTGAATAACACATAAAAGAGAGGGAATTCAGACGAAAGGTTCTAGGTGTTTTAAGAACATACCAGTGGGATTCCAACACCCCTGATAGCATCACAATTAGAGGTCGAATGGAAAATTAGAAGGGGTTTTATGTTTTTTGGCCCTTACGTCATGCACTAGTATAAATCACTACTAGAATAAAATGTTTACGAGGATGAGATGTGACCCCACTCCAGTTTATAAATTAAAAAAATACTACATGTTGTGTTCCTTAAATTTTCACACTATGTATTATCCTTAATCGACCCCTGCCTTATGCAGTCTTCTATGTCATCACATGGACAGGTACTCAGCTGCTACCCATCCAGTACACGAGTGTACATAGAAAGTGAGTACATAGTGTTTACTCATAAGTACACGGGGTGTACATAGAAAATTATAATTTTGTAATTTTTCATAAAAAACAATCCAAAAACAAGATCCCTACCTAAAAATATTCTACATCTTCTTATTGCCATGGGTTCTGACTAAGATAAATATTGATAAGGATTCATAATTCATAGACCTAGTAGATTTTAAAATAATAATCATTATAGAATGGGAAATGTCCCTCCTTTTAAAATAATTATAGAGGAATATGTTTGGTAAAATTTTAAAAGATATCCATATGATTCGAAGAAATTTAATAAGAATATTAAATCCATGAATGATGGGAAGTTGGAAGAAATAATTTGTGAAGTTGGGGTTCTAAAATTTGGAAAGAGGTTATATTTTATATCAATACTTGAGTTAATGAGAGAATTATTAGATGAATATAATATCTCAAATTTATATATATACCCTAGATGATCCAAAATGTATCATGGTTAGGAGGATTGTTTTTAGATGGATAATATGCAATGAACAAATTTAGATTATTTAACAAGATTTGAGATTTTTTCATAATAAGAGGATAAGGGACAACATTCCAGAAGAGTTATGGAACCTTTACCTATTTATATGTGGAAATTGGGAGATATTACTATGTACTTTATTATTGTATTTTCAACATATCCTTGAAGGAGTGACTCTATATGTTTTATTTTGTGTTTCTTTACCAAGTCCATACATTTATTCTTTATTAAAGATTATTTACCTTTTAAGATTTTTATATGCATCCATATTAAATACTTTTTATGACTGCACGCTGAACCACTTTCATTTTTTTTGTCATGATTATTGATTAACATCACTACATTGGAACATACATTAGAATTATATTGATATAGAGGTTCAATTGATTACCGCTTATCATCCTAATGCAGATGGACAATCTGAAAAGAATATTCTATCATTATAATACAAGTTAATGTCGACATCACATGAATTGCATGGTATGTTTGACCTGTACATACATTTGTGGAAGTTTTCCTATAAGATTTTCTTAAATTAATGTACTCAAATGGAACCATACAAAGAATTATATGGTAAGAGATATCATACTTAAACCTATTAGGATGATGTTGGAGAAAATATTCTTATATATATGGAACATGTTGTGATGAATACAAATAAGGTAAATACTAATCAAAGATATATTATAGCATCTTAATGAAGGAAAGGTGTTATATCAATAACCAAAGGAAATATTTAGAATATATTATGGGAGATAAAATCCTATTAGGATTATATCACTGGAAGGGTGTTATATGGTTTGGTAAGACAAAAGACTGATCCCCATATAAATTGCAACTTTTTAAATCCATCAATAAATTAGAGTGGTGGATTTCCCATTAGAGATGATAACAATTATCTCCAATGTACATGATTACTTCTATATATCATTATTAAGGAAGTATATTTAAGAATCATTACTTTTGATCACCTATGAATAAATAAAATTGGTACCTGGTATCATACTATGAGGAGACTATCTATATTCATAACACTAGACAAAAAGTGTTGTGGAATTAGATGGAAGTATTTGTAAAGGATAATTCGAGTAATAATAAGATAAAAGAGTTAAAATGGGATCCTAAAGAAGATATCATTAATAAATACCAAATAAATGCATGATGTAAAAATCAAGAAATTTCAATGATGAAATTTTTAATGAAGGGAGTAATGTAACCATCGAGATTTGATTACCGTAACCTTTTCATTCAAAAGATATAATAAAATAATACATGTAGTTTTATTTAATAATTTGATTAAAACATAAATTATAAAACTTTATAAATTTAATATTATAAAATTAATCTCATTTTTTAATTAATCATTTCTAAATTATCTTATGTTGTTTTTTTGTTTTTTAGAAATAGATTATTTTATTGGGAACAATGAAAAATACTAAATTTATTAAAACTACATTATTTTCATTGAAAAAATCCCATAAATATTTAAATAATGATTTTAAATTATTATAATTATAATTTATTAATATATATTCTTTATTATTGAACATGAATTAGGATTATACTATATTTTTTATAAGTTAATTTTTTGGAAAAGAAAGAGGTTTTTTCTAAAATATTTCTTTCTTTGCATGATATGATTTTATATTGAAATAAAGTTCTACCACATTATGTTATTTAATATTTGAAAATGGATTATATATTTTTAATTTGTATAATTAAAATAATTGGTTGTGTTCAAATTTTTTTCATTGTGAATAATAACCATATTAAGAACTTTTTACCTCATCAAAAGAGGGAAAACATGTTTTAAACTATGACGTACATATTTAATATCACTATAGAACATTCATTATAAAATTATAATTATTTCTTTATAAAAATGATTAATGAGTCAAATAATTTAGTTTCAAACATTATTTTGAATTTGGGAACCCAAGATTAATTTTCTTGAGGGTAAGTTGTATTTTATTCAAATTCAAAACTATTTTTTGTTCTTCAAATTAAATGGAAAATTGGAAGAGTACATTCAATTTTAGGTGGGTCTAAATTTCTAAAAACATTACTTTTAAATTTATTAAACTAAAAAAATCAATTAATCTAATTTATTACTAGATTTGATAGTAAAATGATTTTTACACTTAAATAAAATTTTTTCCTAAAAATATTATGTCTTTTTCATTATATTATTAGAATTAATTTCTAATAACAATATAAATTTAATATAATAATATTTATTAAAAGTTTGGAAACAAAATTTCCCAAAAAAAATATATTTCCCCTTTGATATTTTGTTATATGATTAATTTATGATTGTAAAAAGTCTGATTATCATAGCTAAGGTTAAAATGATATTAAAGTAGTTTACCTGGTATATAAGTCTTAAAATGTATTCTCATATTATATAAATTTGATTGGTTGAGTTTATTTATACCTTATATCACCTTAAATTAGAGTATAGGTTTCTTTGGATCCATATTGATAGATTATTATACATAAATTAATTAATCTATTATGTATTTCCATGTGTGTCAATTACTACAATTATAAAAGAGAACATCCTCTCCTCACTTGTTCTCAAAATTTGAGTACTCTATCTCAGAAATTCTATTACCTAATAACACAATGTCTTTATTTTCTCAGAATATATATCTTTTGTCACTTCCAATATACCATCCTATAGATTCTAAAGGAATAAACCAAATAAGGTTTCTCAACAATGACATATGACTTTTGACTGAGGGTTTTCATTTTATTTCTTTTTATACCTTTATCAAATATTATAATCCATGATCATATAATAAAATAATTATATTAATTTTAAAAAAAAATTTTGAAAAAAAAACCATATTTATCATCTTTGCATCCTTTGGAAAACTAAAACATCACCCATGCATAATTTTATCATACCATCTTCACGTAGCGGTGTAATTAATTTCTCAACACCACATTAAATGGATAGATATAAATAAATAAATAATGAATATGGATGGTATTTGTTATATAATTATGATCCTGGGAGTATAATATATCATATACAACCTTACTCTTCATCTTTTTACAAAATTATAATGTTACTCATGTGTATTTTGGGACTACCACCTCAATGGACCAATATGATTCATTTTTCGTGATCTCCTTTCATGGATAATTTTAGATATTTTAATAATTAATATAAAACAAATTTATATCATGATTATAATTCTTTATATAGTATAACTATGAGAATTATTCAAGGGATTACATAACCAAACAAAAAAATACATACAAAAAAACTATTAAAAAATGATGATTTCAATAAAATATTTATCAGTAAATTATTATTAAAATATTATAAGTGGATAATATATTAATATATATGTATTCATATAGTTCTTTTCTATACTTAAATTTTTTTAAAATTATTAAAAAGAGGCTAAATATAGTAATGATGAAAGTTATACCAGAGGAAATTTTTTTATCATCTCACTTTTGTTTCGGTAAGACATTTTCCATATTTCTAGCATATTTCCATCATGTGATGTATATATGTCCCATTTTATATTTAAGATTATAAATTTCTTTATATTTTGGTTATTTAATTTTTACTTAAATCAATTTAATTCATTGATTTTTCATTCAAATGTTACCAATGAGATAATGGTTTATTTTACAATGTCATCAATATTTAGGATTGGTTACGTTTAATATTTTATTTGTTAAAATATATTTTATATATATTAAAAATATATATTTTATTCTATTTTGAATATTTATGGTTTTTTATGTATTATATCCATTTTTACATTCTATGGAACTCAAGATGAAAAATATTTTTAGGAATTTGTTTTTTTCAATTCAATTAGAAATATTTTTCTTCCATATACATATTTTAATTAAGAAAAATACATAATTTTTTTAATATATTAAATTTGTTTATTTATGACATTGGAATTTTTGATTTACTTCTTTTAAAATAAATTATAATGTATATTCTTATATTTTCTTGAATGACGTATTTTTTCCTATGGTGGAAATAAAATAAAATTTTTTCATGCTTTCTGAATGAATATACTATCCTTACATAATGAATTTTATTATTATATATGATTAAATAAAAATATTCAATGGTTCACTTCAATGAAATTGTTTTTCCTAATATTATAGATTTTTAAAATATTAATATAATTGATTTCAAAACATGAAGGTTATTTTTCTCTTGAAATTTTCAAATGAAATTTGTAAAGAATTTTCATATATGTCAACATCCATTGATGGAAATTATGATTTACAAGGGTTATTATATATTGATACCAACCTATATATTAAATATTTTTTCTTGGATTCATGTTATATTTAATTATTGTTGAAAATATTATCATTTCATATCCTAGTTTTTTCAATTTGAATTTAAATGTGTAATATGTATTGAATTTTTATGCATCCATTTCACATGATGAATGTAATATACATTTTTTATAGTGGGTAGATCTCATTTTAGACCCTCGGTGCTTTGTTACGTATCATGATACAATCTATGTTGGGTATTTGGAATATGCATTAACTATTTATGAATGATGTCTTGACACAAGATATTGACATTATCTTTCTGATGTCTAAAATTATGTATTATTTAATTATAAAACTTTTTATTCATATCCATGTGATAATCTATGTTTCTATATGAACCATGGAGTTATTTACCAATTATGATATCAAATATATCAATATTATTATTATTATTATTATTGTTATTATTATTATTTATTTCATAATTTTAATTCCTTATATATTTTATGAGAGGTTTCATTGTATGCATTCCCTTAATGAGAATATGTGATCACACAATTATTTTATTTCATTTCCATATTATTCAAAGAATAATACATTGACTTTTATAAAATTATATTCCATAGTTAAGAATAATGTCTTCAAATAAAATATTGTGATATATTTTATTTTTTTCTAGAATAATGTGAGATTCAATCATGTTTCTTGTTTTCAATGAGTAGTGAACTAAGGAATCAATTAGGATGAAATCTCTTTTATATAGTGATAACATAATTGAATAACCACCGACTCAGGGCTATTGGGGTCAGGTTTTTATATAAAATATATTGGGTAATGAAATAATTCGTATAATAACATAATTTTACCCAAGATAGAATTGGTACCAATAATTTTTTTTCAAATTAATAAATATTTTCAAGAAATTTTCATTACGAGTGTCAATAATAAATAGTACTTCGATAATAGCTTCTCTAGAATTTCAATCAGAGATCCATAGATGTTTTTATAATATAAAAAATATGATGGTGGATCTATCATAATCTATTATAACTCAAAAGGAATGGTTATGGGTTTTACAGAGGATGGAAGATTTAAATTGTTTTAATATTCAATGTATTATATGATGATGGTTGAAATACAAACATAATTCGTATTTAAAAATTTTGAGCTGGTGGAAGGATTGGAAAATTTATCTTTAATAAATGTTTAGTTTTTAAAAAATGAAAGTTATTTATTTTACGAAAATAGGAAATAGAATTTTCTTTATATTGACATTTATGGATTAACAAACCATAATTTATGGTGTCTTAATGTTATTTAAATAGATATTATCTTATGACATCAAAATCTATGACTATTGAACTATTATCTTATACAAAAATTTTCTAAGAAAATAAATATATGACATCTTCTAAATTTTATAACTAATAAAAATATTACCTTTTAAACCTGTTTATAATCCAAATAGAATAATGTTACATTCCAATAAATTAATGAAGATGAAACTTATTGGGAATTAAAATGTATTTATTTATATTTATTTGGTCCTTTGAATACTGATACATTAATATGGTGAGAAATATTTTTTTATGATTTTTGATTAATTTACTATATTTACATTGATCTATTTTATATCTCAAAGAAGTGAAACCTTATCTATATTTTCTAAATTTTTATGTTAATTAATAACCAAAAGGGTAATCTATTTATTTTTATAATAAGTGACCATGCAGGTAAAATAGTTATTTATGATATTGATTTTTTTGAAGAAACATGTTATTTCCCTAATATTTTTCTATTTTTAGAATTGCATAAGAATATGGTATTATTAAAAAGAAAAAAAATAATATTATTAAAATGTATTGAACAATGTTAATTTAATATAGTTTTCCTAAATTTCTTTTTGGATTAATCTATAAATAAATATTTTTATATCATACTTATTTTTATTTAAGAAATTGTTACAGAAACCCCTTATGGATTTTTTAAAGGTGAAAACCCAAAAGATTGATATTTCATATTTTCTATGGGTAATGTTTTTTATTTTATATACAAAAAATAAATTAGATAATTTTGATTCTAAATGTTATTAGAGTATTGTTATCGGAATTTATAATAAATTTAATGACATTTTATATAACATCTCTAATTTTTTGTGTATTAATTTAAATTTTATATGGATTATTATCGAGATCAGGTACTGAGATGGAGTGTGATTCCATTACATGGGTTCACTGGAATAAATGATTGTTAAATATTAAATTATTTAGTTGCACACGCATGCTGTTTTCTGGAAAATGTTCAATAATTCTTAAAAAGGTACCCTAATTAGAAATACGGGGGTACCATTTAGTTTAGAACAATGACATTATTATAGGCGTGACCTAACATTGGTCAGTGGGGGTCGTATGTGAAAATGTTATTGGGGGCATGAAATTCCTAAAATAAATTAAAAGAATTTATATTATTTTTCATCAACACATTGACATAATGCTCTTTATATAAATGTCTATAGCCTTTGTCTCATGGTTTATTAATAAAACAAAGATGCATAAATGTCATTGGAGGAGATCATTCTTGGTATATGACAATAGATCATGGATCGTCACCCTATCAGAATTGAAGGATATCATCAACGGTGACAACGTAGTTGATAATCATCAAAAATCAATACAAAATCTTGGTAGGTAATTTGTTTCAATCTTTTATTCATTGTTCATCATTTCTATTATGAATGAAAATCATTCAATGAACATATTGATTTGGGGATTGATCTCTTTTCCAAAGGGTATAATTTTACAGTATTTATTTGATCTGGTTTTCTAAACCAAATATTCTACTCTTGATCATTGGCGAAAAATGGGTTTCCAATAATGGTAAACCTTTTTCTTGTGCATTTTTCCTTTTTTTCTTGTTCTTCCTCATTAAATATTTATTTTCACATTTTGATGTTTTGGAATGGTTATGAACATGATCAAACCCACATGTTTGAGGAAAATAGAAAACCATGGCTATATTAGTGTTGATTCAGACCTGATGAGCTTAGATATATGATAATTTCAATTTTTTGGAATTTTAGGAGGCACAGTGATTCTTAGATGTTACCATAAGTGCACGATAGTGGTGGCGATGGTGTCCAGAGACACATGATGATGCATAATTATGGTATGCATGTGGGCGGGGAAGCCGTGTGCAGTCGATAATTAAGGAGGTGGACACTGGATTAGCAGTGGTGGATGCAGGGGTGAATATAGGTGCGTGGGTGGAAGCAGAGCAGGCCAGACCAAGTGGGTTGCATGAGAGTGAGCCCAGGAGAGTTAATGGACTAGGCCAGATCGGTGGGTTATCCTAGACCAGTGGGCCCAGACGTATGAGTCATAACCAAGTTGGACACAGTTCTGGTTCTTGGAAACCCATGGGGAGCACAATTTTAGATGAAAATGTAGATCTACTGCTGTAGTAGACCATGGTTTCGCGAAAGCTTGAGCCGACACCTGAGTAGTGATCGCACGATTGGTCTGCGGGTGGTCCACTACAATGGCCGATCTGGCATGGTAGGTGGACTGACCATGATTGTTAGTCCATAAGCAGCTAGTCTTTGTTATTGGTGGATTGACCATGGTTTTAGGTGGACCGAATATGGTGTTTGGTGGACTGACCATGATGGTAGGTGTTTCGACCATGTTGGTAGGTTTGCAGGCCCTGGCAGGTCTATGGGAAGATTCATTCAAATGGTCATAACTCCAAAACAGAACATCCAAATGATGTTATATTATTGAAAACATGACCCTAAATTTATGATGGTCAAATTAAGATCAATTTTGTGTACCTTCATCATATTTGAGGCTCTTTATTTTCAATGTTATTACCAATATATGTTGTGTGTGTTACCTTGGTCCTTTCCTCATGGTTATAATGAGAAATTAAACTCCACCTCACAACACTGTAATCTCCTCTAGAGGATGAGTCTTAGATAGAGTTGTGGTGTCCCTCCACGAGACTAGAGTGAGTTCCTCCATCATACCTAGTGTAGTATATAGAATTATCATGACCTCCCAGAGTATGATATTGTTCATACATCTAGACGGTCACATAGGGAGGGTTTTTGGAATCATTAGCATTCGATCCCTTATATATAGATGTTGGTTATGACCTTATAATTAGCATCGTGTCTCACCTATATATATAGGTATTACTTCTCATCTTGTGTCCAATATATAGTGCTACATATTGTATTAAGATGACTATATTTGTTGATTTGTGTTTTGTGTTTTTGTGGTGGCCTACTGAGTATTGTTATACTCACCCATGCATAAGCTTTGCTCAAATGTGTCATTTCTTGTGTAGATGGTTTCTATTTTTATGGTTTCAGAGGAAGACCAGGAATGGGTGGAGAATAACTAGTGATTTAATGATTGATGTGTTTTATGGGATCATTCCATGGACATATTCCCCACCCATGGAGTAGGTTAGACTCTTTACCATTTCAGTTGTACTTGTGTACAGACTCTTTGTGATAGACTTGTATTTAGACCTGATAACTTTTCCTTCACTTCATGTTGTAATCTGGTTGTGGGATCTTAGTAGCATGAATGAATTATTTCAGTTTTTTACATTTGAGAATTTTATGGCTTGGATATGGATGTCTGTGTACACGAACTTTATGAAAATTCCTCCCATTGATGGAAAATTCCAACCTGATGCTATTTCCCATCCCATGGACTATTAGAGGCATGTTTGGGGTAGTCTGGAATGGTACCCTCTAAGAAGTTTCATTATAGTTTGCTATCAAAGGTTGTGGGTTCTACTTTAGGATAGAGACTCTATGATATTGGTTTGGGGAAACAGTGTTATGTGTTTCAAGTTCATCTTTCAGGACATAGACTATAGTGTTGATGTAGTATTTTAGGTATCCATAAAATATGACTCTAATCAACTTCATTTCAACTAGGTACATGAGAACACTTGTATTTGGGAAAAACAATGGTAAATTCATAATATAGAAATGGTTGTCTCTTTCACTTCCTTCTTGATTAGCTCCAATGATATATTCATTTGACCGTGGTATATCTTGTTTTATTTCAAGGTTCCTCGTATTAGATAGCCAGTATGGATTTCACCGCGTGATCATGAGGAGGATCTTTCTATTGACAAGGGATCTATACAGGGTCATGTACTAGTGATATCAACTCTAGGTTGTCTACCAGCTAAACCACCACCCATCAAGAAAAATATTATACCAGCACTATCAGCTGAGGATACACACTAGCTGAGTGTGTTGCACATGTTTCAGAGGTAGTGAACTTCTATGTTTTGGGGTGATCCAATCCCCATAATGGTTGAGTATTGTCTATAGGTATTGAACCATGTTTTTTATAATGTGAAGATGTGTACCGATCATATTTCATTCTTTACCATGGGTCTTATTCTAGGATATACATGGTAATGGTGGAGCATGGTGACTCTTTCACATGACTGGACTACTTTCTCCCAGACATCCATTGAGCATCTCATTAGAGAAGAGTTATATTTTTCCATGTTATGATATGTATGCATACATGTGCTTCTACATCTATTGTATGGGAATATGACGATGGACGAGTATCCAACAGATTTTTCTGATCATTTTCTCTACTCCTTAGATATTGTACATGACCTTTTCTTTAAGGATAGGACCTTCAAATTGGGTTTACATTGAGAAATCATGGAAAAAATGGTCTCCCTTATATTTTATACTTATGTGGGGATACATGGGAATTCCATATTATTTGAATGTTTTTTGGAAGAGCAGACACCCGTAATGGGAGCTAGAAGTGGGAACTTGGTATCCGAGACATAAGAGATAGGTAACCGATGGTAGTCACAGGGATGAATGTGGGTCAGAAGCTTTAACAGTTGATCCCAGGACTCAGGATTAATGGTGTAAGGATACCATGGTGGCTCGAACCAGCCATGTGAAAGGTGGTGTTTCACATATGATTCTCAAGGACATCTAGGAAGATATTTCCAAACCCATCATACAGCTGATTGCGGGATAGTCTAGGGACCACCTAGACAGAGTCAAAGATAGTTGAAGGCTAGTCCGCTTGGTGGAAGATGTGAGAGGGGGCTAGGATTTCATCGTGAGGTGGTCAATGGTTCACCCTATTGACACCACCGCCTACTTTGTGGTCCATGCTAGGATCAAGGAGCTGGTGGACATGGATGAGGCCAACTACAGGCTATTGAGGAATATGACCCCTAGAATCCATGGATTATAAGATGTATAATCAATGTACCATCTACCTTAGATTTATTATTTTTAGAAATATGTTTTTAATTATTTTATCACCACAAATATAGTTTGAGAGATAGAGATTCTAGTTGACCTATTGACTTGACCCCAACACATAGAGACACTTAATGGAAGAGACTTGATGATTACACAATGTTGTCAATAGCATGACCTCACTCGTGGAGGTGAGATTTTGTTTTTGGATCTCTTGGTACTAGCATTGAGGCCTTATGATGTCATTCATGGTATATACTAGTTGTCCGTAGTTCGTGCTCAGATTCACAGATTTAGGGGAAGAGTGTGATGTGTCTATAGTGATCGAACCATGTTTTTCATCACTATTGAAATTGAAATATAGGAAATTCATAATTGTCTCACTCATAGGATGATAAATCAGATTACTCATCAGTTGTATATCCTCACCCTTTGGGTAGTGTATGATATGAGTCCTCGGTTTTTGGTAGTGGTGGTAGAGTATCTGGACATCTTTCCTTAAGATGTTCAATGATTACCTTATAATCAAGATATATATTTCCACATTGATCTACATTCCATGAAGGAACCAATATATTTACATTCATATCATATGGATCCTAGAGATATTCTTGATTTGAGGAAACTGTTGAAGGATTTACAGAGTAAGGGCATCATTAGACCTAGTCTTTCACTGTATCATGCCCATGTTTTTTCAAAGAAGGAAGATTGGAGATTCATTGTATGTGTGGATTACAAGTTCTTCAGCCATGTGAATGTGGAGAACATGTATTCACCTCTGAATACTGATGACATCTTTGATCAGTTTAAAGGATTACGGTTATTCTCTAAGAATGACCTCATATCAGGCTATCACCAGCTACATGTACAATTTGAGGATATTCCAAAGATGTCCTTAAGATGTTGTTACATCCACTATGAGTACATGGTGATGCTATTAGGATTGATGAATTCTCTAGTGGTGTTAATGGGACTCATGAACCAGATCATCAAACCTTTCTTGGACCAGTTCAGGGTGTTTTTCATAGATGAAATCCAAAATTATTCATTGTATATATATGATCGTATGAGGAACATAGGAATAGTTCTGTACACTTTAGGAGAGTACTATATTAATGGAAAGTTGTCAATGTTTTAATACTGGATTTCAAATTTCCAATTGTTGGGACATATCTTCATAGAGGTAGGAGTTGAATTGGATCCAACAATAGTTAAGGAAATGATTTCTTGGGAAATAATTAAAAGTGTTATGGTGGTGTGGAGTTTTATTTTATAGGTAGTGTAAAATCAATGGTTTTTAACTGTCATCTCTAGTGTGGTAGAACCCTATACCTCTTTAACGTGAAAGGGGAATCCTTTCATTTGTATAGATAAGTTTCAGAAGTTCCTTTAAGTGATATGGAAAAGGTTGACAAGCATTCACATATTGAGGTTAATGGAGGAATACATCGATTATGTGTTTTATGAGATACATCATGGGAAAAACATTGTTTCTTCCGGATGTAGAATAACATGGTGATTTCCAATGGTCATGCTAGTTGTTACCACATAAGAAAACATTCAAGACCCAAACGCTTTTGTTAATAGAAATAGTCCTCACATAGATGATTTAGTAGCCCCAGCTTATAGGAGATATGTTTATCATCTAATGTGATAACAAGAGAATCAAGTATATCTTCTCTCAAATATATATTTACATGAGACAAATGTGATGGATATAGTTCTTCCAGAACTATGACTTCGAGATTGTATATACTCCTAGGAAGGGGAACGTGGTGGAGTAGGATATCTAGTTCGTAGTTGATGAACAAGGAACCAGAGTAGTTTACATCATTATAAATATTCATTATGGATGGAGGTTGTGCATCTTACCTCTAGTTGATAGTTTTCACCTCTCAACTCTTACAATGAGAGAGGTAGGAACAACATATGGATATAGACTATAAGACCATATGTTCTTAGATATCCTGACAGAATACTTCTGATGGATATTCAAATGGTGGGGTGTATTTCATTCTCTTTAGAGTCTATACAGTGGTACTAGTGACAATGTTGGAGGTGGTTTTGGGAGAGTTCCGTACATATACATTAGCGGTACATCTATGTGTGGATAAGATGTATCAGTACTTCTGAAGTCTGTTTGGTTGATAGGGAGGAAGAAAGAAGTTATTGATTATATATGTTGATGCCATATGTTTCATTATGTAAACGCTATGAACCAGGTCCTAGTGTGTTTATCTAAACACCTTGAGGTGGAAAAATGGTTTTGGGATGGGATATCGATTAACTTCATGATGGGTTTACCATGTATGTCCTGGGGTCATGATTCCATATGGGTGATCACTGATCGACTCTCCATGTTGACCCACTATATAGTTATTCAGGATAAGTGTTTAGTATAGTGATTAGGAAGCCTCCATGCACAAGAGAGAGTTCTACTCCAAGGTGTTCCATATATGATTGATTCTAATCAGGATGCTCATTTCACATCCTGGTTGTGTAAGGGAATGTAGGAGGAAATTGGGACACAATTTCTTTATCACATTTTCCCCCATAAACATATGACTAGAATAAGCAAACCATTCAGGTTTTATAGGACATGCCACATGATATCATGTTATACTTTGGATATAGTTGGGATCATAACCTACAAATGGTGGAGTTTTCATAAAACAACAACTACCATGCCTCCAATGTTAGGGCACCATTCGAGGCATTGTATGGATAATCCTGAAGGTCCCCAAATTAATGGATTGGCCCAGGTGATTTGTCACTCATGGTCCTAGAGTTGGTGAATGCTACTGCAAGGATGGTGAAAATCATCCAGTAGTTAATTAAGACATTGTAGAGCTATCATAAGCCTTACACTCACATGTGAAGGATGGATTTGGTGATCTAGGAAATAGACCATGGGTTCTTTTGGGTTTCACCTCGATGTGGATTACATAGATTTTTTTTGTCGTGGAAATATTTCTATGAAGATCATCCTCCCTTTCAATATACTTGTATATCTGGTGAGGTGGCGTACCACATAGATCTACTTCTTCAGTTTGATCGGGTTCACGACGTCTTCCATGGGTTGTAGCTGAGGTGGTACGTCCATGACACATCACATGGTATCTATTAAGGCTATATTGATTTCGAGGATAGATAGAACATTATTGAGTACATATTGAATATCGATTAACAGTAGAAGTGGATCCTTTGGCGGTGATTGATCCCTTTGGTGCACATTCAGTTGTAGCACAAGAATCTCAATGAGAGCATATGAGAGTGGGAGGTTCAAATTTGTGCACAGTACACCCATATATTTAAGTATGCATAGTTTTGGATATTTAACAGCATAAAGAACCAATGTGGGGAGAATGTAACATCTCACAATTTCCATGTAATATTTTTAGATATTATATGTTTTATTTTCAAGATCATCCTCTGAGACTACATACGATTATGAGTCTCAGTGTGCCTGAAATAAATGATTGAAAAATATTAAATTATTCAACAACAAAAATTCATATTTTTCATGAGAATGTGGAATAACACAAAAAAGGTTTCCCATATTTGTAATTTTAGAACACCGTTGATTTTAGAGTATCATCTTTACCCTTTTCACGACCTAACATTGGGCGATACAGGTCCTATATGAAAACATTATCAGGGACATAGAATTTATAAAATAAAATAAAACTAGAATTTGTTTTATTTTTATCAGTGTAGAGACTTACTCTTATATAAGTATTAAAATATTGATTTAATTTTATGGTCTGATAGTAATCCTTGGAGACCCAGATGTTATTAAAGGAGATAATTATGGGTAGATGAGAACATATTGTGGATTGTATTGCTATCATAATTGGAGGATCTCATCAATGACGCAACACAATTGTTATTCATCAACAAATCGATCCAAAATCTAGGTAGGGAATTTATTTCCGTTTTTTAATCCCAATTCATAATTTCCCAAATCAATGAAAATCAATATAAAAATAGATTTATTTATTGAACAATGTCTTTGTAGAAGATTTTTATTCTACTGGATTAATTAGATCAGGTTTTCATACCAAAATCCTCAATTCTTGATCATAGGACATGAAATATTTTCCAATGATGATAAAACATTGTTCTTGTTATTTACTCCCTTATTTATTCACATTATTCACCATTGGATACCTATGGTCTCATGTCAATGTTTTTAGGTTGTTTTGGACTTCACCAGATACTCGGATTTAGGGAAAATTGGTAACCAATGATGGATCAGTGTATATCGGGACTACAGGATTTGAAATCTATGATCGTTTCAATTTTATGGAATTAGAGGAGGCATGGTGGTCCATGGATGGGACCACCAATACATAACAGTGGTGGTCGACCACTTGAGGCGACACAGGATGGAACGTGGTGGTTTTCTGCATGCAAGTGGCAGAGCCACATGCGGTGAGGTCTAGTAGATGCAGGCATGAGATATGTAACAGATTATGTGTGTGTCGTGGAAAATGCAGATCGTTCCAGGATAGATGGACTATCAGATAGTGTGCCCAAGAAACTCGGTGGTTCGAGTAAGGCCAGTCATCCGGGCTAGATTAAGCAGACTCGGATCAGATATAGGGAATCCGGGGAGGATCCTGGTTGAGTACGACCATGTTGGTAAACTATGTAGTTGCAGCATCTTGAGCGTCCATGGGCCAATTTTCTCGTAAAACTGGTCCTTGGGAGGCTCCCACGACAGTCAACCCTAGTGGCTGGTTAGGTGCGATAGGTGGACTGATTAGGAAGGATGGCCTATGGGTGATCAGTCCTTGCGGTAAGTGGATTGAGAGCAATGGTAGGAATATAGACTATAATGACAGGTCTTTAGGCCCGAGAAATTATCCCGGAAGATTCATTCATACTGTCCTAATTCAAAAACATATCATCTAAATGACAGGTCTTCAGTGGTAGTGTGAATCTAATTTTAAGAAGTCTGGCTCATGACCAATCTTGGGTTACTTCTACAGATTTTTGGATCTTCTTTTCATATATTGGAACATTATATACTAAGTGTGTTCCCATGGTACTTTTCTCATGGGTACTGTGTGGAATTACATCCACATCACTAGAATATAATCTCCCCTAGAGGCCTAGCATCATATAGAGTTATGGTCTTCCTCTATAAGACCGAAGTGATATCCTATATTTTTTCTAGTGGAGTTTTTGGAATTGGAATGAACCTCATGAGAAGGATGTTAATATCTTATTTAATGAGCTGTATTATTAGGGTTTGTTGAATCATTTTCCAACGATACTCTACATAGCGGGTTGATCTAGATTTGGTTTGTAGTGTCCCCCAACTGTTATTTGTGTGAACCACTCTCTGTGTATAATAGTATTCATTGACCAATCTGTACTCTTTTGGTGGGTTCCCAATGCGTTGTACCTATTTTTCATGTTTCTGCAATCATATCATGGCTGTAGGAGTGAGTTCCCTCAAAACGAGCATCTTCGAGAAGAATCTCATGGATGGTAGTTGTTTATAAACCCATTATGGAGTGGTGTCTCTCCAATGTATATCTATATTTTCCATTGATTATTATATCTATTATATAGTGTTACATATTATATTGAGATTAATATACATTTTTTTCTTATTTAGTATTTTCTAGGTGTCCAACTGAGTATTTTTATACTCATCACTGCATGGGATTTTCTAGCATGTTTCATGTCTTGAAAAGATAGGGGACCTATAGACTGTGTCCTGGGAAGACCAAGAGTGGCAGACCATATCTAGAGCTGGGAAGACTGATTCGTTAACTAGGTTAATTCCTTATATGTAGTCCTCTTCCTTAGAGAATGTTTGACTCTTTATAGTGTTAGTTGGACTTATGTATAAAATCATTGGGATGGGCTTCTATTTTTCCTCGATTAATTTCCCTTTACATCATGTCATACTATGGTTGTGGGATCTTAGTTTTATGCATGCATTATTTTAGTTTATTTACATTTCATCATGCTGCATCTTGGATATGGGTGTGTGTGTACATTCACGTTAGTAAAATGCCTCCTATTTGTGGAAAATAACTACTCAGTGCTAGTCATGGTCCCCTGGCATATCAGAGGTGGGATTTGGTTAGTCGTGACATGGGCCCCTCTTGGATGTGTCATGAAATTTTATTTTATCATAAAATAAATATAGTTTTAGTATAATTTTTCCCAGTTATGTTGGATGAGTATTTCTTAATAATGATTCTATTTTATAGAATTTCTACATTTATTTTATTGATTTTAATCTTAGTGATGAAAATCCTTAATATGAAAAAAAAATTAAGAGTGAGATTACTAATTCTCATTCCTTTCCTACATATTGGATGATTAATATTCACTACCATATTTATAATTTGATTGGTAATTCTAATTATTGTGATAAAAGTATAATTTCAGACATGATTATTTATTCATATTTTTCATTAGTTTATAATATTTTTTCAAAAGCAATTTTTTATGATTTTAATGATTATTATTAAATTACTACTATAAAAGATTAATTAAATATGTTTTCTAGATATCATATATTGAATTAGACCAACCCCATCTGAGAAAAATGTTATTAGAACAAAATGAATATTTACAATTAAAATGGATACATATTGTCAATTTGTTAAGAATAATGATTGAATTGTAACTCAAGGTTATTTTCGAGAAGAATATTTGTATTTTGATGATTCTTTTGTGAATGTTTCTAATTTTTTATATATTATAAATTTATTAGATTTCCTTTCTTTTTATGGTTTTATGTTTTTTCAAATGGGAGAAAAAATAGAATCTTTTAATGGATTTTTTGATGAATATATGTATGTTCTTCGACCATCATGTTATTAAAATAAAGAGTTTATAAATTAGTTTTAAATGTGTTTAATGGGTAAACATAAATTCTTTTTAGGGATTAAAATTAAATAAATGATGTTATATTATTGAATATATCTAAATTTGATAACAATTTAGTTATGAATATTTTTTTAGATTCTTCTAAACCTTTTAAAAACACTGTGATTGGAAAATATAAATTATATTTAGAAAATTTTGGTAATTCTAAGGATTCTGAAATTTTTAAGGGCATTATTGGAATTATTTTTATTTAAAAACTTCTAGACCAAAATTTATGTATTTTGTTTATTTATGTGAATGTTTTCAATATGATAATATGTAATAAAATCTAGAGGATTGTAACTAAATTATTGGCATATTAAAGGAAGTGTTAATTGTGGATTATTATAATTTACAGTAAATTATATTTTTTTATTTAGTTATCCATATTCTAGTTTTTGAGGTTATGAATATTATAGAATAATCTCCTCAGGTATGTGTAATTTCCATAGTTAAACCTTTGTTTCGTGGAGTTTATGAAAAAAAATTCTATTCAATTATCTTCTTTTAAATGTGAAAATATCTCCACATTATCATGTTTCTCCCTATCATTATGGATTAAAAAACCTTTTTGGACTAATGGTTATAATGTTTTAAAACATTTCTTTTTTATTTTAATAATTTTTCTATAAATTAAATTTCATAAATCCTCTTAAAGAATTATAGAATTAGAAATATTTATATTGATCACATTTTCATAGAGATAATGTTAAAAAGAAACTATTAATTTTGATTTTTTTCAAAATAATAATCATCTAGTTGATATATTTAATAAATCTTTAGATTTGGAAATATTTCTGAAAATAATTTTAACTCTTATAATGTTATAAATAGTGATTCAAAATTTTATATTAATGTTTCTTATTTTGGGTGAGTTTTTATGATGATTAAATTGAATATTTTTACATCTTTTCCGTCTTCTTATATTTATATTAATATTTTTTATTTATAAATTTTCAATGGTTGGAGGATTTTATAATTGTTTTTTTAGTTTTTTAATTTTTAAATGTGGGAGTTTTTTCAGAGTTTGTTTTTTTGTACTTTCAAAATTAAAATTCTTAATTTTATTTTTAATCTATTTTTTATAAATGAAATATGAATATTTAAATTTTAACATTATGTTTTTAAACCCACGACATGGTTATTTTCGAACCTATTTTATGATGATTTTTGAACTTATCACTACATGATGTTTGAACATAATACATGGTGATTTTTAAAACCACCAAATAATGAATTTAACATTACATATGATAAATCACAAGTGAACAAACTGTATATAAACTAAAAATATTATATTCCCACTAATCAGACATTGATATGGAACAATATGTCAACTGACCACATGGTATATATTTCATAGTCACCAAGCACTTAGGTTCATTTCAATAAATTAATTATTTTATTCTATATAAATAAATTTAAATATTATTTTGGATATTATTGGTATTTCTTCTTAATGCATTCTAATATTAAGTGTTATAATTACATTTTTTTATAAATTCATCTTAATATTTTATAATCTATGGCATATGTTTCAAAATTATTTTTAGTTGATTTGAATGAAAAATAATTTTTCCTCATTTCACCCATTTATAGACAAAATAAATTTTTTAATATTTAAATTTATATATATTAACTTGGTTTATTTATTTTAATATTTTTAAAAAAATTATTTTGTGAACATTAACATATTTAAACATTTTTATAATATTTTATACATTTTTATGATGTTTTGAATATTTAAGCATCAGATTGATTATGGGAAGTGTTTTTGAAAATTATTATTTTAATTTTACATGAAATAAATATTATGAGATTCATGAGATATATTTTACCTATTCATATCGAGATATATGAGATAATTTAAGAATTAATTGAATCTTATTTTAATTATTCGTTATATTTTTTAAATTTAAATGATTTAATTTATGATAATTCTAGAATTATATTTTTCTCTTTCATGGATAACTATTTTTTGAATTTGAATTGTTTTACCTTTTATAAGATTGACTTGTTAGTGTTTTTCAGTTCTTTTATAAAGGGACAACGACTAATTCAAATAAAAAACATATACACTATATAAAAATTATATTTATGAATTCATTGGACTATAAATTTTATCTTCAAGAATATCCAAGTGTTGTATGGTTTTATGATCCCTTGATAACTAATTTACAACTTCGTGATGATATCTTGAGGAAGACAATATTATTTGACTACTTATTCTTTGATCAGACAGGTTGATCCACTACTCAATGAGTTGTTTCTATGCTTCATCCTTCTTCAATTACATTATATTGCTAATTTTGATTGATTATTCTTTAATTATTTATATCAATATCAATTGTACTCTAATATCTGATTTATGATTTTCCCAAGAAAAAATTATCTATATTTAGGTTGTGAATCATGAATTTTAAAGTCATGAACATTGATGTTGTGTATCTTATTATCTAAATATAGGTTGTAAGGTTTGTGACTCTCACAAAAAAGTTAGGTGTCTTAGTTATACATCCACTAGAAAAAGTATGTTATATTTTTTTAATGATTCCTCCTAAAAAGTAAGGTAGTGAATAATGTAACTATAAATGATTATGGTGTTGTAATTGTAGTATATACCCTATTTGGACTGAAATAGTATGAAATAAAACTTTTTTATTCGTTTTTTACACCATATTTATAATACTATAATTGAAAATAAATCATTGATAACTAATTTAAATAATTACTTTACATAAATTTAATATTTTAATGTGGTAAATTGATCCCCCATATAGACCGTCAATCATCCTCATCCCAGGCCTAATAGATGAATCAATATTGTTTCCATTTTTGACTAATTTGAAATTTTATCCCTTTTACTTCAAATAGTGGTTAGGATAATGATTCCCTCATTATATTACCTCACATTAATTATTCAACTCACATACAAATTTTACATGATTTTTAAATAAGTCACTATTAAATAATAAATGTAAATCTTTGATATACATAGGAAACAATATCAAACCACATGTCCCACTAAAAACAGTCATTGTGTTATAACCATACAACATATACCCTTGAAATGTAATATACATTATATTCACATAGACAATTCATTATTTTTTCTTTTCACACATTTGACTCCTACACCATATGATGACATTTGAGGTTATAATTTGGTCTTCCGCATCCTCTCATATTTACATTGAATTATACAATATCCAATTATAATTTTTTATAAACAAGTGTAGAAAAAATCTTTAGAGTATAAATTACGTGTGAAACTGATTCCTTCAGTTATTTATGTGTAAACCAAACTACACATCCAATTATTATTATGAAATTTATGGTCATCCCTATAAATGAACATCTTGTTCTTCCTATGCAACAGAACTAAACAATACTCTTAGATTCTACAGTATTTTTATTTTATCCTTTCTTATATCCTTCTCTTCATTGCATATCATCTTCACTGGTTATCTTATTCTTATCATTGACTCATATAATGTGTGTATTGATGATTATGATAGAGTTGTTTCTCCTAATTCATGAATCTAATAAATTTTCTCTTGAATCATTGTGTTGAACCACTCTTCTATTCTCTTTATAATTTTCATTATCCAATAGTATATATTTATATATGTGTGTGTAAAAAAATATGAAGAATATATTCCCTCCCTTTAATTCTATTTATTAGATATTAAAAACAACATATTAAATATACATTAGTTTTATTCATGGATCCATTACATCATGGAACCTAACATGCAGTTCTTTATTTCTCTGCCTTCACTAAATATTCCGCACCATGATAGAACAATTCATAATATATTATTAAATTTATATATATCATATTCTATATCACAAGATTAAATAATCCATGATGTGATGCACTTCATGAATTACCTATTCCTTCTACAACATTCCTACAAGAATAAAAATTGGAATTATCATGATTTTTGATAGATTGATTCTTATAATGCCTATAATCTATAGAATTTCTTGGTTTTGACATTAATAAAAAATAATCATGATAATATGTAACCTGATGTTAATATCACCAATTCATTATTCAAAATGTGCCATAATAAATAAAATTTCTCCTCATATATTTAACCTTGGAAACTTGTAAAATTTCACCAAACAGATATACCAAATTACCTTTGATGAATTTATATTTGATTATATGTGTTCAGCTTTGTAGAATATGGATTCACCAATCCATTCACTCATGTCATCCCAAAACAACTACCTGATTAGGAATTTCATTAGGAAATAACATTATTCAATGTCACAACATTATCCTACATGAACCCAAAATACCTTTTTAACTGGTCACATAATTTTTTTCATAAATCAAGATATTTTCCATGAACATCCGGACAAATAGAAGTAGAGCCAACTATTTATATTATTATATGAAATAAAACCTATAAATGGATATAAAAAGTCATGTATGTGGTTATGTACTAATTCCACTTGAAACTATATATTATCTTAGACTAATTTCTACATTCTACATTCCTTCAGAATTAAAACCAAAAAATTAATAAAAGTATCCTGATATTAATTGTCATTATATTTTATATTTTATAAGAACATATCACCTTTCATCATGTAATTTTATATATTATTCTTCATATATTTGGTTAGGTAAAAATGTGAAAATTACATCTTACTATCATCATACTAATATTTCTTACTAAACAAGTGGTTTACTGATTGATCATTCAATTGGTGGATCAGTTAGTCAATCAACATTCTATGCATGAACCCGTCCACATGACCTACCATGTAGTATATCAATAATAATTCATCTCAAAGGTCCAAATTTCTTCATATGGTAGGTTCTTGTTTTATCATTAACTAGTGCTGAATTTATTCATGTTGAAACATTCTCATGGTAGCTTCACCTAATATGTGATGATTTCAGTAAGTCGTATCCTAAAAAACATTATCCTCATTTTTTTATTCCCCATAGAAAAATATATTGAATATCTTCCTTCTTCTTAGAGATATAAAAATTTCATTAATACAAATTTGATTCTCCATTATGATCAAATTATTCAAATAAACATTTTTCCATTATTAATTTACAAAAAAAACCATGCAATGAAATGGAAATAAACTTCTTAAAACAAAATATTCAGAGATATTTGATAATAGTGAAACAAAACATTGGGTTCCCTTATAATTAATCAATCACATCATCACATATATTTTCATCTATTGATAATAAATATAACTCACACAATGTGGGATCAATAATTTCCTCCAATTTATTTATTTATACCACCTTCTCACAAATAATTCATTTTACTTTGTCACACACATATTTAAAGGATATAAAATGTAACGTGGAAAGTGGTATCAATTAATACACAGATATGATTAATAATTAATATCTCTCCAATTTTACTCATCCATGCTAACTGTTGAAAATAATAGGGTTAAATTTAGAAAACTTTTCTATCAATTATAAAATTAAATTAAGACAAACAGAATGAAAAAAATAATATTCTATCTTTAAGAGTTTTTTTCAAATTGAATGTCATTTTTATGGATGATAAAAACTATTTTAGATAAAAATTTCTCATTAATATAAACATGAATTCCCTAAAAACACCTCAACACAAAAATTATTAACATAAAACACAATAGGATATATCAAAAAACTTTGAATTTATTTAACCATTATCATTTATATCAATTTTAAATTCACTTTATCCCCCTTTATGTCAGTTTTACTTCAATATGAATGATTTGAGATTTATAAAAACATACACTTTCATTTACATTCATTTACGAATATTTCTCAATAATCATGTTTTTATATAATAAATAATACTAGAAACTTTTTTTACCTCTCCACTTATATCTCCCTCAAATATAATCTCATAAAGATCTTAATAATGATAAATCTCTTTAATGATTATGATTATATATTTCTTTATTGATAAAATATCTAAATTCATATTCAACTTATGGATTTATTGATTTGAAAACATCTATATCCTCTCCAAGTATGATATTCTTCAACACATATTATTTGGAACTACCAATAGTTTTATCAAACCTCGTTAGTACTTTACTCACGTTTACCTCATGTCATGGAACGACCACTATCATCAAAATCATTAAATGTGATCCTATAATCATATTTTATACATTTCCTATTGATAGATAAATTCTAGATATCCACTTCTTCATTTGGGTTATCTATAATTGAGATTTATCAGTCTTACTCGTGTTCTCCACCTAAGAACAACATTCACAAAAAATTAAATTCATTTCAATCAAAAATAAAACATATTGAGTTTAGGGGAATAATCTGTGTATTTGTTTTCATTAATATTAATGATATGGTTAAGAGTATTTTCTCTGTCATGCTTCTCCAAACACCATGCATCTACAAATTGTATTTACATCTAATGTTGTTTTTGGTAGGGGGAAGATTCTCACATCCTATTAATATTTGTGTAGTGATCATTTATTCTCAGTAGATTTCATTGATAATGTATTCATACTTATTTTAACAGATACATTTTATTATAGATGAATGGTGGTGTCCAACATCATTAAATATCTCACAAAAACCATTATCAACATAAGAATTTTCATTTTCTGAAATCCACTTATGAAATTATGTTCTTTATAAAAAACTTCTTTTTCACCTATGGAAGAGACATATTCTTATTCCAATTTAAAATTTATTTTCTTCCCCATGTATACTGGCCAAATTAGTAGAATGTATTTAGGGTTCTTGGTTCGCTTCCCAGAGTATTAAAATGGAATCTGGTGAGTTCCATTCATTTTAACATACATTTTTAACGATGAAATAATACTAGTCTTCTTTGGTCTATTTCGTAATGAATAGTCATCATACATTAATATAATATGATTTACAGTATCTAGATTAGTAGTTCTATTAAACTTCTTTTCCTTGGTTGGTAAATTTCCCTTCACCTTATCCTATGGTTTTTTCACCACATTTTATATTTAAATATATTGAAAATATCATGAACCATCTTTGTGACAACCACCACTCTATACAACAAAAAATATCTATATATAAAAAATCTATTGGTATAAAATAGATTTCCATTTTTCACTGATTGTTGTGGAATTTTATTTTACTTTTTCCCCATAAATAGATTCATAAATAATGATTTTGTATTTAATAGATCTTCCCTACAATCCATTTTATTTGACCCAAACATATTTTAGAACCAATAGAGGCTCAAAAAACAATATTTTTTCACATTTTTTGATTAATAATTATATTTATGGGAAATCCATTTTTGTACTTCCCTACATATTGGTAGGGATTGTATGAGAGAAATATATTCTGTGCTCTTTTAAATACCCACCAAAAAATGATATTCATATTCCATTATGTTTCTTATACATACATGTAAATAGGTTTTTTATAACCTATAATTTCAATAAAAATATATGTACTTATATCGTTAGGAATAGGTATGGATGGTAAATTTTCATTCATAGATGATTTATATAGATAATAAAATTATGTGATGATCATTGTACAATAATATGAACGTATTTTGGTAGAGTAATCCTAAAAGGAACATTTAGTGGTAGTAAAACAAATTCACTAGGTTCTTGCAAATTTTTCATCATAGATTTTATTCAAAATTACTATTTTAGCCTCGTGATAAATTCAAAATAACAAATATAAATCTATTTTAATGTTTAAGAGTGTATTTTGGGTTCATTAGGAAATGGATTTGGTTTGGGAACTTCCTATAGACCTAGATTGTGCACTGCCTGCTAGAAAGATTGACTTTATGAACTAGTTCAATGATGTGAATAATTTATCGAGAGTGTTCCATGATTCTAGCTAAGATCATGACAATTTTACAATACATGAAACATTTATACATTATTAAAAGTTATAGTAAATGTTTTTAACCCAAGGAGGCGCCTTTTAAATGTATATGAAATTTTTGGAATACACATCATGAATTGTGTGTGACCTGTTTTTTGTCATACCTGACACACCTAAAAATTAATTTCATTCAATTTAATTATCTATTATAAAAACCTAGTCAACCTGATATGATTTTAGGATTCTTGGCTCCATCCAGATAAAATCATTATGTGATTTATCTCTATGGTGGTTATGTTACATCTCTCGGGGTAAGTAATCCTTCTACTTATTCATTTGCCTATATCACGAAATTAGAGTTTAGATGTGTTTCTGGATATGTTAATAATGTGATAATGATTAGTTTACCTCATCTGGATCAATTGTGGGATCTTATTCCAGAGGGAAATCTTCATGTTGGTAGTGGTGTGAAGCTTACGGTTCTCAAGGTGGTTGGTTTTGTCTCTAACCTAAATTAGATTAAATGTATTGCTCTAGTTTTTATAAATTGTTTTAGAATTAAAATTTCATGATTTATTAAATTTAGTGTGTAAATATTTTTTAAAAAAAATGAGTTTTTCAAATATATTTATAATGGAATATTTATTTTGAAATCATTATTAAATGGATTTATGAAATTGTTTCCAAATAATGGTTATTTGGAAATGATTCATGAAATGTAGCCTATGGGAAGCCTTGGTTACATATTTGGAAGGTGTCATAACAGGATTTTTCTTTTGCTGTTGTAGGGGGTTCACTCATGGGGTGTTTCCATGCTCACTAGCCTATGTGTCTTTGGGAGTTATTAGTCACTATTTGGGGAGGGGGAGTTCACTTTTGGGGGTGTTCTTCTACTCCCATGAATGGACGAATATGTCAAGGGGTTTATAGACACTATGGAATATGTTTTGGTATGAATTTTATAGATTATCCTCCCTATTGTGATCCTTATCAGAATTTACCTATTTATTAATTTTTTAATGTCATATATTTTGTTACAATATTTTATAAATATGTTTTATTCATTTAATTTTTTAAATAGATTATATAAAATTGTGGAAATGGTGATGTATAACAATTATATTCAAATAAAAATTATTTAATTATCATTAATTATTTTATTTAATGTTTATCATGTTCAGATTGTTATATATAAACATGATATATAACACTTGGTTTTGATCCTACTAAGCTTGTTTCTCTCACACCCCTTAAAATCCTTCAGCATTGGGTATAACTTGTTATGTGTTTTTATGAAATAAAAGGAAAGGAACCACATTAAGATTGTGATGATTTATCTATATATTCTTCAGTAGCTGGTGGTGAGATTTTTGGATGTTATCTACTTGTCATATATAGTAGTTTTTTTTCCAATTGGGTGGTTTTCATTTTGTTGGACTCACAGTTTGATGATTTTTATCTTTATTCGAGTTGTATTTTATCTACTGCATTATTTTAATTATGTCATATAGTTTTTATAGTTTCATTCATTTATTTGATTTTTTATTTATGTATATACAATATATTCTATTTTTAGTTGTGAAAGATCATTCCTTATAGTTGTTTTTAATGCTCAGGTACTAGTCACGAACCAATTGGAATTAGGGACACCATTTTGGTATGTTATAGATTGGTTTATATAGATGTTTGGGAGGGAATCACATGAAAATTTGTGATAAATTGATATCATATGTTGTTTTCCTTCATAGTTATTATCATCAGACACTTTTTAGATTAGAGGTAGTATGTTCATAACATGAGTGGTAGGTTATGATGAGTGCCTAACGTAGACATTCCATGATGAGACACAAATTACCCTGAGATGTTTTCTTTTTGTGTCACCTGTGTTGAGATTTTATCTGAATATTTGTATCTACCAATTATTTTTTTACCTGATATTACCTGGTTGTTTGTTCATTCGTTAATTATCAATGTGTGGATGATTTCCTTTGATAGGACTTCCATTTTCTCCACAAGAGTATGTAGTGAATGACCATCCAGGTAATTTACCTGAAAATCATAATATTATAGATGATATTGTGTATTCAATTAATTTTATAAGAAAATTTTTACACAATTACATTACATAGTTATTAATTTATATCTAGGATCTAGAGGAGAAATGGATCAATCTTGGGACTTCATACATGGGAAGTCATTATCCATTAAAGGTATCAACAAAGCCAAAGAGGTTGATGGATATATTAAAAATACTAATCATATCTTTAAATTATTGGACACACCTGAGGATATATAGGTGAATTTCACATTTTTCGCACTCGATAGTCCCATCAAGTGATAGTGGATTCCGTTGTATAAGCATTTGGGAACATGGTATTGGACTAGGTTTCTTTCATGACACTCTACATTAAAATGTACTTCATAGACTCTCTAATGATATAAAATTATTTTTATTTCTTCTCATTACATAATGGACCGTATTTGGTTTTACTGTACACCAATAGATTCATGGATATGTTTTGTTCTTCTTCTAAAGTAGTAATGAATGACCAGCTAAAATATTAGATATTCCTATAGTGTTTGGAACCAAATGTGAAATTTTAAGAATTTATGCTAAAAAAAATGTACCAATTATTTGATGATAGGTGGGTCTATGAGGGATACAATCTATATGATAGTATTTATTTTTCATTTTTACCCTTATCTTCCCTCTAGTTGTTTCTTTATAAGCATGGAGAGAAGGAATATGAAGTTGAATGACAATCACATAAGTGGTGGAGGTGGTTCTTAGTAGTAATCCTCCTTTGCAACATCAGTTATGTTAAGTAGTATTCCCTTGACTTGATATTAGTGAGGAAAGGTTAGACACACCCAATGTTCTTCATCTACACTTTCAATGATGTGAAATGGTTGTGGCTTCTATGACAATTTACAATGATTATATCAATATATTTTTATGAACAATTATGTTCATGGATAATCATATCCCCAGACTAATACAACATAGTCATATTCTTCAATGACTATAGGTCTTAATAAGTAGGATTTCCAATTAAATCCCCATAAAAAATTGGAAGTGTTTGTTATAAAGGTTGATGCAGATCCAATGATAAATAGAGGTACCCCATTTATTAAATATTCTATATAAACGTTTTTATTTGATACTGGTTTATCCAATTAATTTATATATTCCCATATTTAACATTCTTAAACATAAAATAGAGGTCATTTCCTTTATCATGGAGTTATAGAAACCTCATGGAATGAAGAAAGAGTAGGGGTTTTAGTGTCCTTGTTTTATATAGATAACTAAACTAGATTTACTCTAGTATTTATTCATTAACATTCTATATATGTTATACATCACCTTTAATATGGATTTTATTTTAACTATTAATGACGATAATGATCATTATCATCAGTGTGTTTCATTGATTATGGCTGATGGGATCTCTTGGAAATTTTATGGTGAGTGGTGTCGGAGGTGTGGTAGTACAATAAATTTTTATGAGAGCTCATGATATTTATATCTTCAATAGTAGTGGGGTATGATTATTTTTATTTTATTGGTAATCCTTTATTTGTTTCTTATTATTTTTGTTGATTTAATCCCAAATTATATCTATTATATTCATCAAGAGAGGAATTTGGTGTTTAAGATTGGTTAGGAGCTGGATATACTGTTGGTCTCGATACCCTCTTTAATTATGGAACCAAATGTGTTTAAATTTATCAATATAATGTTGGATGATATATTAGAGAATGGTTTTGGTTTAACCTATTGTTTTTCCTCTGGAAAATAGAATACCCTTTTCCCATATGGTTGAAGATTCAATTTCATTATGTTTGGAATATATTAAGTTGAACTGGGGTACAGTCATGAAAATATATTCTATACCCATTATGGATTTTTTATTTTACCCCTTAAATGGAAAAAAATTACTATGGAATCACAATATTCAGAAGAATTATCATTAAATATTAGTTTTATAGTCTGATATATCAAATAATAGTTTCAATATTATGTATATCCATTAATAATAATATGTTTTGTCATTTAGTATGACTAAAACTCGTCTAGTTTCTATTTTAATGATGAAACAGATATTCCATCAGTATCTTGGCACTTTTATTGTACTATTCAATGATGATATTTTTGTTTATTCATGTTCTAATCATTACTAAATTCCCCATCTAAATATATTTTTTTAAATATTAAGGAATCATAATATTTATATAATGTTACAAAATGAAATGTATAGATTAATCAAGTGATGCTCTTGGGCCACATGATTTATAAACATAGATTATTAGATGGTCCTAAAAGGTAAAGGATTTCTTATCATGGGAGTACCTACAGACCATTTTCAAGATTCAAATCATCTTTGGTCTTACTATATACTATCATTGGTCTGTCATGGATATCTCAAAGTTGGATTCACCCTTGGATGTTCTTACTAGGAATGAGTTGATGTTCACATGGGATACTGAATTTCAGTTTCTTTTTGATGAAATGATTTGGATTCTAGATCCATTGTTTATTGTGATATTTACTAAACACAGCAAGGGGAATCTAAAATACTGTGATTCTTTTGGGTTTTTTCTAATTTTTTAAATTTTTAGGAAAAACTGTTGTGTCCTCCAGAACTCTTCAACTTCAGCCGCAGGAGAAGAACTACCACCACATTAAATTTGAAGGGAGCCAATGTTATTAACGTGATTAAATTTTAGAGGCACTATCCTTTTGGGAATAGATCCATAGTTTTTTTAACCATGATATTTTGAGATATATCTTCTCTCTGAATGAAATGAATCTTATATAGAAAAAATATGTTGAATACCCTCATACATTCAATTATGTCACCACCTACACCCAATATAAGTGGAATTTCATCACTGATTCTCTCAATAAGATATAATTATAATATAATTATTTCAAATTAAAGGTATAGTGGAACCCTGTATATATATTTACTTAATTACACATTGATTATTAGTAGGATGATTCATGTAGGGTTTGAAAAGTATTTAATTATCATCATCTACCCTTGAGATTATTCTAAAATTTACATATTATGATGATAAATTCAAGGGAATTCGACTAACACTTTATAGTGGTGTGAATGTATCTTATTTTTCTCCCTTGAAATGTTATTCTCAAATTTGGGGATTTTTTTCTTCCCATAATCTATGAGATGTTTAGTTTTGTATAATTTTCATATTTCTTCATGGGTTAGTCATTTGATCACAATGAATATGTATTATGACATGAGACTTGATTTTAGTGGTTGATATGAATAATGACATTAGAAATTATGTGTCATGTTGTTACAAATTATAAATGATATTATAAGAGTATTTGAATCCATCTCATTTTCTTCAGTCTCTCTTGGTTCCTTTTTGGATCTTGGAAGATGTGTCAATGGGATATGTGGTTGGATTACCATTAACGCACTAAGGGAAGAATTTTATTTGTGTAGTGTTTTATTGGATGATGTAATAGGATCAATTTATTATAATAAGGGACACCACTAAATTTGAAAAATTGGTTAGGATTTATATGTTGAAAATTCTTAGGTTACATGGGTTTCTATATTGGATTATTTTAAATATATAACTCATGAATTCATCCATGTTTTGGAAGGTTATACAAGATGTGATGGAGATACATTTTTAGTTGAGTATAAATTACCATCTGTAGATGTATGGTAAGACAGATCAATCTCTTTAGATCCATGATGATATTTTTGTGCCTTCATCATGGGATTAAATGGACTATGTGTCATCTATATGGGACTAGTTGGGTTTCCTCATAACAAGAGTTATCAGTTATTGATCATCATTGTTCCCTTCGAGTGTTTTTATAGTCACCTGTGTAGATCAACACATTGTGGGGAATTTGTGGGTGAGTCCTCTCTTGTAGAACTGAGTCTCATTTAGGATATGTTGACGCATATTTAAGATATACATTAGAATCTATTTTCAATGTAGAGTCATAATATATTTTTTAAAGTGAACTAACAACATCCCTCGGTGTTTCCCATTGGTGAATTTGTTTACATGAATTCTTCTCCATGGATTGGTAATCATAATGTTTAGAAATAGTAAAATATGGTTCTGAGATATGTTGGACTATTTTTGGTCACAGAGAATCAATGTAAGGTTCTGTATAAGTTGTAATTATTATCTCATTCCATTGGTATTCAGGGTTTCTTTACAATATCTCGTCTCATGCAGTACCATAATGATCCCTATCTTATTGGGATTTGGGAAGATATTGAGTAAGAGCCACATGTTTCAGTTTGTGAAGAAACTAGTAGAGATCATTGATTCTCTAATGGAATCATTGTATGGGATTTCTATCCCATTATTCATAGTGGTGTGGAAACACAGATCAGATTCTCAGGAGACATGGGAGCATGTAACATGGCTGGGGTAGTAGCGGCCTCAATTATATTTGGAGAGGCATTATTCTATGTGACACATTGGGGAAATAATGTATAATAGTGGGTATTTTTAACCTAATATTTAAATTTTTTTTATATTTTAATTTTTAAGAGTTTATTTTGGGTTTAGAGGGAATTAGAGATATTTAGGTATCTTCCTATAGAACATGGAAAATGCACTACCTTTTGTTCATAATCATTTCATGAAATGTTTATACAATATAAATCTGTTATAAATAAGACGTCATTACATAACATTATAAAATGAAAAATATACAATTTGTGAGATATGTTCACATAATTAAAAAATATTTCACTAATTTTTGACCTCCTTAGTCCAACTCTAGGCCTTCCCAAGAAATTTATTTTTCTCCATCAATTGAGATGAAATTATTTGGTTCAAGATATATGTGGGGGTTGTGTTGTGTCTTTCAAGGTAATAATATTTTTCTTTTTTTTCTCTTGATGTAGTAGTGGAATTCAGTTTCATTTTTTGATCTATTTATATTGTGATGATTAATATTTGATCCCTTGTTGGTCTATCATTTGATATTCTTATGAAGTCATGTCTTTGTGTTAGTTGTGGTGTGTAGTTCGTGGTTCTTAAGATATGTATGACATAAAATTTCATTTGACCATTATTTTTTTGGAGTAAGATTCTTGGGTTTTATAATCATTAATATATCCTACCTATGAAACACTTAATTCCTTATAGTGTTGTAGGATCCTGTTATGGGAATGTGGAACACATGTTTGAGGTAAGTGGTTCTATCACTAGCTGATGTTGGATGAACTATATTTATCTAGTTTTTTTAAACAAAAATTATTAATATGGTTGTATGATTTATTGATTTTTGTGCACAAATAGTTTTGTGAGAAAATGTTGTTTTACCCACATTTGATAAAAGAAGAGGTACATTCACAACCATGAGAAAATGATTTATGAAATTTTTTAATATCATGTTTTTTAAGAATTGATTTGGGGAATATAGTTCACGGGGAGCCTGGGGTTCTTAGGTGGATGGTGAAACAATAGGCATCATCCATTTTTACTATCAAGGCGTTCACGAATGGGGTGTTCCAATAATCCCTAGGCTAAGTATCCTATCTACCAGTTAAACACTATTTCTAGGATCATTTTCAATGGTGTTCCATTACTAGATAGAGTTTATGAATATCTAAAGAGTCTTTATGTGCACGATTTTCTATGTTTGGGTATGATTGTTCTCGCTATATTGACCAGTAGTGATTGTTTGATTTATTTTAATATTAATGGGGTTTTACATTTTAATGTTTAATTACCTTATTATATATATATGTTATATGATTTGATACAATTTTACTCAGATTTTGTAGAACTATGGAAAAATTGTAAGTTTCCCATGCTTTGAATATAAAAACTATTTAACTTATTATCATTCATTGTTTTATTTAAATTTGATCACGTTCATATGACTATATAGATATTTTATAAATAATTCCTAGGTGGGATGCTATTGGGTATGTTTCTTGGACACCCTTTAGACCCTTTAGGTGGGGTGTATACCTAGTTATGTATTTTGATGTAGGAAATGGAAAGGCATCATTGTGATACATTGAGGTTTTAGTCGGTTTTTCTTGGTAAGAAGGTGGATAGATAGAAGGATATTTTGTACTTATAATATTGATTATTTGATAATAATATTTGTTTTTTATCCCTTTTTATCGAAAAAACGTCTTGTATTTTGTTTAGCTTCGTTAAAGTTTTATAATATTGTGTTAATTATTTTTGATATGGAATACAATTATTATAGTTTCCTTTAATTGTTTCTTATATAATGTATCTATA
This sequence comes from Viscum album, assembly GCA_963277665.1. Taxonomy (NCBI): domain Eukaryota; kingdom Viridiplantae; phylum Streptophyta; class Magnoliopsida; order Santalales; family Viscaceae; genus Viscum; species Viscum album. The sequence continues at coordinate 603,716,556 of OY728123.1, forward strand.
TCCCATAAATTCGATTTCATGTTGGTTGAAAGGATTATCTATGATTTTTTTATGCCCATGTGATAGTCTCTAGCCTACGATTTTCAGGAACTCCATTCAAGTATTTTACAGATTGGTTGCGTAATAGTTTGTGAGGTTATCTTAAGTTTTTATGAGACTTTATATTAAGATCTATTTTTAATATTCAACTACATTCAATCTATATTCACCTCAATTATTAATAATTTAAATATATTAATCATTAAATATATTATTATTTATTAAAAAAATGTGATAATCCCCTTGTTCACATAGCATTGGAATCTATTTGAGTGTTTTTTATAGCAAGATCTTCTTCAAGATCAAGGAACATTTTCTCAAATTCATTATTGACAACATTCTTCTATTGGATTTCATTAAACTATACCTCATAAAAAACAGATAATAATTCATCAAAATACACACTATTTTATTCATTTTCTTTCAATTATTTGATGAGTTTTGTACATGTTAAACCCATTTCATGTAAATACTTCTCTATATTATTTGCCTCACCTTTATTATTGAAAATTTATTCTTGTTCTGATTCAAAAAATCACACATACCATAGAAACTAATTAATTTGGAATATAAAGAAGTACATGATTTAATATATATGAATAAAAATAAATTGAAATATGATCACTCTTCTTGATGATGGGTTCCCCTTGAGGATATTTCTATAAGTAATTGATATATACCACTTGATCAATTGATTTTCCTAATCCAAAATATTTTCAGGGACTATCCAACTTCCTAGTGGTTTATTGAAATAAATATTATTATCTTAAATTGATCGATCTCTATTAATTGTTGTGATAGTTTTAAATTTATATTTTTTTATTTCTCTTATTCAACATGGTCTTGAAAGAGAATAAGATATGATTTAAGGTAACTTAATTTTAACCAAATTTGAAAATTATTATAAATTAATATAGGATATAAAATCATTAAAAGAGGAAACTCACAATGTAGAAAATCCATTAGAGTTGAAGTTGTTATGATTGAAATTTTTAGGATTAATTTTGGTTATAAACCTCATTTAACATGGAGGGAAAAAGTGTTGGGGTGATTTTAGATCAATATATTCTTTTACCACCTTTACATATATTAATGGTTAAAATATTTATTCTATTATTCTATTACCTCACCTTTATTTTTCAACACATACACAAAAGTGGGTATTATATATTCAAAGTTCATTTAAAAATAAGAATAACTAATTTTGGGTGCAATAAAGAAACAATTCATTACCCCATGAACCATTGGAAATAACCATTGAGTTTCAAATATAAAGGTTAATCCTTGAAACCAATCATGTTTAATATTCTATTTAAAAATTATATTGTAAATCATTACAAAATTGTTCCACTCATGCATTATGATTATTTTTTAAGTTCAAACTATGCCTTCTCCATACTCTATTACTTATAAATTATCATGAAATAGTTACTTCCTCTATTATAGGATAATGGGTACACATACACATCACAAAAATAAGCATGAGTATTGCACATTTCTTCAATTCATTATATTAAAAATAATATACATGTCCAACTCTTCCAATTCTTATAATTATTATACGTGTGCTATATAACTTTACAAGATTCGTTTCATATCCTCTCACTTTCTCCATTTTTTTTATCTTCTTCTTCATCAGTACATATGAAATTCACCCGATCACATATACTTTTATTGGACTCTTAGCTAATCCCTGTTGCATTGAATTGTCACACCTATTTTTTATTCCCTATATCTATTTCATTTACCTATATTGTATATATATAATAATAAAACATAAATCCTTAGTTTCCCATACATTATATTATTTATTAGATATTAAAAATTCCTCATGAACATGTGATTTGAATTATAAATATTTATGATAATTAAAATCCTCCTAGAATTTTTGTTACCACTTTCAACAAGATCCAAATTAATCAGTCTTCTTGTATTTTTCTGAGCATTGATATTGTTCTAAAATTATGTAGAAACATAGCTAAATAATTATTTCTTCCTTGTTAATTTTTTTCATTGATATATGGAAATATCTCACACTACCCACACCATAACATCTCATATATAAATTATATTCATATATGTATATTAAAAGAGCATTAGTTGGTGTCCTGCCTTACCTCATCGCGACACTCATCTCATGGTCAGTTATTCCATTTCCTACAATTAAAAATGTGAAACATGATAACATATATAATGCTATATGTTTTCATTAAATTATTAGAAATCTAGTATCACCTAATTCAATAATTAACGATACATATTAATCTTTCAATTCCGTCATTCTTATTCAATTTTTGTCCTAGAATCATGATTGAAAATATAATGAAATTTGATAGGCTAAAACATAGAATACATTAAATAATTATAATTCCATTGCATATAAACTAACAATAAAGGGTCACAATTATATATATCATGATTTTAATATAACTAATGTTCTATTTATAATTCTTAATAAAAAATAATATTTTTCCAGAATCATTGATATATGGAAACCTATGGAATTTCACCTAGTATGTATAGAAAATCATCTTATATGAATTTATATTTTATGACTGGGGTATGACTATTTACCATATTAATGTGTCCATTTGTTCTACTTCATTAATATAAAATTCATATATAAACTGGAAACTGAATATGTAGTAGTATTTTTCTATGTTGCAACATTCTCATATGTCAGTTCAAAAGGCATATGTAACCAGTCCTATATAAAAAAAATTTTATGTGGAAAACTACATACATGAGAATTCATATACAAATTAGGGTATTCAAAAATTTATATTTTATAATATATTAAAACCCATACATTGTTTTTTAGATTCATGTATGTCATTCTATACTTATTCAAATGGTAACCGAAATTCTCCTTCTCCCTTTTTTGAACATCTCAATTATTTTAGACATAATCCATGAATATATGATAAGAACAATTATTATGATTAATAACCTTTTAATTTGAATCCTCTTATTTTTATCATCCTTCTCATTATATTTTTTCATGTAATACAATGATAATTATATGTCACTACCTTCATACTATGATTCAAGAGTAAAGAATCTGATAATTCCAATGATTTATCTTCTATTAGGTTGATCATGAAGTCAATCAATCTACCCGAACAACCCATATTAACTTAACATAAATTTCGGTAGATTATAAATCCTTCAAGTGTTCGGTATACCTTTCATCATGTGGTGGTTTTATATTTATTAATCCATTCACATTCTTATAGTAGCTTCACCTACCATGATATGTTTATGGTGAGTCATCTCCTTCAATAATATCATCCATATATATTTTTAATTATCATAAATGACATGGAGAAAAACACTTCCTTTATATTAGAGATATATAAATTTATTAATTATAAATTCCATTCTCTATGGATATTAAACTCTTCATATATCATTTTTACTTAAATAGATTTACTAAAAACCAAAACAATAAATCATATGAAACATATTAAAGCATAATATTCCATCATATTTGAAGATAATTACCAACTTATTGGGTTCTCCTCATCTCCTACTAACTTCTTCTTCACATAATATTGATATCTCTTGATAATAAATACAATAAACATAATATGTTATAAACAGAATAGATAAAATTTTATAATCTAAATAGGGTTTAGAAAACATTAATATAGATTATAAGTAAAATATAAATCTTATGATGAGGGGCATATTTATAGGCATTTTGTTTTACTGTATATTTCTCTCTCACATTTTTTGAGATTTTTATATAGGTTTTGGTATGTTATGTTGGTCAGGATCAATTTATGGTTTAATTTAGAATTATTTTTTTGGGATAGGGATTCTAAATGGATATTTTGAATTCATTAAACCTATAATAATGGAAAATCAATTTTTAAAAATTCAGAAAACTTTATATATGAAAATAATGAATAGATTGAATTATAAATTTGGGGATAACCCATTATTAAGGAATGTGGGTGTATTTAGGGTTTTCATGTACATTTCAACATTATTTCATTGAGGTTTTTGTTTTCCAACAATTTGGAAAAAAATATTCAATATATGGGTGTTATAAAATTTTAAAATAAAAAATATTAAAGAAAATATAAATATGTAAAATCAAAAAAACTAGTTTTGGAAATAAATATTATAATTTTATCATATAATTATAATTGTTATAACCCTATGAATAATTAATGGTAGAGTTCCACTATGAAAATATACATTTATTGGGATTCATAAACAAATTATATATTATCCTACCTTTTTTAACTAGGTGGCATAACTTAATAAGAAAATACTTTTAAAAAGTGGTTGTATGACCAAAATAGATACTACCTTTTAGGTGGGAAAATAATATAACATATAATAATATTTATTTTATAATGGCAAGTATATAGTTATTATTAATTTAATATAAAAAACAATAGTCTACAATATAAAATATATAAAAAAATGAAAAAAATTATCCAAGATCATTTAAACATAAATTTCCTCAAGATTCATGGGATTATTTATCTCTTCAACCTAATGTAATTACACTTCTTTTTATAATCCATAATTTTTCTATCCAATAAAAAAAATGTTTGACTTTACTAGTGATGTGGGTATTACAATACCCATGTTGTGATATATAATGTAGAAAACCAAGTATATTTTTAAATATCTGCGTGAAACTATTTTATGGAATATTATTTTTTTTATCAAAAATAATTTATTTTAAAATTAATTGATATATTATTATTCTTATAATCAGTAATTTTATTATACCATGCATTTAAGAATTATTTACGTTATATTATATATAATTTAGTTTTGTTCAACAAATAATAAGATATGTAATTTACAAATAATGTTATTTATAAAAGAATGAATTTTTAATTATTAGGATTTAGATGTTTTGGATATTAAGTTATCTTCTGAGTATTAATATATTTATTGTAGAAATTTTCATCAATCTTACGACAATTACCAAAGATTATGTTTCAATATAGAATGATGGATGTTGGAGATTTATTTCACTATATATTAACTAGAGTAGAATATCATTTTATTTTTTTATAAACCTTAAAGTGAAATGGTTTTATGTATATTATTCTTGGAAATGTGTTTTGATATGTGTTGATATAGGTATATTCAATATTTAGTTAGTACAATTCACCAGTTATGTAAAGAGATATACATTTATATTTCTTGAATATATTTACTCATTTGAAGTTATAGGATACTGAACTACATCATTGTAATCATAAATATATAAAGATATCTTATTATATGAAATGACATACATGAGATTCATATGAAATTTCAATAAATAAAAATACATAGAAAAATATATTGAACACATGTCCAGAAATAAAGTATATATATTTATAGGTACTGATAAATTATGATGCCAATATATTATCTTACATAAAACATGACTATATGGGATTACCTTATATGATTATATAATCATATTGAATTTTAGTATTTATATTACACTTAGATTAGTCAATACAATATGAATAGATGAATAGAGGAATATAGTTAGGATATTTTAGGTGATAAATTAGTTAAATTTATTTTAATATAACTATATAATATATTTATATTATATTGTTTACATAAGGTTATAAAATCTATATAAAATTAATTTTCTAATTCCGGATCATGGGTATTGGATTCTTTGTGTGCATCACACATTTTTGATGATTTTTAGAAACATTAAATGAAGATATTATTGATAAAATAATATTTTGGAATACATATCTGAAACTACTAATAATAACTAAATTGTAAGTATATATATAAGATCTATGTATTATTATCATATTATTTTTATAACGATCATGGAAAGGATAGTAAATTCTATCATGATCAAGTTAGATATATTTGTGTTTACATATCTAAAGGATTTTATTTTTTTAGTAATATAGCTAATTGATTATATATTTTTTCTATAAAAAATCCAATTTATATAATTCAATTTCATATTTTTACATTATTTTATTCTAAATCCCCTTATATTTTTCATTTTCAAATTTGGCATATAAATGTGAGGAAAAATTAGAGATGAAAAATTGGACACAGTTTTTATGTTGTTTTTTATTTTCAACACAATAATTATTTTCAAAATAACATAAAAGTTTTATTATTATGTTATGTGAAGTAAATTATAATATTCTAGATTGTTTAATGTTGTTTTAATGATGTCCTGATAGGTTTAGAGATTTTTATAATATATTTAGACTATACTACACCAAATAAAAATTAACAAATGCATAAAAATCACTCAACATTAAATACTTCTATATCTCAGACATTATGAGATTGAAATAAAATCAAAGCAATTAACCACAATTTTATTTATAAGTTATTTGTATTCTCTAGAGATGAAAATTTGGAAATATAATTTTTTATTTTTTATTATATATGTAAGTATTTTTTTATTATAATATATTTTTATGTTTTCTATGTTTTTAAATATAAAAAACATTAATACATATGTTTTTATATTTGATATGTAAAATAATGATATGATATGTAATAAATTTATCTATTGTATAAATTTTTTATCTTGTTCACATATTTTCTAAATTCCCAATGTATGAAATTTCTATATGTTTCTAGAGAGCTTTGGATGTTTTACAATACCGACCCGAACTATTATAAATAAAATTCCTTTGTGATTCATTGTTTCATTGTTAAATAGAGTTATAGAAAACAAAGGAAAATAGTTTCATATTATATCTAATTTTATTAAAAATACTGTTAAGAATATTTACCATTGATTATATATTTATTAAAGAAATTATCACATGATCAGTATAAATATAAGGCTTTAACAAATTTAAATGCCAGGGGAAAAAGAAGTGATGGCCTCAACAAGTTGAATTGTGCCCTATGTAGCCCATTTATCATATCATTTGAGGGTGATAAAATATCTTGATATTTACCGTGATGAAGCCCAATATGAAATCCAACAGCTTAAGAATGATTAAAACTGTTCACATGAAGAGTTCGACATCATTGAGATCTCGGCCCATACCATGTAAACTGAACAGCCCCATGAAAGTCTCATTGTCCCACATATTAATCTTAGGGTGTATGCTAGTGTAATAATGGGATATAAATCTGGACCATAAAAATAATAAAAATAATAATATGTATATTTTATAGAATAATGAATTTCAATTCATTTTTTATTGTTTATTTATAAATGATTTTTATTTTGTTTCAACTAAAGAGAAATTTTGTTTTCTGGTAATATTAAAATTAAATTGAAGGATTTATTTTGATGAATTAATGGGTCTTTTTAATAACATATTATTTTAATAAAAATTTACTCTTAAATAGGGTTTATTGGTTATAAATGGTCTTATAATTTATATGAGACGAAATGTACTATTTATAAGGTTCCAAAAATATTTCTTATAAAAAACAAAAAAATATATTAAATGAAAAAAAATATTGTAAAAGTAAAAATTTACATATTTATAAAATTAATTATATAAAATAAATATTATTTTTGGAATAATTATTTCAGATGTTTACAAAGGATATTTTTTCAAAATTTTAATAGACAACTGAATTTTTTAGTGAACGTTGAATAACCTATAAATATACGGTTTGTTTTATGACAACATTTTGATAGAAAAATATTGTAATACATACTATAATGAGTATCATCAAACACATATATGTTTTATCCTTAATATAATGTGACTTTTACTTATTTTTATAAATTTTATAGGGCATTTATGTATACTTCATAATATATAATATATATTATGAATTTAAATTCATTTCATTAAAATAGTGGCTCACCTCCACATAATCAAGGATAATATTTCAATATGTTTAGACATTTAGAAAATAAAATAATGAAAACCTCCCGACTTTTGACGAAACCTTAGGCAAAAACTATGGTAGGTTTTTTTGAATAGTTTATTATATAGAGTCCAAAACATATGTTTGTGAAATATTAAATAATTACCCTCTAATTTACTATATAAACCCATAATATATCTCAATTATATCTAATAATAATAAATTTATAATGACCTTAATATTCCCTCCCCTCTCTATAATCCACCCAAGGTGCCCCAAGATCACAATAATCCAATTTTTTTGATTTTGGAAAAACACATTCAAGTAAGGGTTCTTTCCTTTCTCATCCTTATCAACGTTTGTTTATCATCTTATTTCCATTTATATTCAACTAATAATTATGGGGTGTGATTTATAACCTCATAAATACTTCATTTATTATGTTTAAATGACTATTTACCCCTTTCTTTATCATTAATCCCTCTCATGTACACCTGTTACCAGTGCTGAAATTTTGTAAGCATCCTTTCCATTTTCATTTTTTTCAGGATTATTTATCATCTTATTCCTTTTTTATAATTTTATAATTGTTGAAATGAAATTGAATGTCCCTTTTAATAAAAAATTCATTTACAATGGATAAAAGACCCATTTCACTCTTATCAACCCATTTTTTAAACATTTATGTAATGTCGCTATGCTGCTGAATTTTCACTGTAATTTTCCATGAAAATTTGATTCTGTACTGAGTACCATACAATTTACAATCAAGGGTGTTAAATTTTATGCACATATTCCTTTTTATTAGAGAATTATATTTTTCTATTCTACACTCCCTTATCATGTAATAAAATATTATGATGAATGAAATAATGTTTCATGGTCTATGTGGCACACATAAGCATGAGAATGAAATGAAAGTGACTTGTACACCAAAAATTATATTTCACTCCAATGAATTGGGTAATGTTTATTATAATGATATTTAATGTTGGGATAAGTGTGTACCTTATTTCATTATGGTTGTTTTCCTCCATGATGTCATGGAATTTAAACCATGACCTATGTTTATGATGTAGTGTTCTATGTTGTTCCCTCATTTCCCATGTCATGATTATCAGGTTATATCATGACTAATTATTAATGTTATTTTATTCCACATTGATATGAAATTTTAAACGTGTATTATCATATTCATGTTATTACATGTTTATTCCCTTTCTGGGAGATAGGGATTACCCCTTTCTTATTTATTTCCCAAGGATATCCAATGAAGATTTATGCTTGAGCATGTTAAAGAAGTGTTCAATAAAGGTGTCATCATTAAAGTTTACATTTGTAATGAAATGTACATAATTTTTAAACACACTATAATTATCATTTTTTGGTTTGTATTAATTATAATTTTACATAATTAAATCATGTATCAAGTTGTAATAATGATTATTTTTTATATAGCTGGTAATATAAAAAAAGTTTATATATTTTTGATATTAGGATTAGAAAACCCTATAGAAAACCTTATTGATATGATTAAGTATAAGAAAACATCCCTAAATATTTTATCTATAGATTAATTGGTTTTTGAAGAAAATATATCCTTATATGGATACTACAATTGGATGTGGTTTTGTAATAGATATACCTAGGAGTAACAACTCGGACAAAGTATTCTCGGCCAGACTTGGGGTAGCTAGGTTAATGACAACATGCCTTACTGCGCAACTAGTTTAACACACCACGGTTATATGCATTGTTAATTCATAATCACATTACAAACAATTATTAGGGGATTAAAAAAATTCCATAAGAATATATTTTATGAAATATATCATTGATAACAATGACTGAATCCTATAAATTCATATGATAAGGAAATACATGTAAGTTATAAGTTATCCCTTTAATGTAATTATGAAAAAATTTGTATGTTTAAATATTTAATATACTCATACTTAGTATTCCTATAATTCTATCAAATAGATAGAAATATGTGGAATTGGGTAAACAATGATGTTGAAGAAAATTGTGATGACTTCCCCTATGATATTCCATACCAGATGGGAGTAGGAATCATGCACTTCATGATGATACTCTCTCAGATGAATTAGTTTATTAATAGAATCCTAGATTATGAGGAGTGTCCAAACCCACTAATAGAGAACGAGTCAAAATTGAGAGCTTCATGCATCAAATGCCTGATACATTCAATAGGTCATCTAATCCCTCAAACATAGAATAGTGAATGAAATCCATTGAAAGTATATTCCCTATAATTTAATGTTATGAACAAGAGATGGTCATGCTAGTTGTTTAACATATTGAAGTTGAAGATGAGCAGTGGTGGACATCGATAAAAAAATATAAACCCTAAGGAAGAGATCGAATCAATGGGTGGAATAATTTCAATAAATAATTTTTCTATAAATAAATTCATTGCACTCTTCATATTTAATTAGATTGGGATTTCCATACCCATAAGAACAAAGATGATGAATTAATCTGGGTGTACAAGGAAAAATTCACATCATGTGTATGGAATTGAATTGGCTTTGTCGTTACCCCCCAAATTACTTGGTGAATGCTTCTTTGTTAGGATAAAATATAAGGCCCTGGTCATAAACATTACTTAATATTTGAATTAAATGAATAATTCACAATGAGGATCTTTTCAGGTTTAGAGTTTTAGAGAATTAGGACATAACTATTACATCTCAAAGATTATAAGGTAGACACATCTACTCAGTCTCCATTTTTTTCACAAAAAATAAACTCTTGAACAAAAGAGTTATGTCTAGTTCCATGTTTTTAGACATCATGAAATTTCCTTGATCCCATCCTTGACTGTATTCCACTTTAAGTCCTATGGAGAATCATTTCAAAAACATGGGATGAGAACAAAAAGCTCAGAAAATGATATAAAAATAGGGGAAGGTAACATTAGTCCTTGTATACATAAGAATCAAAGAAAACATAATTTACTCATAAAACATAAGAAACATAACATACCTCATGAAATGATATGATTTGTGAATAACTCATAGAAATCATAAGATATGAAGGTAACTTGAGGCATACATAACATACATACATTGTAGCAATCACAGCTACATAGGGAGTCACATTTTGAATACCCATCACAGTATATTCCCTAAATATCTTAGGAGAAACATTAACGTTTACCTCTGTCACGTTAACCAATGCATTGGAGAGCTATCTCAGGCTCACCCTCCCTTAGAATATCATGGAACCACCCGATTTCATGAACAATACCCAAGAATCATAACATAATCATATCTCAAAAAACATGCTTAAATGATACATAACATTTCAACATTTCAATCATAAGATATCAATACAACACATTGATATAATCTAAACATTATCAAAATAAATATTCAATACCAAAATACAAAAAAGAGTATGTGGTATTTATTTTTCATTTAAAAAGTTATGGCTTGTAGAGGAAGACGATACTCAAATAAAGGTCACGGCGGCGGAGAAGTCGTTGTCACTGCATACGTAAGATAAAAACAGTCCCTTTTGTCATTTAGTAAAACTCTTCATATAAAAAGATTCATTTTTAATAAAAGTAAAAGTCAAAGGGGTTTATACACCGTATAAAAGAATGTTGTGTATAAAACAAAATATGCCTCAATGAAATAAGATTGAGACAAAGTTCCGTAAAAAGATGGTATCCTTAGATTAAGGGTAAATCAATTACATAATTATGTGTGAAAAATATAAACACACCCAATATATGTGTATATTAAGTATAAAACAGTCATAGTCACTCACACATATTGATAGAATTACATATTCAATAACTACAAGTTGAACCCAAAGAAATCGAAATTGGGTTAAGATGTTCCCTTGACAGCCTAACGGCGTCACACTAAAATTCAAAGAAAATGAGTTGATGAGACAAAAAGGGTGTCTCATTAGTTGGAAATAAATTTTTCATCAATAAGGATACATATGAACATATCCCATCATAATAAGATGTAAATTAAAAGACCTAACAAAAGAAGTGTTTTAAAAAGAGGAGGGTGAAAGGTTCCCTTACCGACTTGGATAACTTTCGAAACGTACACCCCATGAAAGAAAGACTATAGAACAATGATGTAAATACCCATAAACGAATTTATATTACACAACGAGTAGAATAATGGGATGTACATACACAACTCAATGTAAATAGTGTCAAATGTAGCATAAATCGCACTATAATAAAAGTGAGATGAATAATCCCTTACGAAAACAGGACAGCCTAACAGCGCCACATAAAACATCCAAAAATGGATTGACGAGATAAAATAGGGTCTCTCATAATATGAACGTAAAATTTAAAGTAAGAGGAATATAAAATAACATCCCCCAACATAGAAAATAGGCGCTTAAAAGAAATGACATAAAAGAGAGTTCTTAAAAAGAAAGAGAGGGGCAGGATCCCTTACCTTGTCTCCAACATGACTCGATCGTTATTTAATCACCTGAATAATAAAAATGAGTTAATTTATGCTTTCTAAAGAAACTTTTTCATGTTCATTATTCCTTTTATATCACTTATTACATTGTTATTAACACTTGGTAATTATTTAAGTTAATAACTGTCCTTTTGTCGATCATTGGTACTTGAGTAAAAAATAAACTCCTTATAATTACAAGTTGTTCATGTGATAAAATATCAATTATATCCATAATTATATTCATGAATTAGATATCATATATAACATATATATCAATTATATACATTCATTTATAATATTACATAACATTTAGAGGTAAGAAATGAAATTCACCGTTCAGGGAGATGATAATCCGTATGTACGCATGAACACTACTTTCATTTATATTTTGTATTTAATGGAATGAAATCATAATGATATAAAGATATATTATAACTCCAGTATAATATCATATGTAATATTATTAACTCCATCCTTTACTCGTCCCACAGATGGCATTAACGAATCAAATCACTTTGAGGGTGCGGTAGTCCACACATCTTAAAATGAAGATATCACATTTACCCATAATGGAAACCATAAAGGTATGCCATAAATGAAAAATACAGAATCTTAAGGAAAACATAATCATATTATATATCATATTTAAATAAAGTGACATCTTAATGGCCACCTTTTAAGGTGTTAAAAAAATATTGAGCAATCGTCGTTTCGTTAGGCAGAAATTCACCATCCACAGAAACAGTATGTTTTTTAACCATTAGACGTAGGTGTGTGTAAGTGTATCTAGAATACTTCTTATAAAAAATCGATTTATATTGAATATACTGGTGTTTTTACAAAATAAAGAAATAAAATGAGTTTAGGGGGTTGGAGAAGCAAAATAAAACAAAAGAACATAAGAGAGGACTTTACCTTTAAATCAGGTAACTCTTTTTGATTTGAGCCCAAAGGCTTCCTTGGAAAGGATTCTTCAAAAAGTGAGGATTCTAGGATGAAAAGAGGGATATTGGGAGATTATTTTTGTAGAGTTTGGTCGACCCAACAGGATTTAGAAGTGTGTGAGATGGGTAGGAATTTGGGTCTTCTTATAAGGGAGAGGAGGGGCTCTTTTGGAAATCTTGAAATTTTTATTTTATTATAAAATGAAGTTAGGTTTATAAAACTCCCAAATTCGTTAATGTATAATATAATGTGGTCCATGTTCGAAATAAAATCATCCAATAAGAATTGGAAAATTTTTGGATATTATTTTAAACATTATCTTCTTATTTATTTAAATCATTCATTAATAATGTAAACACTGCATCATCATTGTGTCATAAATAATTTTATTTTTTTGATGTCTCAAAAAATATAAAAAAATACAATGTTGTAGAAAATATTTCTATCTTTCTAATGAGTATTTATAGTAAAAAATTATATCATATATAACCCCATGTCATTTTTTAGTAAAACAATACATGTTTGTGATATTTTGATTTTTACTTTAGATAAAATGTATTAATGTCATTATCACACCAAGTGGCTCCATGGGGTCCCTAAAATTGACCCATGGTTTCTATTGGTCGGATATTACTCAAACAATAAGGTTAGGAAATGTTTCAAGATACTTTTATATTTTTATAATAGCTTTTTTATCATAAATTACACAAATTACCTCTAATCACGGTTAACAAAACTCAAATGTTACTATTCACCAAAAAATATTTTAATCACATTGAACCACATTTTACATACTAATGAAAATAGTGTATGTCGGATTTTTGAAATTCAAATCATAGAAGTGTTAAAGTTTTATTTAAATGAATAATCAGTTTTTTAACTACCACTTAGTGGTTTCACTATTCATCAAAAATTGATGTTTTTCAGAAAAATACCAAAAATTAACCCTAAGAAATATTTGATATTCCGAATTCAAAAATGATGTCTATTTTACCAAATTCAAAAACATAAAAGTTTATGTAATTAATTTAATAATTAATTCCCGCTGTGAAAACAAATAGCGTGTTTGTAAGAAACATTATCTATTTAAAGATTGACACTAGTTTAAGTCCAATTTCAAAGTGAAATTAATTACAATGACCACCATTGGATTAAATTCTAAAAATATATTATAATTAAACTTTATAACCATCTAAAAATATGATATAATCATATAAATCAATTATATTAAAAATATTTTTTGAATTAAAATACAACATTTTCACTAAAAATGATCTTTATCGGAAAAATAACAAAAATTTACACAAAGTAAATTTTTATTTCCAGATTCTAAAGAATGATTTTATTTGGTCAAATATAACATATAAAATTTCAAAAAGTATATTTAAAAATGATTCTCCATCAAAATGCAGTTAATCAACCTTTTAAATAATATTAGAAGATTTATGCTTAAAATTGGATTCATTTGCATTTTAAGCCTCTAACATTTATTAGAAAAACGTAAAATTATTTTACAAACATATATAATAATTTTGTAGTTATTTATGTTCATTCCCACCATTACAACATCTAGGCGTTAACAACCATTTAAAATAATATTATTTTATTATTAGAGTGCAATGTAAGAATTCAAAGAAACTCATTATTGCGTATTGGGTACGCCATCGAGAATGGTGTTACCTTTAAATTAATATTAAAATTTTATTCAAAAATATGGATAAATATGAATAATTAATATTTTTTATGTACATGGGATGTTACATCCTTCCCCCTTTTGGAAATTGCGTCTTAGAAATTTTTATGATTGGGCTTGGAAAATTCATTGAAAGCACCACATCGGAAAAAGAATAAATTAAACTGTCACTTTAAAAGAAAGAAACGGAATTACAAAGGTCACCCGAGTTAAACCATACTAGGATTCCATGTAGGAATACATGGATATGGAAGAAAAAACAAAGGGTCATATTCTGAGGGAGAGTGATAGAATACATGTTTTGGAGAAATTTAACCACCAGAAAATCACAAACTGGTGATGGGTTAAACAGTATTTGATTCCCCAATAGGAAAAGTTAATAGAAAACATTTTTTTAAGATACTATTCATTGAGGAATTTATTTATGAGCCTAACTAAATCATAATGAAACATACTTACTTGTCGTGTAGACTCTCATCTCCCACTAGATTTCTTAAAAAAACTCATATTTTCTATAAGAGACGAGTATTTAGGATGACTTTCTCACATTAAGAGCGCTATAAAAAACTTCTTGAGAATCACCTAATCCAAAAAAGAGAACTATACATTTCCAATGTCTTTAGACCTTAACCAAAACCAAAACCAAAAATGTTAGTACAAGATTCGATAATCCCAAAACAGATAAATTTTTTTCGAATAGAAAAACTACTCCTAATCTCCAAAATTTGTCAAACAGTACCCAAAGTTAAACAAAGGCCATTCAATAAACATCTATCCATAAAATTCTTAAAAATAAACAAAACTAAGATTGAAACCCAAATCTCTGAAAGATTTAATCACATATTCTTCTGAGGTAAATCATAACATTTATCCCTAACTAACATCAACTTCTCTTAAAGTCTCATATTGAAAAGAAATTAACCTAATTGTATATCCTTAATGATAGGTCAATAATTTCCCTAGATAACCCAAAATAAACATACTCTTCATTAATAAAATCATATAACTAAATAGAATTAGTCAAACCAACCAAGGACCTCACATAGTCCTGTGGTAGGCGATAATGACCAGTCGCACTTTGGTTGTGGGTTCGATTCTCGCAGCTTTGTCCGACACAACGGGTTGTCACATGGTTTGTGTGTTGTCCTTTTTCCGAAACTACATTATTTTTAAAAGATTCCCCAAAACAAGATAAAATCTTAAAAAATAACCATAGCAAAATTTAACCTCAATTTTATCTCATGTCGTTCATATTCCATCATAACATATAGGAACCCATAATTACCTCAAAAGTAATGATCATATAAACCCAAATGGTTACCTTTATAATTATTACCTGAACTTCCACATCGAGTTGGTTCTCTCATACATGATGCATTAGAGAACTCACCAAGGTTCAAGTGGATGATCATGACTCTTGATAGTCGGTTTAGAATAACCTTGTGATTTCTCATTGAATCCCCCATTTCATCCAGTCCCATAATCAGAGGACCACCACAATTTCCTTCAAACCCATTGTCACTTTGTTTCCTACTAGATCCATCCATTTACTAAAACCAAAATGGTAATTGTGAGTATAACAACATAATCATTATGTACTAAAGAGGATGTTAAACACTAAGATATAATTATCCAAGTTATCTCAAACTCATTCCAACTTTGATAAACCACAGTCACTCTATCTAATATAATAACCATTGTGGTTATACACAACTTGTCACTTATACTTAAACAACACTCTAACCTCTAAAGTTATCTAAACCGACCTTTGATACCAACTATAAGGACTCATCAATAAAAAATACTAAATATTTTAATTAAATGAATAATTCACATTGGGGATCATTTTAGGTTTAGAATTTAGAGAATTAGGACATAACTACTACATCTCAAATATTACAAGGTAGACACATCTACTCAGTCTCCATTTTTTCAGAAAATATAAACTCTTTAAGTAAAGAGTCATTTCTAGTTCCATTTTTTTAGACATCATGACATTTACTTGATCCCATCCTTGACCGTATTCCACTTTATGTCCTGTGGAGAAACATTTCAAAAACATGGGATGGGCACAAAAACCATTGTAAGGGATATAAAAATACGGGAAGGAAATATTAGTCCTCGTATACATAAGAATCATAGAAAATAGACGTTACTCATAAAACATAAGCAATTTAACATACCTCATGAAATCATAAGATTTATGAATAACCCATAGAAATCATAAGACATGTAGTTAATTTGAGGCATACATAACATTCAATCATTGTAGCTATCACAACTACATAGGGAGTCACATTTGGAATACCCATCACAATATATTCCCTAAATCTCTTAGGAGAAACATTAATGTTTACCTCTGTCACAATACCCAATGCATTAGAGAGCTATCTCGGGCTCACCCACCCTTAGTCTATCACAGAACCACCCGATTTCATGAACAATGCCCAAAAAACCATGACATAATCGTATATCATAAAACATGCTTAAAGGAAACATAACATTTCCACATTTCAATCAAAAGATATCAATACAAAACATTGATAAAATCCAAACATTATCAAAATAAATTTTCAATACCAAAATACATAAAAGATTATATGGTATTTATTTTTCATTTAAAACGTTATGGCTTGTAGAGGAAGCTGAAACTCAAATAATGGTCACGGTGTCAGAGAATTCATTGTTGCTGCATATGTAAGATAAAAACATTCCCTTTTGACATCTAGTAAAACTCTTCATATAAAAAGATTCATTTTTAATAAAAGTAAAATTAAAAGGGTTTTATATACCATATAAAAGAAAGTTGTGTATAAAACAAAGTATGCCTCAACGAAAGGAGATTGAGACAAAGTTCCGTAAAAATATGGTATCCTTAAATTAAGAATAAATCAATTACATAATTATGTGTGACAAATATAAATACAACAAATATAAGTGGATATTAAGTGTAAAACAATCATATTAATTCACACATATTCATAGATTGACATATTCAATAACTACAAGTTGAACCCAAAGATATCAAAATTGGGCAAAGATGTTCCCTTGACAGCCTAACGACGTCACTTTAAAATTCAAAGAAAATGAGTTGATGAGGAAAAAAGGGAATCTCATCACTTGGAAATAAATTTTACATCAATAAGGATATAGAAGAAAATATCCCAACATAATAAGATGTAAATTAAAAGACCTAACAAAAGAAGTCATTTAAAAAGAGGAGGGTGAAAGGTTCCCTTACCGACTTGGATAAATTTTGAAACTTACACCCCATGAAAGATGGACTATAGAAAATTGATGTAAATAATCATAAAAGAAATTATATTACACAAAGAGTAGAATAATGGGAAGTACATACACCACTCAATGTAAATAGTGGAAAATGTAGCATAAATATCACTAGAATAAAAGTGAGATGAATAATCCCTTACAAAAACTCGGCTGCCTAACGGCGCCACATAAAACTTCCAAAAATGGACTGACGGGATCAAATAGGGTCTCCCATCATATAAAAGTAAAAATTACAGTAAGAGGAATATAAAATAACATCCCCCAACATAATAAATAGGATCTTAAAAGAGATGACATAAAAGAGAGTTCTTAAAAAGAAAGAGAGAGGTAGGATCCCTTACCTTGTGTCCGAATTTACTTGATCGTTCTTTAAAATCCTGAATAATAAACTTGAGTTAATTTATACTTGCTTAAGAACCTTTTTCAAGTTCATTATTCCTCTTATATCACCTATTACCTGGTTATGAACACTTTGTAACTATTTAACTTAATAACAGTCGTTTTGTCGATCTTTGGTACTTGAGTCAAAAATAAACTCCTTATAATTACAAGTTGTTCATGTGGTAAAATATCCATTATATACAGAATTATATTCATGATTTAGATATCATATATATAATATATATCCCGTATATACATGCATTTATAATATTACATAACATTTAGAGGTAAGAAATGAAATGCATCGTTCATGGAGACGGTAAGCCGTACGTACGCTTGAACGCTACTTTCATTTCGATTTCATATTTAATGGAATGAAATCATAATGATATAAAGTTATATTATAACTCCAATATAATATCATATGTAATATTATTATCTGAATCCTTTAAACGTCAACATATGTCATTAATGAATCAAATAACTTTGAGGGGGCGGTAGTCCGCACTTCTTAAAATAAAGATATTGTGTTTACCCACAATGGAAACCATAAAGGTATGCCATAAATGAAAAATACAGAATCTTAAGGAAAACATAAACATATTATATATCATATTTAAAGATATTTACATCATAATGGCCACCTTTGAAGGTGTTAAAAGAATATTGAACAATCATCATTTCGTGAGGCAGAAATTCACCATCCACAGAAACAATATGTTCATTAACCATTAGACGTAGGTGTGTGTAAGTATAGATTGAATCCATATTATAAAAACATCCTAGTATATTGAAGATACTGGTGTTGTTACAAAATAAAGTAATAAAAATATTTTAGGGGGTTGGAGAAGCAAACTAAAACAAAAGAACATAAGAGAGGACATTACCTTTAAATCAGGTAACTCTTTTTGATTTGAGCCCAAAAGAATCCTTGGAAAGGATTCTGCCCAAAGTGAGGCTTCTAGGACAAAGATAGGGGTATTGGGAGCTTATTTGAGTAGCGTTTGGATGAGAAAAGGGATTTAGAAGTTTGAGAGGTGGGTAGGAAGTGGGGTGTTTTTATAAAGGAGAGGAGGGGCTCTTTTGGAAATCTTGAAATTATTATTTTATTATAAAATGAAATTCAAGTTTTAAAGCACCAAAATTCATTAAAGTATAATATAAGGTGGTACATGTTCTAAATAAAATCATCCAATAAGAATTGGACATGTTTTGGATATTATTTTAAATATTATCTTCTTATTTATTTAAATCATTCATTAATGACGTAAACACTACATCATCATTGTGTCATAAATAATTTTATTTTTTTGATGTATATGAACAAGTATAGAAAAATTACCATATTGTAGAAAATATTTATAGCATTATAATGATTATTTATAATAAAAAATATAACATTTATAACCCCAGGTAAAAATTGTTTTAGTAAAACAATACATGTTAGTGATATTTTTATTTTTTACTTTAAATAAAAGGTATTAATGTCATTATCACACGAAGTGGCTCCATGCGGTCCCAAAAATTGACCCATGGATTTTATTGGTTGGCCATGACTCAACCAATAAGGTTAGGAAATGTGTCATGATATTTTTATATTTTTCTAAAATCTTTTTTATCATAAATTACACTAATTACCTCTAATCGGGGTTAACAAAACTCAAAAGTTACTATTCACCAAAAACATATTTCAATCCCATTGAACCAAATTTTACATAATAATGACAAACATATATGTAAGATTTTTGTAATTCAAATCATAGAAGTGGTAAAGTTTCATTTAAACAAAAAATCAGTTTTTTAACTACCACTTAGTGGTTTCAGTATTCATCCAAAATTGAAGTTTTTAAGAAAAATAACAAAAATTCACCCTAAGCTATATTTGATAATACCATTTCAAAAATGATGTATATTTTAAAAAATTCAAAACAAAAAAGTTGTATTAATTAATTTAATAATTAATTCCCGCTGTCAAAACAAATAGCATGTTTTAAAGAAACAATATCTATTAAAAGATTGACACTAGTTTAAGACAAATTTCAATGTGAAATTAATTCCAATGACCACCATTGGATTAAATGGTAAAAATATATTCTAATTTCACTTTTAAACCAATTCAAAAGATGATCTAATCATATAAATCAATTCGATTAAAAAGATGTTTTGAATTAAAAAACAACATTTTCACTAAAAATGATCTTTAGCAGAAAAATAACAAAAATTTACACAAAGTAAATTATTATGTCCAGATTTTAAAGAAGGAATTTATTTTCTCAAATATAACATATAAAATCTTCAAAAGTATATTTAAAAAGGTTTCTCCATCAAAATGTGGTTAATCGACCTTTTAAATAATATTAGAAGATATATGCTTAAAATTTGATTCATTAGCATTTTAAGCCTCTAACATTTATTGGAAATAAGTAAAAATATTTGACAAACATATATAATAATTTTGTACTTAGTTATGTTCATTTCTTCCATTATAATAGCTAGGCATTAACTACCATTTAAAATAATATTATTTTATTTTTAGAGTGCAATGTAAGATTTCAAAGAAACACATTGTTGCGTATTGGGTACGCCATTGAGCATAGTGTTCCCTTTAAATTAATATTAACATTTTCTTCAAAAATATGGATAAAAATGAAATATTAATATTTTTTATTTACTTGTGATGTTACATCCTTACCCCTTTTAGAAATTACATCCTAGAAATTTTTAAAATTGTGCTTGGAAAATTCATTGAAATCCCCACATCGGAAAAGGAGTAAATTAAACTGTCACATTGAAAGAAAGAAACGGAATTACAAAGTTAACCCGAGCTAACCCATACTAGGATTCCATGTAGGAAAACAAGGATACGGAATAAAAAACAAAAGGTCATGTTCTGAGGGAGAGTGATAGAAAACATGTTTAGGAGAATGTTAACCACCAGAAACTCACAAACTCGTGATGGGTTAAACGGTATTTGAATCTCCAGTAAGAAAAAGTTAATAGACAACATTTTTTTTAAAGTTACTTTTCATTGAGGAATTTATTTTTGAGACTAACTAAATCATAAGGAAACATACTTACTTGTCGTGTATACTCTCATCTCCTTCTAGATTTCTTACACAAACACGTATTTTCTCCAAAAGATGAGTATTTAAGATGACTTGCTCACAGTAAGAGCGCTATAAACAACTTCTTGAGAATCAACTAATCCACAAAAGAGAACTATACATTTCCCATGTCTTTAGACCTTAACCAAAACCAAAACCAAAAAGTCTTGTATAAGATTAGATAATCCCAAAACGGATAAATTTTTTTACAAAAAGAAAAACTACTCCTAATCTCCAAAATTTGTCAAACAGTACCCAAATTTCAACAAATACCATTAAATAAACATCTATCCATAAAATTATTCAATGTAAACAAAAATAATATTGAAACCCAAATCTCTGAAGGATTTAATCACATAATCTTCAGATGTAAATATTAACATTTATCTCCAAATAACATCAGATTCTCTTAAAGACTCATATTGAAAAGAAATTAACCTAATCATATATCCTTCATGATAGGTCAATAATTTCCATAGATAAACCAAAATAAACTTACTCTTGATTAATGAAATCATCTAACTAAAAAGAATTAGTCCAACCAACCAAGGACTTCACGTAGTCCTGCGGTAGGTGATAAATACCAGTCACACTTTAGTTGTGGGTTCGATTACCACAGCTTTGTCCGATGCGATGGGTTGTCACATGGTCTGCGTGTTGTCCTATTTCCAAAACTACATTATTTTTAAAACATTCCCCAAAACGAGATAAAATCTTCAAAAATAACCACAGCATAATTTAACATCATGTTTATCTCATCCCGTTCATATTCCATCATAACATATATGAACCCATAATTACCTCAAAATTAAGGATTATATAAACCCTAATGATTACCTTTATAGTTATTACTTGAACTTCCACATCGAGTTGGTTCTCTCGTACATGATGCATTAGAGAACTCACCAAGGTTCAAGTGGTTGATCATGACTCCTGATAGTTGGTTTAGAATAACCACGAGATTTATCATAGAATCCCCCATTTCATACAGTCCCGTAATCAGATAACCACTAAAATTTCTTTCAAACCCATTGTCACTTTGGTGCCTGCTAGATCCATCCATTTACTAAAACCAAAAAGGTCAGTGTGAGTATAATAAAAAAATCATCATGTACTAAAGAGGAAGATATACACTAAGATATAATTATCCAAGTTATCTCAAACTCATTACAACTTTAATAAATAATAATCACTCTATCTATTATAATAACCATTGTGGCTATACACAACTTGTCACTTATGCTTAAACAACACTCTAACCTCTAAAGTTATCTAAAAAGACCTTTTATACCAACTATAAGGCCCCAACAATAAACATTACTAAATATTTTAATTAAATGAATAATTCACATTAGGGATCTTTTCAGGTTAAGAGTTTTAGAGAATTAGGACATAACTATTACATCTCAAATATTACAAGGTAGACACATCTACTCAGTCTCTATTTTCTTCTCAAAATATAAACTCTTGAACAAAAGAGTCATGTCTAGTTACATGTATTTAGACATCATGATATTTCCTTGATCCCATCCTTGACAGTATTCCACATTATGTTCTGTGGAGAAACATTTCAAAAACATGGGATGAGAACAAAAAGCTCAGTAAGGGATATAAAAATATGTGAAGGAAACATTAGTCCTCGTATACATAAGAATCAATAAAAACACACTTTACTCATAAAACATAATCAAGTTTACATACCTCATGAAATCATAATATTTATGAATAACTCTTAGAAATCATAATACATGAAGGGAACTTGAGGAATACAAAACATACATTCATTGTAGCTATGACAAATACAAGGGGAGTAACATTTGGAATACCCATCACAGTATATTCTTTAAATATATTAGGAGAAACATTAACGTTTACCTCCGTCACGTTACCCAATTCATTGGAGATCTATCTCGGGCTCACCCGCCCTTACTCTATCACGGAACCACCCGATTTCATGAACAATTCCCAAGAACCATAACATAATTGTATCTCATAAAACATTCTTAAAGGAAACATAACATTTCCACATTTCAATCAAAAGATTTAAATACGAAAAATTTATTTAATCCAAACATTATCCAAAAAAAATTCAATACCAAAATACAAAAAAGATTATATGGTATTTATTTTTCATTTAAAAAGTAATGGCTTGTAGAGGAAGCTGAAACTGAAATAATGGTCACAGCGGGGGAGAAGTCGTTGTCACCGCATACATAAGATAAAAACATTCCCTTTTGTCATTTAGTAAAACGCTTCATATAAAAAGATTCATTTTGAATAAAAGTAAAAGTCATAGGGGTTTATACACCGTATAAAAGAAAGTTTTTTATAAAACAAAATATGCATCAGTGAAAGGAGACTGAGACAAAGTTCTGTACAAAGATGGTATCCTTAGATTAAGGATAAATCAATTACATAATTATGTGTCACAAATATAAATACACCAAATATATGTGGATATTAAGTGTAAAACAATCAGATTCATTCACACATATTCATAGAATGACATATTCAATAACTAGAAGTTGAACCCAACAAAATCAAAATTGGGTTATGATGTTCCCTTGACAGCCTAATGACGTCACATTAAAATTCAAAGAAAATGAGTTGATGAGAAAAAAGTGTATCTCATCACTTGGAAAAAAAATTTACATCAATAAGGATATAGAATAACATATCTCAACATAATAAGATGTAAATTAAAAGACCTAACAAAAGAAGTCTTTTAAAAAGTGGAGGGTGAATGGTTCCCTTACCGACTTGGATAACATTCAAAACGTACACCCCATGAAAGAAGGAATATACAAAATTGATGTATATACTCATAAACGAAAGTATATTACACAAAGAGTAGAAAAATGGTGAGTACATACACCACTCAAAGTAAATAGTGGAAAATGTAGCATAAATCTCACTAGAATAAAAGTGAAGTGAGATGAATAATCACTTACGAAAACTCGGCAGCCTAACGGCGCCACATAAAACTTCCAAAAATGGATTGATGAGATCAAATAGGGTCTATCATCATATTAACATAAAATTTAATGTAAGAGTAATATAAAATAACATCCCCCAACATAATAAATATGTGCTTAAAATAAATGACATAAAATATAGTTCTTAAAAAGAAAGAGAGAGGTAGGATCCCTTACCTTGTGTCTGACTTGACTCGATCGTTCATTAATCTCCTGAATATTAAACTTGAGTTAATTTATACTTTCTTAAGAACCGTTTTAAAGTTCATTATTAATTTTATATCACTTATTACCATGTTAGGAACACTTTGTCATTATTTATGTTATTAACGGTCGTTTTTCCAATCATTGGTACTTCAGTCAAAAATAAACTCCTTATAATTAAAATTTGTTCTTGTGGTAAAATATCCATTATATCCAGAATTATATTCATGATGTAGATATCATATATATTATATATATCCAGTATATACATGCATTTATAATATTACATAACATTTAGCGGTATGAAATGAAATGTATCGTTCATGGAGACGGTAAGTCGTACGTACGCATGAATGGTACTTTCATTTCTATTTTGCATTTAATGGAATGAAATCATACAGATATAAAGGTTTATTATAACTCCAGTATAATATCATATGTAATATTATTAACTCCATCCTTCACACGTCCCACATATGTCATTAACGAATCAAATCACTTTGAGGAGGCGGTAGTCCACACTTCCTAAAATGAAGATATCGCGTTTACCCATAATGGAAACCATAAAGGTATGACATAAATGAAAAATAAAGAAGCTTAAGGAAACCATAAAAAAATTATATATCATATATAAATATAGTGACATATTAATGGCCACCTTTGAAGGTGTTAAAAGAATATTGAACAATCATCGTTTCGTGAGGGAGAAATTCACCATCCAGAGAAACAATATGTTCTTTAACCATTATACGTAGGTGTGTGTAATTTTAGCTAGAATAATTCTTATAAAAACATCCTAGTATATTTAATATACTGTTTTTTGTTACAAAATAAGTAAATAAAAAGTTTTTAGGGGGTTAGAGAAGAAAAATAAAAAAAATAACATAAGAGAGGTCATTATCTTTAAATCGGGTAACTCTTTTTGATTTGAGCCCACAGGCTTCCTTGGAAAGGATTATTCCCAACTTGAGGCTTCGAGGATGAATATAGGGAATTTGGGATCTTATTGGAGTAGAGTTTGGACTAGACAATGGGGTTTAGAAGTGTTAGAGATGGGTAGGAAGTGGGGTCTTTTTATAAGGGAGAGTAGGGGCTCTTTTGGAAATCCTGAAATTATTATTGTATTATAAAATGAAATTCGGTTTCTAAAACTCCAAAATTCATTAAAGTCTATGAAAATGTGGTACATGTTCGAAATAAAATCATCCAATAAGAATTGGACATGTGTTGGATATTATTTTAAACATTATCTTCTTATTTATTTAAATCATTCATTAATGACGTAAACACTGCATCATCATTGTGTCATAAATAAGTTTATTTTTTGTTTTCTGAAAAAATATACAAAAATTACCATGTTGTATAAAATATTTTTCTATTTTTAATGTGTATTTATAGTAAAAAATATAACATATATATCCCCATGTAAAAAATGTTTTAGTAAAACAATACATTTTTGTGATATTTTTATTTTTACTTTAAATAAAAGGTATTAATGTCATTATCCAACCAAGTGGCTCCATGGGGCCCCACAAATTGACCCATGGTTTGTATTTGTCGGTCATGACTCAACCAATAATTTTAGGACATGTGTCAATATATTTTCATATTTTTATAATATCATTTTTATCTTAAATTACACTAATTACCTCTAATCGCGGTTAACAAAACTCAAAAGTTAATATTCACCAAAAAAATATTTTAATCCCATTGAACCACATTTTCATCTTAATTAAAACCATGTATGTTGTATTTTTGAAATACAAATCACAGAAGTGGTAATGTTTTATTTAAATGAAAAATCAGTTTTTTGACTACCACTTAGTGGTTTCACTATTCATCAAAAATCGAAGTTTTTCAGAAAAATACCAAAAATTCACCTTAAGATATATTTGATATTACGAATTAAAAAATGATGTATATTTTACAAATTTCAAAACATAAAATTTTCATTAATTAATTTAATAATTAATTCCCGTTGTCAAAACAAATACCGTGTTTTTAAGAAACAATATCTATTAAAAGATTGACACTAGTTTAAGCCCAATTTCATAGTGAAATTGATTCTGATGACCACCATTGGTTTAAATGGTAAAAATATATTCTAATTTCACTTTAAAAAAAATTATAAAATATGATATAATCATATAAATAAACTATATTAAAAAGAGGTATTGAATTAAAATAAAACATTTTCACTAAAAATGATCTTTATCGGAAAAATATCAAAAATTTACACAAAGTAAATTTTGATGTCCAGATTCTAAAGAAGTATTTTATTTTGTCAAATATAACATATAAAATCATGAAAAGTATATTTAAAAAGGGTTCTCCATCAAAAGTCTGTTAATCGGCCTTTTAAAGAATATTAGAAGATTTATGCTTAAAATTGGATTCAATCGCATTTTAAGCCCCTAACATTTATTGGAAAAAATTAAAAATATTTGAAAATCATATATAATCATTTTGTAGTTAGTTCTGTTCATTCCCAAAATTACAAAAACTAGGCGTTAACTACCATTTAATATAATATTATTTTATAATTAGAATGCAATGTAAGATTTCAAAGAAACTCATTGTTGCATATTGGGTACGCCATAGAGCATAGTGTTCCCTTTAAATTAATATGAAAATTGTATTAAAAAAATATGGACAAATATGAAAAGGTAATATTTTTTATTTACCGAGGATGTTACATAAAACCTATCTAATATAAATCCTTTTCTTTCCATGACATTGATTTCTATGATAAGATTGTTCGAGATACCCTCAAAGTCGAAATAAAGATCAACAAATCATAGGGGTATCATGGGGATAAGAAAAAGAAAGTTGTGATTAATTATCACAGTCTGATAGAGAGATCTAATAGCGAGATAAAATTTCAACATCCCACTTACGAAAGGAAAATAAATAAGCACCCTATAAATTTCTTAAAGAGGGCGAGGAAATACATATGGTGAGAGTAGGAAGGGAACCCATCAAAAAATTTCTAATAAGTGAAACCAACTATTGTGACGGAGGAAAGGAATACAGCACTCATCCATTCGAAAATTGTTCATTGATAGAAATTGAGGGAACTGAGGCACTCTTCAACCCAATACACTAATACAAGGGGTTTCAAATTAAACCAACAACCTCTAAGGTAACAAGGATGAGCATTTTCCATCACAACTACCAATGTGAATCCGTAAAAAGAAGTTCTGATTGATACAATATTTATTCATTCAATAATAGAGAGTATAATTTTTTATTTTGGTTCAGTGAATTCCTTAATATCAAAAAATATTATTAAAACTATCCAAAAACCATCACAAATATTGGATGTAGAGCTATCCATGAATATAGAAAATGGAGATATTATTACATCTTAAGTATTTAAATCCACCACTATCAATCTTTGTGGGCTAGACATCCAAGAGATCCTTATCATACTATCTTTGTGTAATTTGATAAAATTCTAGGCATAGATTGTCTTTCCCAATACAAAGCTAATATATATTTCTATGAGAATGAAATCACTCAATGTATTGCGAATCATCCACAGATTCAATAAAAATTCGTAGAAATGATGGATATTCTTTAGTTCAAACTTCTCAAGAATTGATTTAATTTCCTTATGATCTTGTGTAGAATTATAAATTTTAACTAAAGTATTGAAGGGACCATCCTTGATGACATTCCCATTGTGAGGTAATATGTTGATGTGTTCCCCAGAAATTTCATGGCCTTCATCCAAGACCAGAATTTTATTTTCCAATAGAGCTTATACCCATGGTTTTACTATTAACCAAGAATCCATATAGAATGGTTGTTGTGGAACTAGTGGAATTAAAGAAAAACTAAAAGATAATTTGGATAAAGAGTTATTATGCCCATGTTCTTCACCATGAGTTGAACTAGTCCTCTTCATAAAAAATAAGGATGGGTTAATGAGCTTTTTCATTAATTATCGTGAGCTTAACTGGATCATGATAAATATAAATTATCCTCTACCATGGAGTGATGAATTTTCCATTAGCTACATGTAACAATATATATTTCCATTGTGGATCTATAGTCAGCATATTAAGAAGATAAGGTGAAGAATGTGGATATCCCCAATACTTCTTTTCATACAAGGTACAAGCACTATGAATTAATTGTAATTTCATTAGGACTCCCTAAATATCTAGAAATATTCATAAATGAGATGAACAGAATATTTTGGGATAACCTCGACAAATTATTAGTATTATATATTGGAGATATTTTTATATAATTGAAAATAAATTGTATCATGTGGAGCGTCTAATCACTGTTCTAAAAACCTTGAGAAATGATAAGCTTTATCCAAAGTACAAAAAATGTGAGTTTCGATTGAAGGAAGTCTCTTTTGTGGTGCATATCATCACAACAAAGAGATATATGTAGACCCTTCAAAGACAAAAGTAATTAATGGATGAACATAGACAACATCTATGATAGATATCCATAGTTTCTATGGGTTAGCTTGGTATTATCACTGACTTGTGAGAAACTTCGCACGACTATAAATCCTTCTTAACAAACTAACTCAGAAAGGATTAATTTTTTTCATGTAGTGATGAATGTGATTAGATATTCAATGTGTTGAAAAGGGGTATATCACTACACATGTGTTCATGCTACCCAAAACTAGAGATATTTTCATGGTATTCACTGATGATTTGATGTGGGGCCTGGGATGTGTGTTGATAAAAGATGAAAAAGAAATTTTCTATGCTTCAAGGAAGTTAAAATTTCGTGAAGAAAACTACCCAACGCATTAACAAGAGTTGTATGTAGTGGTATTAACTTTAAAATTTTTATGGAATTATAAAATTAGGGAGAAGTGTGAAATATATAATGGCCAGAAAAGTCACAAGTATATATTCATGAAAAAAGAGATGAATATGCACCAATGAAGATGGATAGATATAATCAAGGACAATTATTACTCAAACCAATTAAAAATTAGGAAAAAAAATAAAGTGGAAGACACACTATGGATAATGGATGTAGCAATTTTGAAATTGATAAAAATTGAGAGTGATCCTATCTTCTTTGATCCGGAAAAGATTGACATGGGAATCATCACGGAAGTAACATCATCAACAAGTAAACAAATTATTTCTCAACATTATCTTCTAGAGAAGATAAGGTTTTCTCAAATAGGTTACATGCGAAATCTAAATATATTAGAATCTATAAGGAAAGATAAATCCTCATAAGTTAATTTTGACAATGAAAGAGTTGTGAGATTTTGGTAAATATTATGTGTACCCTAAAATATTTAGTTAAGGAAGGATTCATTGGATGATTCACAGAGATAAACCTTCTCAATACTCCCCAAAAGATATAATGATGTATTGAAATCTATAATAACACTATTTTTGGGACAATATAAAGAAATAGATACTAGAATAAACATCAATATTCATTTTATTTATTCAAGAGAAATTATAATGGAATAAATCCAAGGTGATGGTGAAACTGTTGCCCAAACCTACAAGGAAACGTGAAAAAATCACCATGTACTTTTTCAATGACCTCTGAAATACATCAAAAATGAACAATTCTATACGTTTCGTGGTGGATCATCATACAAACACTACATAGTTCATTGTTATAATAGAGGAATTGTCACTCGATCGACTTGCGTAAATATACATTAGGGGAGTTCTTAGGCTACAAGGAGTACCACCATCAATTGTATCCTATCATGATATAATATTCTCCTTTACGTTCTGGTAGAGTGTCTAGGAAGATCTATATATTGATTAGACATTATCATTTTCTATCACCCTAAAATCAATGGACGATATGATTTGAATATATATAAACTTAAGGACATGTTGAGATAATTTTCTGTGGACTTCTGAGGATAATGGTATCAACATATTCTTCTTGTTGATTTCACATACAACAACAATTTCCAATCATGAATCCATATGTTTCCATTTAAATTACATTATGAGAAGAGGTGAAGCACAACTTCATGATTAGATGATTTTGGGGAATGAAATCTCATAGGTCCTAAATTGGTAGTGAAATGGAAGAATAGTTTAACACCGTTATGTGGTACATCAAGGATGCTCAGAGTTAGCTAATCATATATTCTGAAAATAATTTACAATACCTATAGTTTGATGTTGGAGACATGGTATTCCACCACATATCTCTATGGAACAATGTTATGTGATTTTGGAATAAGAGAAAACATATTCCAAGATACATCACCCCCTTTCATATCCGTGATCACATTAGAGCAGTGGCCTAACTACATTCACCCCCACATAATCTATATCCAGTTAATGATTTATTCCATGTATCACTCCCGGGGAAGTAAATTATTGAACCCTAACATGTACTCAATATAGAGGGAGTACTATATGAGAACAATATTTCCTATAAAGATCAGTCGCTGAAGATATTAGATCATGGAGACAAAGTTCTAAATATAAAATAATGCACCTCGTAAAAGTGCTATGGAGAAACCAAAAGTTTGGAAAAGAAATATTGGAACCATAGGAAGTTATGAGAAAAAATTATATTCATATATTTTAAGGGGATGAAAAGAAAATTTTGAGGGAGAAATGTCCCAAGGGTAAAGAGTTTAACCACTCGAACTATTATAAGTAAAATTCCCTTATTATTTAATATTTCATTATTTATTCTTATTATAGATAACACATGAATTTGTTTTTTTTAAATATAATTGGATTCAAAATATTGTCAATAATCTTTACCATTGATATTATAAATATTAAATAGTGATAACATGGTTAATATAAATATATGGATTTTACAAATACAATTGACTAAGACAAAGGAAGTAATGGCATCAACCGAAGGAATCATGCCCTTTATTTCACATATATTAGAGCATCAAAGGGAGATTACATCTCTAGTATTTTAACTTGACCACGACCAATCACATATATGATAACTAAATCATGATAAAAATCATTTATGGGAGAAGTTTAATCTCATCGAGATGAAGGCCCAGACCATGTTTTCTGAACGACCCCATGAAAGTCTCATCGGCATGAACTTTATGATTAGGAAATACACCGGTGTAATAAAAGGATATGTATCAAGACCATAATAATATGAATATTTATATTTTATATAATAATGAATTATTTTTATTTTTTATTGGTAATTTAAATTTGATTTTGATATTGATTCAATTAAACATAAATGGTTTTTTCAGTTAACATTCAAATTAAATTATTGGATTTATTTTTATGAAATAATTGATTTTAAAAATAAATAAAATTTTAATAAAATTTTATTATTAAATAGTTTTTATTCAGTATAATTGGTCATATAATTTAAATCAACTGAAATGTACTTTTTATATGGGTTCAAAAACTGAAACTGTAAAAAAACCCAAAATTTTTCAGTAAATATAAACTGTTATTCCAAAAGGGAAAATTAAAATATTTTAAAGATTATTTAGATTAAATA
Organism: Viscum album; assembly: GCA_963277665.1. NCBI lineage: Eukaryota > Viridiplantae > Streptophyta > Magnoliopsida > Santalales > Viscaceae > Viscum > Viscum album. The sequence continues at coordinate 603,748,921 of OY728123.1, forward strand.
AATATTATTTTCGGAATAAAAATTTTAAATTTTTTCAATGGTGAATTTTTCATATTTTTATGAGACAATGGAATTTTCGAATAAGAAATAAATACAATATAAATATACGTTGTCTTTTATGACAACATAATGACCCATGAATAATTTAATAAATACTATAATTATTATCCTCAGAAACATATATATTTTAACCTTAAAATAATTTCATTTTATGTATATTTTTTTAATTTTATAATTCATTAATGAATATACCAAAATATATAATATATTTTATGATATTAAATTCATTTCTTTAAAAGTGTGACTCACCTCCAAATAAGAAAGGGTAAAATTTTTATATATTCATCCATCTTCTTAATATTAAAATTTTAACCTCCCATATTTGGAATAATCCTTGGGAAAAACTATGGGAAGGATTGGGGTTTTAAATATTTTTTTTATATTGGGTCCAAAACCTCTGTTTGTAAAATATTAAACAATTCCCCTCTCAATTCCTATATAACCCCATCCAAGATCCCCACTTATATTCACTAAAAATGATTGAATCACATCCATACTCTTCCCTACACACACAATAATCCTTTCAAGGCACCTCAATCTTTCAAGAAGCACCTTTTTATATTTTTGGATCCACACACTCAAGGTAGAGTTCATTCCATTATGATCCATATCAATGCTTTTTTATCTTGTTATCAATATTATTTTAAATTTGTAATTATGTGGTATAATGAAAAAAATCCCCCATAATTTCATTACTATTTATAAATATTGAGAGACCTCATTATCTCTCATTAAGACATCCCATGTGCACCAATTACCATGAAAAAATTTCGTAATCATCATTTCCTTGGTATTTTTTTCATGACTATTTACCATCGTATGACATTTTACTAATTATATATTTGTGTAATGTCCTTAAATTTACCTATTACATTCCACTTTAATTAATAATTATGATAAACCTATTTCTCTCTCAGTAACCATTTTTATGAAGCTTTATGTGAAGGCATTTTGCTGTAGAATTTTTACTATGATTTTTCTTGCCAAACCTATTATGTAGTGATTACCTTATCAACCAACTATCAAGGTTATTCATTTATATACACATATAAATTTTAATTTGGGATTGAAATTTATATATTCCGTACTCTATGACTGTTGAATAAATTTTTATGATGAATGAATCAATGTTTTTATGATCTATGTGGAACACTTAATCAGGGAAACAAAATGAATGTGATTGGTATGCCCAGAATTATGTAGCACTATAATGAATTGGGTAATGTTTGGTATCATGATATGTCATTTTGGGTTAGGGTTATACCTAATTCGTTTATGATACATTTTCCACCATGAAGTCATGGTGGTTTATCCTTGACATATGTTTATTATTCATTGTTTTAAAAAGTATCCCCATTTCCCATGTTATGATTATCATGTTATATCATGAATTATTATTGATGTTCCTTTATTCATCATTGATATGTGTTGTCTAAAATGTATTATTATAATCATGTTATTTCATCTTTTTTACCTTTTTGGTATTTATGGCTCACCCATTTCTTATGATTTTCCCCATGTTATCCAATGTAGTTTCAAGCTCGAGATTGTTCAAAAAAATTCAGTTAATATTTTTTAATTCATGTTTAAATTTTTAATTCAATGTTACAAATTACAAAATAATGTAAAATTCTAGATATCTTGGGTTTAATTATGTGAAAATTTGTGTAATTAAATATTTTTTTTACTATTTAACAAAGATAATAGTTATTACATTTATTAATGGATGATAATAAAGTCGTAGAAAAAGATATATCTATATTGTATTAAATGATATATCCATATCAAATTATTGTAATATGGTTATTTAAATATGATGATCCTAAAGATTATATTATATTGATTAAATATCACAAAGTTCAATTATGAAGCAATCAATATAGAAGTAAGTTCATTTCATAATGAAGATAGTCATGCCATATCGATATGATCCTCATATCGTGATGTGAAGCCATTAAACATATGTCACATGCTATTATGAGGAATCTATTAGAGTCACTCTATAAATAAATATGTAACACTATAAATGAAATATGAAACTATATGAAATATATATTATCATATTTTAAAATATACATAGTAATTCGTAGAAAATATGGAATATTTCATTAATTGAAGAGGATGGAAGATAAGAAAAAAATAAGTTAATGAAGATGTTTATAATAACATAAGGCATTTACATTTCTGAATTTAGAATTTGAAATTCAATTTTTACAAGGGAAATCATTTCTATTATAGATGTAAATATTTTATTGTTTTTGTGAAAATATTTTGGATTAATTAGAAATTAAAATTAAAGTACAAATACAGGGAAATAGAATAAAATGATACAACTTGATTTTATACATGTAGAAGGTAAAAAAGGGAAAGGAGAATAAGATGTATTAAGAAGAAAAAAAAAGGAAAATGAATTTTATTTGAAGACTCTATTGTTGTTAAAATTGATTTTTTTGAATTGTTTGGGAGGAATTTAGATAGTTTGGAGACATTTTGTGAATTATTAGTTCAATAATATACCCTTATAATTTAATCTATAATGATGATACTAATAAATTGTAATTTCTTAGGTTATTCCAACTTATTCCAATAATTAACTAATCATTTTAACTAGTGAACCTAGTAAAAATATATATTTCCTTTTATGTGTGTGCATTTTGGTGTGTGGAAAAAAATTCCATACAATTTAATATTTGAAAAATGTTGTTTCTAAATGTAATTTTTAATGATTTTAATAAAAAGATTTAATACCCAGAAGATTCTCATGGATCATAATGATCATTTCTAAGTGTTTTAATGAAGTGTTTCTTAAATGATGATATATAATTTAGAGTTTATTGGTTTGTTTTTCCTCAGTTCTTCTATTTTTTTCACTTAATTTTTACTGTCAAAAAGGATAACATCAATTCAATAATAATCACGGTGATTCCGATTTTTGGAAGAAATTTTTAATATTTGGAAATATCAAAATTTTCATAATGTATTTTAATTATGTTGGATTTTCAAGAGGACAAAATTGATTGTTTTATTAACCATTTTGAAAATGAAGTTATGCAAATAGTTGTAGAAATAACTTGAAGTATGATAGAAATGATTGTATTTATATTCTCTATGTGGAAACTGAATCCACCAACCCCTATATTGGATATATTCATTAGGACCATGAAATATGTTAGTTTATTCTCATGATCATACTCAAAATCTATCATGGCCTTTATGTCTTTCCAGGATCATTTCATATGGCATTATGGGACATATTTAGGGGTTATTTGGTGGAGGTGAAACCATACTATTTTAGGGTATGTTGAATCCCATGGGTGTCCCCTGTTACATCTCTTATTATAATTCTAATAGTTAAATACCCATTTTCTCTAAAACAAATTGAGACCCATCATCATGTGAATCTTCCTAGACAAAATCATTTCCAGCATCATCATTAGGAGAGTATCTCTGAATCTGCAAAACTAGGTTTTCATTGATAAACCTAGTTTTATCAAAGGATGATCCACATATTGTGCCACATCCATATTCCCTGAGATGATTAGAAAAATAAAAAAACAAAAAACTCAAAGTTTTCCATCATGTTTGTTATGGATAAATAATACAATGAATTATAGTTAGTATTTGTTCTTAAGCTGATTACATTCATGAGATTCTCTAGTTTGGTGATTAATTTTTTTTTCAGATTTTACTCCACCCCATAATTATACATCTCTTATGTAGGCATGAACTGAGGTTTCTTCAATAAATCATGGGTTTTATGGAAAGGCGATTTTATATTGCTAAATATATTCACAAATGTTCAAGATCCCCTTTTTAGTTAATCAATAAATGAATTATCTCTGGGAATATCATTATGTGCAGGTAAATGCCTAATTTCAATGGGGTTTCCCATATTTTAGTTATGGGTGACATGATCCTCTTTATCAATAGCATTAAAAACAATTTATGGATTAAAATCTCTATGGGAGACTATTTCAAATAGAGTGGTCATGCTTTAAAGAGAGTCAAAAGAGGTTATATTATATTGTAACTGGGATTGGGGAGGCATGAAGAGTTAATCTTGACCAACCTAGGAATTCACTAAAGGAAACTTCCCATATAATACTTGGGATTTATTCTCTAAAATGTTAATGTATTCATATATCATTATAGTCTGTTTTTTGTTTAGATTTAATATTGTATTGACAAATTTAATGGTCATTTTGTCAACATTTTTGGTCACTTATCTCTATTTAACTATATTTTTGCATTAATAAACAAGAATGTTACATTTCTTTTCAATGGTCTAAATATTTTCAATGTAAAAAAATGATAACATATTTCATTTGCGATGAAGACACCAATGGAATTTCCATTTTGAGTCATGGTAATGGATAGAAAAATTGGCTAAGGAAATATAGATAATCCTATGAAGCTTATCAAATTCCATGAACATTAGGAAAGGAAATATCAAATGGGAAGTCATTGAAGGATTCTTCATCTAGGGTACAATTATTATTAGTAAATATGGGAGTAACTAGTCATTTATGAATTTCACTCAAACACCATATCTCTATTCTCAAAACCCTACTTCATTAGATTTTAGAGTTAGTTTATATTAGATTCTGGAAAAATAACTAGTCAGATTTCCCACTCAGCTTATTGATATCCCTAAATCTAGACCTCACTGTGATGCATGTGAACAAAAACCATATCATTATCAACAATATTCTGAATTAACAAGAACCAAATGTATACAAAAATATTTGGAGGAATGATAATCTAGGCACATTTATCTTCATTATGTCCTCATTGGGAATATTTTTTTAAAATTACAATCCCCACATTATTCATGAATAAAAAAATATAATGGATGGTGTTGTACACTTTGGTGATTGGAAATACCTTTAAGGTATAATTTTTTTAATAGAACATATTAAATCATGAAATATATAAAAATATGGAGATCAAGCATAAGGGGACCTAATTGTTTTAACGTTTATGTGTTTCCAGTGCACCAGTTAATAAAAATATCGATAATTATTCCTTATTAAAGAGTGGTCTGATTCATTATTACAGTGTTTTGGGGAGTTTAAATGTCTTGGATTATATGATATTTCAAGCAATGGATTCCACCAGTACTGGTTCCAAGGCATGGTCATTAACACCCATGAGAATCATGTGATGGTGATACTCTTTGTCAAAGGATTCGGGAGAATTTGGATTATGAAAAAATTAAAAATAGCTCTAGGGATATACATTCTCTACATCCGACTTGGTGGTCAGGTCTAAAAACATGGAATCTAACTTGAAACATCTCATGATGTGTTCTGAGGATTCCCCATACTTGACAATTTTTTTGATTGGTAGAATCTACTATCTATCCAGTTATTAATCATTATTTGATGGTCACTATATCAGATATAATTGACCCATAAATGATCTCAAACTCAATGTGGATCATTCTTGTAATCATGGTCTCATGCCGGGGTGGGGAATCTTCAGTGACCCTAGTGGTTTGGTTGTGATTACTTTTAGTTCCATCTATGTATGTGGATACTACATCATTATAGGACAATTTCTAATTCATAATGGTCTTGAAATATGATTTTATAAAGGGATATCACTGATATTAGTCTAAACAAAATCTTACATCATCCTTAATTTTATATAGTGTATCACCATATGAAGGATTATTTGTTAACACAATCGGAAATAAAATAATAACCTTGACAATTGATCATATGTTCTTCACACTTGGTGAGAAGTGAAAAAATATCTAACTTCTTATAATCATAGACCATGAAGGTTTATTATTTTAACTCATTTACTAGAATAGGTTCCCATACCCTAAGGTGTATTGATCATGTTATGGATAATTCTATCCGTCTACAATAACTTAGAACCCCTCTATCCCCTTTGGACCCATTAGAAATTAATAAAAATACATAAATTTGAATAATAAATATTTCAATAAGGGGAAAATTTAGAACATATCTAAGATGAAAGTGCTAAAATTTCTTTAAATATTTGGGGATGATGATAATAACGAGGATGATCAATATTTTTATACTTTTAGTTATAATAATAAAATTATTTCTAATGTTAATGAGGATGAGTTAACTTATGACGAATGAAGCAATGATGAAAGTGATTAGTTAACAAATTTATATTCTTTGTTTATGTGAGAATTTAGGTAATTACATTCAATGGAATCATATTTTGATGGTTATATGTAATATTTATGAAAATACTACTAGACTTCATGAAATAATGATTCTACTATTTCTGAAAATGAGTCAAATATGATAAATGATATTAATTAATTGTTAAAGACTCCTACAGAAGGTAAGACATTAAATAATTTTATGGAATATCTGTCATAGAATAAATGGATTACTGTTTATATTTTATGTGGAAATTTTTTTAATACAATAAAATAATATATAATTATAAAAGAATTCTGAATTAAATTCCTGACATTTGTGAAATATCATTGAAGATGATTTTGAAGGAGCTATATTATCACATAATAATGAGATTAAATTAGACTATAAAATAACACATACAATATATGGTAAAGATCATGAAACTATTAGTGTACAGAAATAATCAATTCCATCGATAAAGGAGGTCAAAATTGCGTCAATCAAAAGTGGTTCTAAAAAATAATGAAATAACATGAATGTAAACACTAATAAATATAGTGTTTCCAAAAACTATAGAAATAATTAATGGGATAATATAATTTTCGTTAATATTATAAAATTCTAGTTTTCCAATAAAATGACAAACTTTATTGTAAAAAATTTATAGAATAGATTTTCTCAACTTTGAAAAAACAATCTATTTTTAGAGTAAAGTGCACATTTTATGGATATTTTTGGAATTTTTTAGTATTTGGGACTTTTAAATTTGATGGTTCCTTAATTATTGATATTTATATGAACATATAATATTTTAAAAAAAATTGAGGGTGGGATTAATCCCACTCAAAGAATAAATGTTCATAAAAAACCAGAAAATTATAAACTAAAGGTTCAAAATATGTTTTGAGAGTTTGAAGGTGTTTGTTGATGATTTGAGAAGTTGGTTCACTCTAATATATATTACATCACTGCACTACCTACCGAATTGGTTTATAAATTTAATAAATAAATGACTCAAAATATGAAAAAGATAAGTATTTATCTATTAATGATTCTCTTAAATATTCAAATACCTGGATGTCCACATATTCTATATAGGTGGTGTTCAATAATTTTCGTATGTTATATAAAGGTCGTAAACGATTTGGGTATGTTCATAGAAAGTCAAGTGACCTTGGGAAATGATGGGTAACATAAATATAATGCATTTCGATTCGTAGTGGTTATAAAAGATAAGTTGATTTTAAAGAGAATGTTATATGTTTGTTGGATGAAATGAAATTTTTTATTTTTATTATTGTTTTTTGAAAAATGAAATAATTTTGTGTTTTGGAGTGATGTGTTATCGGTGAAGTTGTTTAATGATATTTCTATATTAATGGGAAGATAATGATCTATGGGAATCTTTTTTCATATTTGTAATAATAAAAACCCATTCTATATAATCTTATATAAAGAAAATATATTTATGCATCAATGGATTCATAATAATGATAATAGTAACATGAATATAAGTATGAATGGAGAAAATATTTTCGATCAGATTTTTCTGAATAGAGATTGAAATATAATTTTTCCACCTATAAAATGGGTTGTATTTTTATTATTTACAGATGAAATTTGACTTGGAAATATCTCCCCAGTTGGAGTACAGTAATTTTAATATTTTGAACCTATTAGTATGAAATATAAATATAGTAATTTCTATTTTATATCCATTTTAGATAACTTTTCACATATCATGTGAATTATATTAATATAACATATGTTATAGGGACCAATATTTCAAGACTTTTAGAATATGTTATGAGAAAGAGCGTGGTTTATCTATGAACAAGATCTTGACAGAGGATGGTTCAAAATATACTAGAAGAAAATATAAATAGTTTATTTAGAATAATGGTATTCACTATTAAAATTTTATAATATACACACTAGAAAAAATATAAATTTTAATTGGAAGGAAAATAATTTGTAGAGTTTTATCATCCAATATTGAATGAGATTGATATTTATTGAAACTATTGAAGACAAGAAATTACTGAAAAGGTTCATATTTAAATAGTATTTTATAAACCTAATTTTTATATATCACTATAAATATTTTATTATAATAATTTCATAGGTTTAAAATATTTAAGGGTGTTCGGTTTCCTTTTTATTATCAATGTTAAAGGTGGACATCTTAGGAGATTTGAGAAAAGTGGATTTGATAGAATCATACTTTGTTATCCTACAAATAAAATAAAATAATCTATTTTAATGAATACTAGAGAATATTTAGAATAATACTAATCTAAAGGTGTTTTAATTCCTGAATAACATAAAATAAATAAATTAGAATTTTTTGAATTGATTATGAAGAAACTTTTTTGTTTAAATGTAGGGAGTTACTTTAAAAAATAATAAAACTCAAAAGATGATAAGGTTGGACATGATGATTTATCCATTTCTAGTAATGAATATAAACGTATTTAATATCATCCATGCATAATAAATCGAATGAAAATATTGATATAGAAAGAAGCAATTATGTTCACTCAGGAAAAAAATTAAGAAAAAACATATACAATCGATTTTATAAAGATAAAAAAAGATATATCGAAGTGTATATAGTGAATAAAGAATAGATTAATTATATTAATGATAGATTATATAATATTTGGAAAAATAATAAAAGGTAGTTATTAACCAAACATAAAAAAAAGAATATTTTTGGAATAAAGTTTTTTTATCTGAAAATCCAAATCAACGAGGGAAATTGGAATGAAAAAGCCAACAAATGAGTATAAAGGGTATTTATAGGTTGAATTAATTGATTTTTATGAGGCATTAATATATTATTTTAGGATTGAGACCATATTTAAAATTGTTTTAATTGTATTAAAATGGATATTAAATTCTTCTAAATGGATTTCTAGTAAGTTTTCCTCAATGAATAGTTAGAAGTATATGTGTAACATATATAAATTGATGGATTAATAATTTTTGAAAAAAATAATTTGTTTTTGACTTGAATAAGTCTCTATATTTGGTTAAAAAATCCCAATGAGCATAGTATTCAAATTTATACACTTTAATAATGTTTTGGACATTGAAAAAGGGAATTATATACCTTAACTTCTATAATAAGGATGAAATAGAGGTATCATATACTATTATTATGTATTTTTATGATATTATCTGTGTTGTAAAGAATGAGTTTGTGTGCAATGATATTTATTAGAAAATTATGAATATGTTTTTAATATGTATTATTCGTGAAATTTTGTATTTCATAAGACTAAAAATTTTAAATAAGGAAGAGAAAATATTTTATTATCAAGAGATGTAATCCCAAGAAGTTCTAAATAAATTTTTAAAAAAGTATTTGAAGCTATTTTCTACCCATTTTTTTGTTAAAATTATATATTTTAATGGTCAAATAAGAAATAAATTTGATATAATATGATTTTTGAAGATTAATGGGATTTTGATTTATTTGATTGCTTTAAGTCTAGATATAGTATATTATTGAACATTATGTGTTTGGTAAAATTGTTCATTGTGCGAATCTCATTTCATTAATTGGAAGATAATTGATAAATATATAAAAGGAATGATACACTAATGTTTGATTTATTATATTCATATAATGACTTAACTATTTTGATACACTTATTTATATTAGGTTGAAATTGTTAATGATATAATATCAACATGTGATGGTGTATTATTTTTTAAAGAAAGGTGTGTATATTTTCACATTAATAAAAAAATTTCATTAAAATTGATTAATATTGAAGTAGAATATTTTGTTAAAACACATGAAATGACCATGTTGTTTATGATGTGTACTAAATTATATGATATCAATGTGTTGGTGATATTTTCTCTTTATGTGGATTGTGATAATCGAGGTTCCCTTAGTTTATCAAGAAAAACATTTTAGAACTTTTGATCTAATCCCATTGATATAGAAAATAACTTCATGTTATATCATATGGAATTAAATGTTTTAATGTATGAATTTGTTCCAAAAAAGGATCTGTTAGAATATATTTTCACAAAACCAATAAAAAAGTAAAATTTTAAAATATTGATCTTTATAATGGGTATTTATCCTCATTCAATTGATTCTATACAATGGGGAATCCATCTACTCTTTATCCATTTTATTTGGGGTTTTTAAGAGGAGATAAATAAAACATAAATATCTTCTTATACCTATTTATTAATGTGTTTACAAGGGAGGTAAAATTACTATTTAGGATAATCTAGATATATTTATTTATCCTAAAGGGGTATATATATCTTATTTGGGGAAAATGTGTTTACATGGAATTTTTAGAAGTGGTATGATATAAAGATATAATATGAACTACTTTAACATGTTTTGTCAGTATATTTGAATGAACTTTTTATACATTGATTGAAGAGACATTTTTTATCAATTAAATAAGTCCTATTCTTAATTGGTATAAAATTGGTATTTAGAAATATAATGATATCTGAATTTAACTTACATTGAGGTAAAACATTATTGGGTTCTTCCTTGTTATTTTTTCCTACATCGTGTTTTAACCAGTAGGTTTGGAAGTATTAAATAGAGATTCATTCCTATTTTTGATGATTTTGAATGGTGATTTATATTAAATGGTTGCTAAAAATCTAAATGGGTAGATTGTTGAGACCAATGTATTTATTGGACATGTTTTAATTTTTGTTATCATCCTTTATAATAGTTATGAAATCCACATACTATTTAAAAACAATTGTATTAAAATAAGAACCACCTTTCATTGTGGTATATTTCTATGATTGAAGAATTTGAAATGTTGAAGTTGGTACAGTTGATGAGTTATATTTTTTCAATACATAAATCATACTCAAACACATATTAAATAATGTTATTTTTTAAGTGAGGATTAAAACATGGTTTTGGGGTTATTGAAGGTGTTTGAATGAATTTTAAAGATGTTTTTAGTCATTTTTAGGAGTATTATTGTTGATAATATAGAATGAAATTAACTAATGTAAAATATGTACTCAATATTTAAGATTACTATATCTGAGTGGTTTAGAGTTAGTAAAAAAGAAAATGAATTATCTTATCTATGGTGCATAAGTATTATATATGAAAATAGCTCGGAAATTCAATAATGTCCTCATTATTTATGTTTTCTATTTGATATGTATGTATTTTGATTTAGTATATAGTACATACGATATCTGTCTAAATTTATTTGTATGGATGTTTTTTATTTTAAAAATTATAAATTTAATTTAACAATATTTTCTAATACATGTTATATTTATTTAATAAGTAATTTTTTTCCCTTATGTATATTTTTATCCACTGTAAAAAATATGAGATTTTTGGAACATACTAGGAAGTTATATAAAATAGATTAAGAAATTTTAATAAAACCGTATGGTAAAATATCATTCTATCATAATAAATGATATATCCAAATAAAAGTGAATAATTCTGATTATTTAAATATAACAATGATAATGCTGATCTTTAAGGGATTAAATATCATAATTGAGAATTACGATGCGAAAAATGGAGAATGATTTTTTTATATGAAGAAGATAATAATGATATGTTATGTGGATCCTTACATCGTGACAAAAAACTATAAGAATTATTATTTTTGTTTTTATAATGAAGAAATAAGGGATTTTCAATAAAGTAATACATTACACCATTAAAGGGAGAATTAGTTATAGGAATATTGGTATATCACCTTACAACATGCAAACATTTAGACTGTGATGACATGGATAATTTCAATATCTAATAACAAAATTAGATTAAAAATAGATAAGTTGAAAAATATTTTTAGAATAGATAATGTAAGTCCATTGTATGAATTTTTAAATAGAAAACTATATTGGAAGAGTGATTTCACTACCACTATTGGGTAGAATATTTTTTGTTAGTGTGAAAATATTTTCAATATACTGATAAAAGAAAATATTAAAGAAACAGAGCGTGGTATAGAAATATTAGTGAAAATTATAGTATAAAAGTTGAAGACGAAATAGAGAAATGGAATGGAGAAGAAGTAGAAAAAAACATGATGGGGGTATAATACAGTTGAAGAATTCCATTTTCATAATTTATATTATCATTGATTTGTGTGGAATTTTATTAAAAATTCAAGAGATATTTATTATTTCACAAGCACAAGGTCAAAAACAACTCATTGTAATCCTCGATGATGATAATGCCAGATTATTTAGTGTTATATGATTATCGATCAACCCTTGGATTTGCTACTCGTTTTGATTAGTGAACCCTGTAAAAATATAATATTCCATCAATGTGTCCTCACTGGTTTTTATGAATGTAATAAGATCATTAACTTTAAAAGGTTGTAGTGGTTTTGATAAAATAACACAAAATAAATGGAATTCACTGATTCACCCCCAGTTAATTTGGACTGATCTTGCATCTTATTTGCTATTTTTAACTCACACCTTCATGAAAACCATATTTTAAATGTTATATCTAATAGGGTTAATATTAAATTAATACATATGGTTCAATAAATTTTTATTTATTGTAACCTTAATATGTCATTATATTATTATTCCATTTAAATAAACGTATTCCATCTAAATAGTATCCTATCTAAAGAATTCATAAAAACATCATATATTATTTACATTAATAGGTCTCATATTTTTTCTTTTATTATAATTTGTGGTTTTAATGTGTGTAGACAAATTTGGATTCAAATAAACAAAACAACATATCAGATATGTGATTGTTTTTTGGTTAACTGAATAATGATGTGGAATACTATTTTTATAATCTAAATAATCATTATTTTTTTTCTAACAATGTCATTTTTTCCATGAAAATGAATATATTAGTCAAGTAGTCAGTGATTGGGAAATTTAACGTATAGTAGTTTTAGCCAAAAAATATGAATGACTGATTTTAATGGAAATTTATCAGATTTCACATGAAATTGTGGTAATTGATTAGAATCACTATTTCACATTGCATCATGAGTTTGATGCCCGGGACCCATTTTCCCAAATCTGGTTCTCTTAGACTGATAATTTATATTGTTTATATGATTCCATTTATAAAATCCATAATATAAGAATCCATAATTATAAAATTAACCATGATTATTTCATACTATAAAATCTCCATATATAAACTATTTTCATATATGTATATTAAATAACAATTAGTTGGTGTCCTGCCTTCTTTTCATCACGACAGTCAACTCATCGTCATTTTTTCATTTTCCTGCAATTAAAAACATGAAACATGGTGACACATATAATGATATATGTTTTCATTAAATTATTAGACATCTATAATCACCTAATTCGATAATTTATGATACAAATTAATCTTTGAATTCCTTCATTCTTATTCAATTATTGTCCTAGAATCATGATTGGAAATATAATGATATTGGTTATACTAAAACATTGAATACATTAAATCATAATAATTCCTTTGGATATAAAATAACAAGAAAGGGTAAGAGTTATATATATATCATGATTTTAATATCACTAATGTTCTATTCATAATGCTTAATAAAAAATAATATTTTCCCTCAATCATTGATATCCAGAAACCGATAGAATTCCACCCCATATGTATATAAAATTATATTATGTGAATTTATATTTTATGACTCGGTTATGACTCTATACTATATGAATGTGTCTATTTATTCTATTTCATCAATATAAAATTCTTATATAAATTGGAAACTGAATATGTAGCAGTATTTTTCTATGTTGCAACATTCTCTTCTATCAGTTCAAAAGGAATATATAACCAATCACATATAATATTTATGTATGTGGAAATCCAAAAACAAGAACATTCTTATACAAAATATTTTATTCATATATGTAGATTTTATGATATATTTATACCCATACATAGTTATGTAGATTCATGTATGTCATTCTATACTTATTCAAACGGTAACTAAACTTCTCCTTCTCGCTTATTTGAACTTCACAATTATTTTAGACATCATCCATAAATATATGATATGAATAATGATAACCATTATTAACCTTTTATATTGAATCCTTATATTTTTAGTATCTTTCTCATTATATTTTTAAATGTAATATAATGACAATTATATGTCACTATCTTCCTACTATTATTCAAGAGTAACGGAACCAGTGTTTCAAATGCTTTATGTTCTATTATCTAGATCATTAATTCAATAAATCTACCATTACAACCCATAGCAACATTACCAAAATTTTGGTAGATTATAAATCCTTCATAGGGTCGGTATACCTTTCATCATGTTGTGGTTTTATATTTATTAATCCATTCAAATTATTATTGTAGCTTCACCAACCATGAGATGTTTACAGTGAGTCATCTCCATCAATAATATCATCCATATATATTTTTAATTATCACAATCAACATGGAGAAAAACACTTACATTATATTAATGATATATAAATTTATATATTATAAATTCCAGACTCTATGGATCTCAAATACTTCATATAACATTTTTACTTAAATAGATTTTCAAAAAACACTAAAAATAAATTATATGAAACATATTAAAACATAATATTCCATAATATATGATGATCATTACCAACTTATTGCATTCTCCTCATCTTCTACTAAATTCTTCTTCACGTCATATTGATATCACTAGTTCATAAATTCAACAATCACAATATGTGATAAACAGATTAGATAAAATTTTAGAATCTTAATAGGGTTTATAAAACATTAATATAGATTATCAGTAAAATATTATTCTTATGATGAGAGGTCTATTTATAGGAATTATGTTTTACTAGAGATCTCTCTCTCACATTTTCAGAGATTATTATATAGGTTTTGGAATGTTGTGTTGGTTAGAATCAATTTGTGGTGGAATTTAGAATTATTTTTTTTGGCTAGCGATTCTAAATGGATATTTTGAATTCATTAAACCCATAATAATGGTAAATCATTTTTAAAAAAAATAGACTACTTTAGATATGAAAATAATGAATAGATTTGATTATCAATTTCGGGATAACCCATTATTGAGTAATGTGGGTGTAGTTAAGGGTTGGATGTACATTTCTACATTATTACATCGAGGTTTTTGTTTTCCCAATATTTATAAAAAAATATTCAATAGAGGGTTGTATTAAAATGTTAAAATAAAAAATATTAAAGAAATTAAAAATATGTAAAATCAAATAAACTAGTTTTGGAAATAATTATAATAATTTTATCGTATAATTTTAATTTTTCTAACCCTATGAATCATTAATGGTAGAGTTACACTATGAAAAGATAAATTTATTGGGTTTCATAAACAAATTATATATTATCTTACCTTTTTGAACCAGGAGACATAACCTAATAAAAACACTTTCAAAAAGTGGAGGTATGACTAAAATAGATACTACCTTTTTGGTGGGAAAACAATTGAACATATAATAATATTTATTTTATAATAGAAATTATATAGTTATTAAAAATTTAATATAAAAAAATGAAAAAAAATATCCAAGATCATGTAAACAAAAATTACCTCAAGATTCATGTGATTATTTATGTATTCAACCTATTGTAATTACACTTCTTTGAATCCAATAAAAACTAATAAATGGCGTTACTAGTGATGTGGGTACTACACTACCCACGTTGTGATATTTAACGTAGAAAACCGAGTATTTTTTTAAATATTTGTTTCAAAATGTTTTAAGGTATATTAATTTTTTATTAAAAAATATTTATTCTAAATTTAATTGATATATTATTATTCTTATAATCTATAATTTTATTATTCCATGAATTTAAGAAATATTTACATTATATTATATATAAGTTTGTTTTTTTATCAAATAATAAGATATTTAATTTACATATAATGTTATTTATAAAATAATTCTTTTTTAAATTTTAGGTTTTAGTTGTTTTGGATATTAAGATATCTTCTTGAGTATTAATATATGTATTGCAGAACTTTACATCAAACATACATCAATTCCAAAATATTATGTTTCATTATAGAATGATGGATGTTGGAGATTTATTTCAGTATATATTATCTAGAGGATAATTTCATTTTATTTTATTATAAACCTTCACGTGAAATGGTTTTATGTATGTTATTCCGGAAATTAATTTTGATATGTATTGATATAGTTATATTAAATTTTCGGTTTGTATAAATCACCCGTTTTGTAAAGTGATATAAATTTATATTTCTGGAATATATTTACTTGGTTGAAACTATATAATACTAAAATACATCGTTATCATCATAAATATATAAAGATATTTAATTATATGAAATGATATACGTGAGATTCACATGAAACTGAGGTGACTAAAAATACCTAGAAAAATATATTGAACAGATGTCCAGAAATAAATTGTCCATATTCATAGGTCCTGGTAATGTATGATGCTAATATATTATCTTACATAAAACATGATTTTATGGGATTTCCTTATATGATAAGATAATCATATTGAATTTTAGTATTTATATCACACTTAAATGAGTCAACACAGTATGAATAGATGAATTGTAGAATATAGTTAGGATATTTCATGTGATAAATTAGTTAAGGTTATTTTAATAAAATTATCTACTATTTTTTTATGATATGGTTGAAATAAGGGTATAAAATCTATATAAAATTATTTTTCTCATTCTGGATCATGGGTATTGGATTCCTGGTGTGCATCACAAAATTTTTATGACGTTTAAAACATTAAATGATGAGATTATTGATAAAAGAATATTTTGAAATACATATAAAAAACTAGGTAATAATCACTAAATTGTAAGTAAATATATATATGATCTACATATTATTGTTAGATTATTTTTATAACAAGCATGGAAAGGATAATACTTTCAATCATGATCAAGTTAAATATATATTTTATTTATATAACTAAAAGATTGCATTTCGTTGGTAATATGGATAATTGATTTTATATTTATTTCTATAGAAAATTCAATCTATATAATTCAATTTTATATTCTTACTTTATTGGATTTTAAATCCACCTATATTTTTCATTGTTAAATTATGCATATAAATATGAAGAAAAATTAGTGATGAATAAGTGGACATGGTTTTTATGTTGTTTTTTAGTTTCATTACAGTAATCATTTTCAAAATAATATAAAATGGTTATTATTATGTTTAGTGAAGTAAATTATAATATTATATATTTTTTAAAGTTGTTTTAATGAAGTGTAGATATGTTTAGACATATTTAGAATATTTTTAGACCATACTAGACCAACTAAAAATTACCAAAATCATAAAACACATTCAAAATTTAATACTTCTATATCTCATATGTTCTCTATTTGAAATAAAATCTATGGAATAATCCGTAATTTTATTTATAAGGTATTTTTATTCTCTAGAGATGAATATTTGTAAATATTAGTTTTTTTATTCTTTATTATATATGTATGTATTTTTTCAGTATAAAAGTTTTTTTTTCTTCTATTGTTTTAAAAATAAAAATAATTTAATACATATGATTTTATATCTGATATGTAAAATAATGATATGATATGTAATAAATTTATCTAGTGTATAATTTTTTTATCATGTTCATATGATTTCTAAATTTCTAATGTATGATATTTCTATAAGTTTCTATAGTGCTTTGGATGTTTTATTGTATTGACCCAAACTGTTATAAATAAAATTCCCTTGTGATTTAATGTTTCATTGAGTAATATAGTTATATAAAACAAAGGGACATTGTTTTATATTATATAAAATGTTATTAAAAATACTGTTATGAATATTTACCATTGATAATATAGTCATTAATAAATGAACTCGTTATTAATATAAATATAGGGCTTTAAAAAAATTAAATGACATGGAAAAAGCAACTGATGGCCTGAACAAATTGAATCGTGCACTATGTATCCCATTTATTAGATATTTTGAGGGTGATAACATGTTTAGACATTGACCTTGATGAATCCCAATATGAAATAAAACAACATAAGAATGATAAAAACCGTTCATATAAAGAGTTCGGCCTCATTGAGATCTTGTCCCATACCATGTTCACTAAACCACCCAATGAAAGTGTCATTATCCTGCACATTACTATTAGGGTGTATGATAGTGTAATAATGGGATATGTATCTAGATCATAATAATAATAATTATAATATGTATTTTTTATATAATAATGAATTTCTTTTCATTTTTTATTGTTTCTGTATAAATTATTTTGATTTTGATTCAATTAAAGAGAAATTATGTTTTCATGTAATATTAAAATTCATTTGAAGGATTTATTTTGATGAATTAATGGGGTTTTGAAATAAATATTATTTTAATAAAATTGCACTCTTAAATAAGTTTTATTGGTTATATATGGTTTTATAATTTATATTAGATGAAATGTACAATTTATAAGGTTTCAAAAACATTTCTTATAAAAAACCATCAGTCTTTATGAAATGAAAATACTTATTTTAAAAGTTAACATGTGAATATTTAGAAAATTATTTAGAAAAAATAAATATTATTTTTGGAATCATTATGTCAGAATTTTACAAACGTTAATTTTTCAAAATTTTAATAGACAAACGAATTTTTTGGTGAAAATTAAATACCGTATAAATATATTTTATGTTTTATGAAATCAAATTGACTGAATAATGATGTAAAAAATACTATAATGAGTATCATCAGCCACATATATGTTTTCCCCTAAATATAATGTGACTTTTATTTTTGTTGATTAATTTTATAGTTCCTTTATATATCCTCCATAATATATAATATATATTATGATTTTAAATTCATTTCATTAAAACAAGGACACACCACCACATAATAAAGGGTAATATTTCAATATGTTAGGCCATTTAAAAAATAAAATAATGGGAACCTCACCTCTTTTGAAGAACCCATGGGAAAAAATTATCGTTGGTTTTTTTGAATGGTTTATTATATAGAGTCCAAAACCTATGTTTGTGAAATATTAAATAATTTCCCTCTCATTTCCTATATAAACCCATACAAGATCTCAATTATATCCAATAGAAATCCATGCAGACTGTCCATAATCATCCCTTCCCTCTTTATAATCCTCCCAAGGCGCCCCAAGCTCTCAATAATCCACTTTTTATGATTTTGGTGAAACACATTCAAGTAAGGTTTTTTCCTTTCACATCCTTATCAATGTTTCTTTGTCATGTTATTTCCATTTATATTCAATGAATAATGATGGGGTGTGGTTTATAACCTCCTAAATACCTCTTTTATTATGTTTAAATGATTATTTAACCCTTTCTTTCTCATTAATCCCACTCATGTACATTGGTTTCCAATGTTGAAATTTTGTAATCTTCCTTTCCATTTTCTTTTTTTTTTCACAATTATTTATAATCTTATTCCTTTTATCTAATTTTATATTTCTATAAATTATTTTATATGTCCCTATTACTATAAAATTCATTTACAATGGATGAAATACCAATTTCACTCTTTTCAACAAATTTTCGAAACATTTATTTAATGTCTCTATGCTTCTGAATTTTCACAGTAATTTTCCATGCCAATCCAATTGATTACATATTACCATAAAATTTATAATTAAGGGTGCTAAAATTTATGCACATATTCCTTTTTATTAGAGAATTACATTTTTCAATTCTACAATTCTTTATCGTGTAATACGATATTATGATGAATTAATCCATGTTTCATGATATGTGTGGCACACATTAGCATTAGAATGAAATGAAAGTGACTTGTACACCCAAAATTATATTGTGCTCCAATGAATTGGGTAAATATTAGTATAATGATATGTCAGGTTCGGATAGGTGTGTACCTTATTTTATTATGGTTATTTTTCCACCATGAAGTCATGTAATTTAATCCTTGACCAATGATTATGATGTATTGTTCTATGTTGTTTCCTCATTCCCATGTTATGATTATCATGCTATATCATGACTTATTATTCATGTTACTTTATTCCTCATTGATATGAAATTTCTAACATGTATTATTATATTCATGTTTTTACATGTTTATCCCCTTTCTGGGATTTATGTATTACCCCTTTCTTATTCATTTCCCAAGGATATCAAATGATGTTTTAAGCTTGAGAATGTTAATGAATGTTTCAATAAAAATGTCATCATTAAAGTTTACATTTTAATGAAATGTACCTAACTTTTAAATACACCTGAATTATAATTTTTTGGGGCTGTATTAAGTTTAATTTTATGACATTTAATTATGTATCAAGTTGTAATAATTATTAGGTTTTTTATAATTTGTATTGGAAGAAACGTTTAGTCATTTTTTGGATTAGGATTTGAAATCCCAAGATAAACCATTATTGATATGATTATGTATAAGAAAAAATATCTAAATATTGGTATGTATAGAGTAATTGGTTTATGGAGATAATATATCCCTATATGGATACTACAATTGGATGTGGTTTGGGAATAGATGTACCAAGGAGTAATGACTTGGTCAAAGTATTCTGGGCCAGACTTTGGGTAGCTAGGTTCATGACAACATGCCTTACTGTGCACCTAGTTTGACACCCCAAGGTTTTGTGCTTTGTTAATTCATAATCATATTATTGACAACTATTAAGAGATTTAAAAAAATCTCATGTGAATATATTTAATGAAATATATCGTGGGTAACAGTGACTGAATCCTTGAAAATCATATAATAAGAAAATACATGTAAGTTATAATTTCTCTGTTTAATGTTGTTATGTCCACGTTTATGTGTTTTCAATTTTAATATTCTCATACTTATTATTCCTATAATTAAATCCAATGGATTGAAATATGTGGAAATGGGTAAACAATCAATGTGATGAAAAATGTGATGACTTCTCCAATGATATTCCCAACTAGATGGGAGTTGGAATCATCCACTTCATGATGATACTCTCTCAGTTGAATTAGTTTATTAATATAATCATGGATTATGTGGAGGGTCCAAAACAACTAATAGAGAACATGTCACAATCGAGAGCTTCATGCATCAAATGTCTCATACATTAAATGTGTCATCTAATACCCTAAACATTGAATAGTGAATAGAATCCTTTGAAAATATCTTCATTTTTCATTTAATGTTATGAATAAGAGATGGTCATGCTGGTTGTTTATCGTATAGAAGTTAAAGATGAGTAGTGGTGGACATTGATAAAAAATATAAATTCTAAGGAAGATATAAAATTAATGGGGTGGAATAATTTCAATAAATAATTTTTCAATAAATACATTCACTGCACTTTCCATCTTAAATTGAATATGGATTTCCATACCCCTAAGAACAAAGATGATGAATCAATAGGGGTGTACAAGGAAAAATTCACATCATGTGAATGGAATAGAATTTTCTTTGTCGTTAACCTCCATATTAAAGGGTGAATGCTTCTTTGGTGGGATAAAACCAATCTAATGGAAATCCCTTCCGATCCTTGACATTGATTGCTATTATTAAACTATTTGAGTCACCCTCAAAGATGAAATAAATATCAAAAAATAATAGGGGTATCATGGGGATAAGAAGAAGAATGATGATGTTAATTATCTCAGTCTCATAAAGATATCTAATAGAGAAAAAAAATTTACACTTCCCACTAACGAAAGGTATAGAAAGAAGCACCCTGTAAATTTCCTAAATAGGATGAGGAAATGCATATAGTGCGGGTAGGAAGGGAACCTAGCCATAAATTTTTGATAGGTGAAACCAACTATTATAAAGGAGGAATGGAAAACACCATTCATCCATTAGAAAATTGTTCA